>OY744609.1:34027932-34345432 GCA_963556255.1 Allolobophora icterica | reverse complement strand
CTATATCTATACTGCAAAGACAATTTAAAACAAAGACAATATCTATTCAGCAAAGACAATTTAAAACAAAGACAATATCTATGCAGCAAAGACAATTAAATACATAGACAATATCTATGCAGCAAAGACAATTTAATACATAGACAATATCTGTACAGCAAAGACAATTTTAGACAAAGACAATATCTATACAGCAAAGACAATTTAAAACAAAGACAATAGCTATACAGCAAAGACAATTCAAAACAAAGACAATATCTATACAGCAAAGACAAGTTACAACAGTTATAATTTGCTTTGTATTCTCTCACACAGAAAATACAAGTAGAAGAGTAAATATAACGCCTCTGGTTTCATTTACGAAAAGTTTGCCTGTGATTACTGTGATAATTGACCAACGATTCTTTACACACTGCAGCAGACCTAATTTATGAACATGCTTGGGATACTGCGCCTATCTGCTTGAGACTTATTGATTACAGACTAGCATAGATCCCTGCAGCTCCTTCCGTTTTACAACTCTTGGCAACCGGATTGAAACATTTTCATTTTGTTACGTCTACAATACAATGTGGTGTTTTTAAGCATCGAGACCAAGGAGGACTAACTTTAGCGTAGTGAGCACATCTGGTGAGTTTTTCTGAAAGATGAGTTATACAAACGTTCCATTACAACATCAATTAATAACTCTAAAATGCACCTCATCAAACATTTAATGACCATGATCCTCTTTCGCCAAGATTCATCTGGAAGAGCTTCTGAGTTGAAGCCTATGGCGCTATAATGGCGCTTTGAATAATCCTAAACTCTGAAAATCAACTTAGTTCCACTGCGATAGATGTTCTGCGCAATTGCGGCATTACTTTGATATTTGTGATAGTTTTGGTACGGGTGATTGTCTGAAGCCGCTTATTTTGAATGGATGCAGACTCACCTGACTACGTTGAGTGCCTGTTTCAATGCCATATAATATCTGTCCAGAGGTTGGATGAGATGCACCAGCGCCCTGATAGCTCGCCTTCACCCTCAAAATGACGGATCCAGTCAACAGACTTTCAGACACCGTTACTTCGTAGGTAGAGTTATCGAATCCCAGACTCTGCGCCAGGGTCACGGAGTCAATGACCGTGACATTGATCGCAAGTGACCCAGTTCTTGGAGGTGTTCCCCCGTCCACGGCGAGCACGGTCAGTGAATAGAATCCGATTTTGGATCGCTCCAGATATTCCATCAGGCGCAGTTGGACATCTGCAGATCCGTCGGCAAGAAACCCAACGAACAGTTGAAACTTCGTCGAGTTTGGTTCCAAGCGGAACGACTGGATTCCGTTGGACCCTCCGTCTGGGTCGTCAACAGGCGGAAGCGGGTAGACCCTGCCCGGAGCATCCGATTCCGAGATGTTCAGACGGAGGAAGTTGGGGGTGAAGTTCGGCGTGTGGTCATTAAGGTCAATGACATTTGCGGCAACGGTGAACAGCTGGAAGTAGTTGCCCGGAAGTACTTGGACTTCGAGGTTGAGTACGCACGAGTTCTGGTAGGCGCATAAACGATCTCGGTCGAGTAGGTTATTAGAAGTTCGCAGAATACCCGTCGTTTCGTTAAGCGTGAAGTAGATCAAGTAGGATGGTCCTGGCGCGCGGAAGCTGAGTCGGAGACTTGCCCTCTCTGCGGGATTGGGGTAAGCGGTGTTCAGGCCAGAGTCTTCAAAAAGGTTGCCGATGATGGTCCCGGCGGAGCTTTTCTCCACCACCTGATAGCGAATTGGTTGCGAGGCATTGGAAATGGAGAGAACAGTCATCGGCAACTGACCGCAGAAAGACACAACGAAGATCAGCAGAGGAAGATTACGATTGGTCAGCATTCTTCATCACATCTCCTGGTACATCTGCAGATCATAACCAGACAACAAAAAAACATCCTGACAAATCTTTTGACTGAACGTCATTCTATAAATCTACCAACCAAACAGCCTTTCAAACAACAGTCAACCACCAAATCAACAGAAAAAGCAATGTTTGCACCCATGTAAAGTCTGCTCTTATAGAAGTATTTGCCATACAAAGAGCAGTCCATCTTGGAATTGAAGTACATTTGACAAATTCTTGAGATACGATGTGGAACTATCTATAGACACATAAATAGGCCTACATACAAGGTTAGGCCTAAATTCGAGAACATATAGGCCTACATCATCAACCATCACCATTTTGTTCACTTATTCACTGTACCTATTCGATGTGTACGTCTAACAAACAATTTGGACAGGATGTAACTTGCGAAAGACAGCAGTTGCCGAAAGACCTCTTACCAAAAAATGTCTAATATGAGAAAACTCATACAAGCGACGAATACACATCTCAGCTTCTGACCGCGGACGGGAAGTTCCCTCTTCGCATCCTATAAATCGTGCCCAGAATTTTATTATTTCACATTTATATATCTTTTAATCCAACACACCTATGCGCATACCTTCATGTAAAACACACCACATTTTATCTGTGACATTCAGACAATCGGGCGTATATGACCTCTTGACCTGAGGTTGTTGTGCAGAACAGATAACAATCGATGATATGTTGACAGTAACTCGGCTATGCGTGTCTAATGGCTGTTCAACGAGTGAAAACCGCTTTTGGAAAGCAAAATGCTAACTCCTTCTCCTCCGCCTTTTTCTCTTCCTCTTTCTATGTGCGAATATATTGTTAAACCTTTGATAACATTCAACGATCACATTAACGTCCTCTGTAAACCCTGTCCCTTGTATGAGGTTTCTCTATCTTATTTGACTGATCCTCCTCCGAAGCTCATTAAAATCGCAACGCCATCGATTGATAGGCCTATGTCTTGTACATGTGTGATGGTGTTTTTATGTGTAGGCCTGTGTGCGCCTATGATAATGGCATTACGAATGCCTAAGTACATAATCAATTTAACTTACAGTTGTAGGAAAATATGATGATATTCGAATCACACGCGAAGACTTGATGAAAAGTACAAGAATTCTCTTCTTCTGCAGTAGGGCGTATAATTTTATTCTCTTGTCGAGAACTGTATCCAACGTGCATGCAACTGCGAAGCATCCGAACTCTGTGCAAAGACTTAAATTGCTATAGAGACGACATTCCAGTAGGTCTTTTTGTTAGCCTGGCAGCCTTGCAGCAGCTGCAGGACCTCAAACAATAGACGATGAGCGAAGCACCAGCATCCGTCGTGTCGTAAAACTAACTACCGGTACCCCGCAGCCATGTCTACGGACTGACTGACCAAAGAGTTCAACACGCAATCTAATCATTGCTTAAAACAATGTTCGACCGGCAATGCCCTGTAACTGTCGCCTGTATGGGTCTACAGTAATGGGCGTAGACATTTCATCATCAAAGGCCGAGGAGTCGTCGCATGAGTGCAGCAGAGGCGTCTAAAGGTAAGACGACTCGAATTCATTCACACATGTGTGTGCCGTTTCCAAGCGTGCCCCAAAGCGTCTCGCCAACTGGACGCAGCAACACTCCCTAGATTTCAAAGGAGGTGTTTTATTAATGGCTTTGAAAGCAAAGACCAACCAACGACTGTGTGTTTGTACTGAACGGAGGACGATCGAGGCTCTAAACTGCTGTTGACTAAACACCGCTGCAGGCGTCTTTCTTTCGTCTGTCTTTCAACCGATAACGTGTCGTGTGCATTTGTCGAATGGGTACGTGTCAACACCACCCCTCCCTTTTCTACCCTTAGCTTAAATGTATAGAGCTCATATATGTGTGTACTCGTGTGTACTCATATTAATATATATATATACAGTACACGTTGTATATATGCATAGCCTACGTTGTATGTAATAGATATACCTACGTTGTGTATATTTTATAAGCACGTGTGTAGGCTCAATGTTGAAAAATCGCTGGAATAGCTGTAAAGCAATGTCTGAGAGCAGCGCCTAGCTCATGTCAAGCGCACTATAATTAAATGTCTCGTGCAAATGCATTTACTGAGGGAGATGGGCTGACGGCTTCATAATAGTCAGGCTAAGTAAGTCATTGCGTGTTTGGAAGTCTACTCTGTTTGATTTATTGCTCGGTTCATTGTTACATGCTCAGCGTGCAGCGAGCCTTGGCTGTCTGCGCACGTAACAAACATACCAGAAAGTTGTAATTTTTTCTTCACTTTACGATGCTCTGTGCAGATACGACCTTCCGGCCGTGCACGGCAGTCAAGGGGATCGAGATGCTTCGATGATCGGGATACATTCCAACCGCTAGAACTTTACCCCTTTCCCCGGCAACCTTGGAGAGTGGAAAGGGCCTTAACTAAATAAACCTTGCGGTATGTTGACCGCATAGTCATCTTGTCCAACAGCTTCCCATTTCCGTGATCTCGTGAAGTCGATCATGCATCGAATACGGCGGAGGTCACGAATGTGCTTGCTACAAGTGCGTGAGAGGTTGATGTGATTAGAGAAAGAGGTTATACTAAGATTGTGCACATGGGAGTCGGAAGTGAAAGATAAGCGATAAGCAGTTGGTGGATAGTTGTGTCGAAAGGTCTGGAATTTTTATCTGACTTGGGAGGCCAAGGATGATAAATTCAGTTTTGATAGGGCATCGATTTAGAGGTTAGACACAGTACATCGAATAACTGAGCAATAGAGAAGGATAAAGAGCTGGGGTGAAGGATAGGAAGAGTTAAGCTGCCTCTGCATAGAGATCGTGATCAACAGAAGAGAATTTTGTGCGATAGCCCAGGGTTGCAGTGTAAAGAGTGACCAGAAGTGAACAGTATAAAGTAGCTCAATATCACAGTTGGAATATATACGTAGAAACAGATTTTACATGTCTCAAACAATCAAACTGTCTTAGTTTCACTCGCAACTGCTCTGGTTTCTTGCCATTTCTTGACTACTTCAACTCACTGCTCATGCATTGGTATTGGTAAATGAGATTTACACAAATTACAAATGGTTCAAATTTCTTGGGAAGAACCACAATAAACACGCCTAAGTATCAATATAATATACTGTGTTTTACGTTTGTTACACTGGCTGCCCAGCGAGCAAAGAATGCAATTTAGAATCTGTTTATAGTTCACAGAATATTACACTAAAATCAGTCAACCTATCTCTGCACTTTGTTCATCCTTCATGCCACCAACTATTGCATTCGATCAACGGATCCTCTGTCTCTTGCTTTGCCTTGCACCAAAAAAAGTGCTGGGCTCTTGGGCGTTCTTGGTGGCTTCCCACTCCCGAAGCTTTGAAATTCACTGAGCCTTTTGTGCGTTCTGTGAGTTCTTTAATGTCATTTGGAAAGAGAACTAAAAACTCTGGTTCAGCCTGCTTACCCTTCGTTACTTGGCTCCTAATTTATCTTACATCTGATTTTGATCTGACCCCTCTAAAAGACTAATAATTAGTCTCAACTGACTCTGACTCTGGTTTCACTTGAAGCGACGTTCGATTGATGCTTTGTTCATTATTATAGCAGCGCAACAGAAGTCTTTGGATTAGAATCTCTGACTGAACTTTAGTTTCCATAAACACCTATAAATCTTTCTAGAAGAGTGTTGCCAAATTACCTCTTTGAAAGTCAGGGAGTTTACTGGGGTAGATTGGCAGTGCACAATAAGAGATTATTTTTCATTTGTCTATTCAGAGAGTTGTGGTACTAGTAGAAGGTGAATGTGCTTGTCTGGGTGACAGCAGAGAAATCGTATAGCCCCTGCAGGACCACGCATGCAGTTGTAAGTCTTATATTTGATGAAGCAAGATGATTGCCTTATCCGGTCATTAGTAGGCTAGTCTTAAAATCAAACTGTTTATTATTGGTTCCAACATTTATACGACACGAAATAAATTAAATAGGGCCTACGACAACCAATTTTCACAATGATAATATGCGTGTTGGATTTAGTCAAGGAGCTAGCTCATGTTTCGTGTGCACTTCAATGTACCCTCAGTTTGACCTCACAGGGTTATTATAGGTCATGAAAGTGTGTCAAAAAAATTGGTCACATGACCCGCTTATTGATCGCTTAGCCGCCATATTGGATTCAAGATGGCGAAAAAAGGACTTTTTAAATCACTTGTATCTCGGCCATTTCATATCCGATTTTGACGTTTTCTTTGTTAAATTGTAGGTCTTGATAAGAGCTATATTTTTGGTCTGTATGTATTTTTTTACTAATTATAGCCGTTTTTGAGAAATTTAGCAAAAACAACTTAAAAAAAAGAAATTTTCTGTATTTTTTACTTTTTGCCACTTAAGGAGTAGAAAATGGGAAAATATTACTCTGACAAAATATAATCAGCATTTAATAAGCTTTCAAATGGTACTATTGAAAGTATTATTATGTTGTGCCACTTTCTTCTAGGATTCAAAATTGAAATCCAGTGCAGTGCCATTCGAGTAACCAAGTGTACCTTTCATATGCCTGTTCCACAGCTATTTTCCATTGACGATTTTTTCTTTGAATTGTATGTCTTAATTAGAGCTATCTTTTTGGTCCTTGCATATTTTTTGCTAATTATAGCCGTTTTTCAGAAATTAAACAAAAACAATATTTTAAAACAAATTTTATGTAGAATTATACCAATTTATCAATCTTTTTTGGGTTTTTTTATGTTAAGGTTCTTATCAGTATTCAGGGGCAATAATGGAGAGGGTACATTTAAACAATGTTATGAAGAAGAAACATAACACCTCATGTGTTATCTGCCAAAGAAGGGGGGGGCGACAAGCTTTCCGCTTACAGTGAGAATAATGGCAGGAAGAAAATTCAAGAAGCATCTGTTGTTCTCCGGGATGATATCTTTTAGATTTTTTAAATGCTACAGTTAAATGCTACAGTTTAAATACTATCAAGGTGATGTTTTTGAGGGAACTTCCACCCTCCAGTTTTGTTCATCAATATGTTTCACTCACACATGCAAGAAGACATAATCCCAAGTGGTGCTAGCCACGAAGGTCACTGCAGTTACTCTGGTGGAAAGGCTGAGAGATACTCCAGTTGTTGAGGAATGTGCAAAGCAGTAATATAGTAAGAATGTCTTGAGTACGATTTCCAATTAAAAGGAACAGTTGGCAATGCTTATGATCTAAGAAAATCACTTGATGAGTTTAGAGCCTTTAAACCACAGTTATGGAAAACTTTTACCATCATATTCTGCATCACATTCTGTGAAACGAAAATGTGATTTAGTATTCCAACGCATGATGGATAAAGGAAGGCCTCCTTATTGATAATGATATCACAAAGTATACACAAAATGACACGATGAAAGACATTACAGGCATGAAGAAACTTGACCTTGGCGTTAGCTGTGTTGAGGTGGAACCACAGATTGATACTCTATTGACTCAAACAGTACAGGAATCAAACTACACTTCCACCTGAAATGCAGAGAAATGTGCCCATTTAAGGTGCATTGGACAATTTCGACCATAATGAGCATGTTCTATCAGGAAAGGGTAACAGGTAACAGTCATGATACAGTGCTTGTAATTTTTCAGAACAAACTGATGGTGTTGGTCACCCAAGTCATCAGCACAATCAAGCTACTTTGGCAGACTTCCAAAAATGAGTCTCTCCAGGGACTATTGCCTTGCCAGGAACTACTCCACTATCGTAAACCTTGCATGTGTGGTTAAATTCCAATAGACTTTGTTCCAGCTGAGAGGACCGAGGATCTTAACACAACAAGAGAGGCACAAGAAATCATGGATAAAATACGGTTTTTGGCTAGATTCTTTCACAGCAAAATCTTTCCTTCCAAGAAAGAGACTGACAAGCAAATCGTCCCATCGTGCAGTGCATTCAGCAGCCTAACTTTAAGTCAAAGTTTACCACTCACAGACCACATCGTCCACTCCTATAATACCACACCCTGCAACTGCTTATGACACAATATATACGTGCATGAAGAACTTCCAGGATTGCATATTGCAAGTGAGACAACCATCTGGTGCTCTCTGGTGTGATGAAGGTGTGGCAAAAGAGCTGAAACTGCTTCTGCTACAAGAATTTACCAACCTTTTTGTTGGTCTTGAAGGTTTCCATTCTGGCGAAGAAGTATCTGCTTGCATTGGTGCATATCTATCAGACAGTGGTGCTGACAGTATTATAACAGAACCTGGTGTCTGGTCCTGTAATAGTTCAGAGCACTCTTGCTGGAAGCTATGCACGGTCCTTTAGAAGTCAGTTTATGTTAGCTGAGGCAATGGAAAGGCTACTGTGGAAAGCATTTATGGAATGTAATGAAATCCTACTGGACCAAGAATTAGTGGACTCTGGTTTCTCTACAGGAAGCTGTTACATCAAAGGATCCATAGAAAACACATCATCACACTAGCGCTGTCAATAAAGATCTTCACGTTCTACAGAGTCAGATGGCTGAACATGTTGCAGAAGGTGTTAACAAAAGTGTTCTATTTAAGTTTTGGTATCAGTTCATCATTGCTTTATTCCAATACTCCAAGACCTCAAATGATCTCCTAGAGATGGAAACTGAGAGCTTCACGCCAGTTCTGTTGAAAGATCAGTACCAATGTTCCTTGGATTTGATAAGATTGATTTCTCATGATTGGGTAGCATAAGTATTCAAGATTGCTTGAAGCTGCCAGAAAAGTGTCTTGTTTCTTGTGTAAGTGAAACATATTGATGAACCAAATTGTTCAGTCAACATTGTCTTTATTGCGCGCTTTGAAACATATATAAATCTCCAGAAATATACTTTATTCAACTTCTCTCTTGAGGAAGATTATACTGTTATCTGCTGTTTCAAGTTGCAATATGGCGATTATATCTTTAAATCCATTTTTATTACAGTCATCAGGGCTCTCCGTCTTCAGTTCATTACCTCTTTTGAAATTCAGTATATGCCTGTTCATGCACCTCTTGTGAGACATAATGTCACCAACAAAAACGGACTTATCATCTTGAAGGGTGGAAGTTTTCTCAGAACATCACCTTTGATAGTATCAAGTAGCATTTAAAAATCTAGAGCGCATTTTTTTCGCATATACAAAATAGTTTATTTTGTCCATAACTCACGCGATTCATACAAATCATGCATCAAGATGAAGAATCTTTCGATTGTTCAGAATTTCTGCTGCTACAACGCTTTGGGGGTGGGGGTGGTGGCTCAGATCAGCTCGTTTAAGGTTGGACGTTTACTAACAGTCCATACCATCTTCTGGGACTTCTGACAAGATATCATCCCGGAGAACAACAGATGCTTCTTGAATTTTCTTCCTGCCATTATTCTCACTGTAAGCGGAAAGCTTGTCGCCCCCCCTTCTTTGGCAGATAACACATGAGGTGTCATGTTTCTTCTTCATAACATTGTTTAAATGTACCCTCTCCATTATTGCCCCTGAATACTGATAAGAACCGTAACAAACAAAAAACAAAAAAGATTGATAAATTGGTATAATTCTACAGAAAATTTGTTTAAAAATATTGTTTTTGTTTAATTTCTGAAAAACGGCTATAATTAGCAAACAATATGGAAGTACCAAAAAGATAGTTCTAATTAAGACATACAATTCAAAGAAAAAAATCGTCAAATTAAGACATACAATTCAAAGAAAAAATCGTCAAAATCGAATGGAAAATAGCTGTGGAACAGGCATATGAAAGGTACGCTTGGTTACTCGAATGGCACTGCACTGGATTTCAATTTTGAATCCTAGAAGAAAGTGGCACAACATAATAATACTTTCAATAGTACCATTTGAAAGCTTATTAAATGCTGATTATATTTTGTCAGAGTAATATTTTCCCATTTTCTACTCCTTAAGTGGCAAAAAGTAAAAAATACAGAAAATTTCTTTTTTTAAAAGTTGTTTTTGCTAAATTTCTCAAAAACGGCTATAATTAGTAAAAAATACATACAGACCAAAAATATAGCTCTTATCAAGACCTACAATTTAACAAAGAAAACGTCAAAATCGGATATGAAATGGCCGAGATACAAGTGATTTAAAAAGTCCTTTTTTCGCCATCTTGAATCCAATATGGCGGCTAAGCGATCAATAAGCGGGTCATGTGACCAATTTTTTCGACACACTTTCATGACCTATAATAACCCTGTGAGGTCAAACTGAGGGTACATTGAAGTGCACACGAAACATGTCATTGAGCTAGCTCCATGACTAATTAGCGCGTGATCAAACTTTCTAATCAGAGCATTAGTCTGTTTGTAGAGGGTTGATTGACTTGCCCCAAAGCGAACGCAGCCTCGCTCACTGTGATTACTGGAAACAAAAGGTTTGTCATATTTTCTCTCATCATTTGTCACATGACAACATTGTATGTTCAATAAACGAATATTGTATTGTATTGTATAGTATACGGCTTACAGTTTACTAGAAGAGACTCTGAATGGCTGTGGTGTGTTTAAAGTATGCATTCAGACATGTGAAATTTTGGTGTTTGCAGTGGTGGTGGTGGAGGCGGGGATTAGGTTATGGGGAATTGGATGGTGATTTTCATAATTTTAACAATAATGACAGCAAAAAGACAATAGTTTATTTCCTTCTGTTTGACGCAGCGCTCATGAATAAGCTGGTGCCCTGCGCTTGGCCTTCGAGTGGCACTTTAGAAGTTTGGAGATGACGATTACGATTGATTTTACATAGCCCTTGGGCACGTAATGCATTAGGATATAGGATAATGATAATGATATACATCACTATCGTCATCATATATCATGCTATCTTTATGTTGTGATATTGACAGTGACGTTGATGATTACCAATCGTTACCATGATGTCCGGCGTATACGTGTTCAAACGACCGCGTCTGCTCCTGAGGTAGGCGCAAGTGCCTGCTGGTGACTGCAGTCAGCATACGACCTACTGACCCCTAAGATCAGACGGCCGCATATGAATGTCCATCGTCTTTGAAGGGATTGAATCGTTACAGTGAGCAAGTATACAACTGAATTAGGCGTCAATATGAAGCTCTGTTGTTGGGCACCGTCAACTCTGATCTGACTTTGTCACAGAAAAGATAAATCGCAGTCTCATTGCTTTGTACACAGTTCCAACAATGCCACGGTTCCTCTCTGCATGTTCCGCTTAGAAGAGATAAACGACCACAAATGAACTCAAAAGTGTTTTAGCCCCGTTAACGAATATAGTATTCCCGCGCCATATACCATCGTGTCACATAGCGCTGACGCAACGGTCGTATAAAATACATCAAGATAAGAACATAATTTTTTTTATATTATAACATCTGTACTTAAATCGTCGCATTGGCTTCCTGTTCAGCAGAGTATCTCTTTCAAATTGGGGCTCATGGTTTATAAAACACTGCACTCTGGCAAAATAGTATTTGAATCCCTTCCTTAGTCCTCTGCAGTCTCATTACTAGGCCTACTCAATCAACATGGGCATCTGATTGCCAGTCTTGTTGTCCTCGAGACCAAGGTCTTGGTCTCGAGTGCACTCGAGTTCGTTTTTAAAAGTCTTGGTCTTGGTCTTGGTCTTGAGGTTCAAGGTCTTGGTCTTGGTCTTGAGGTTCAAGGTCTTGGTCTTGGTCTTGGTCTTGAGGTTCAAAGTCTTGGTCTTGGTCTTGCAAGACCAAGACCAAGACCGGCTGTCAATATGAACAGTCATTTAACAGAACTCAAGAATTCTGTACCAATATCTATGGATGGATACAAATCTTGTTGGTCAGGAAAACCCATTGGCAGCAGCAACAGTTATTCTGTATCAGACCATGGGAAGATTTAAAAAGGACTCACTATCTGTACATTTACATCCAGTGCTTGAAAAGCACTGGATGTACAAAGCAATGAGACTGCGATTTATCTTTTCTGTGACAAAGTCAGATCAGAGTTGAAAATATGACAAACCTTTTGTTTCCAGTAATCAGTGGACACACCAAACCACGCCGATGGTCGCGGATGGAGGGACTCCCAGGCCGGAGCGCTGAGGTGGGACTCCCAGGCCAAAGCGCGACTCAAGGGCTACTGGGAGAAGTAGCAAGACGGCAACGGAGACCGTGTAGCATGACGATCGCTAGGGCTCCTAGAGCCGACAGCACAAAGAGAGAGACAAAGAGCTTGAAAAGCTACTGTGTGTGTGTCAGCGACTTCAGCACCTGCAGAACGTATTTATTTTTTTCACATGGCGGAATTTTTATGAGGCCCACCAGGTCTTGGTCAGAAAATTCTGAGCGAATTGGTTTTTATAAAATACAAAAGGCATTTGGAATAATAGTTTGCATGAAGGACTTTTGAATACAAATTCGGATTTCTCTGCAGTTTGCATTTAAAGTTAATTTGCTTGAATAAAATAAAAGACTCATGTTTTCATTAAAATAGAGAATATTCCGACTTGACAATTTTTAGAAGTCTTGACCTGATTGCGATTCTTTGGGTCTTGGTCATGGTCTTGAGGTTCAAGGTCTTGGTCTTGGTCTCGAGGTTCAAGGTCTTGGTCTTGGTCTTGGTCTTGAGGTTCAAGGTCTTGGTCTTGAGGTTCAAGGTCTTAGTCTTGGTCTTGGTCTTGAGGTTCAAGGTCTTGGTCTTGGTCTTGAGGTTCAAGGTCTTGGTCTTGGTCTTGGTCTCGAGGTTCAAGGTCTTGGTCTTGGTCTTGGTCTTGGTCTTGAGGTTCAAGGTCTTGGTCTTGGTCTTGAGGTTTAAGGTCTTGACAACAAGACTGCTGATTGCTTATCTTTGGTCATACCTAAAGCTAAAATTTTGCTGTATGAGCAGGCTTCGTCGGTTGCTGGAGCAAAATTTTGGAATTCTTTCCCTGTATCGACTCGATCCGCTTAGTCGCTTGTGTCATTTTGTGCTCAATTTATCCTTTTTCCGATTGCTTATTCACCTTAGGCTGTCTCTCGGTCTCATTATTCTCTCATAGGACTGATTCTCTTAATGTTCACTGACGGCTTTGATGCGCCATCGGTTGATGCCTTGTGCATTTAACATCAGGTGATTCAGTTCTACAGAGGTGTATACTAATTAACAATAATAATAACAGATTTATCGTCGGACTGGAATGTAAACCGTGCTATTCTCTACCCTACCGCAAACAGATACGGCAGCTGCAACAGGTGACTGCAGCAGGTGCCTGTCTTCTCATTCAATGTAAAATGAATTTATGTGGACCACAAAAGGACACATTTGTTGTTGCAATGAATGATTGGGTCCATTTGGCCGGATCCTTTGAACCACACGCGTGATTCGCGTGATTCGTTCAAACTGCCGATCGTGCACGTATAACGACTTAGGCAAACCTTTTTCTCATGAGAGTTTTTGTTGTAAGAAGTAGCATGGTTTGTTCGTTCACGCTTGGGAAAATTTGCCGCACGCACAGCGAACCGTCAATTCTCTATTAAAAACAGGCGCAGTTAATGACAGCGCAGAAGAGCAACGCAGGTATACGCAGGGCAGATGTTGCGAAGCTTATACGCCTGTGCGAAAAAAAACGAAATCTATTAAGAATGAATAATTTAGTGCTAAGGTTCTTACAAGTCCTCTTATTAACCAGACGATGTCGCAGCTGGCCCACGGCTTCTGGTCCAATACCTTGAATATACTGAAAGCGTTCATCCATGCGGAACGTCTCTTAGGTACACTAGCTCTTGAGAACAGAAACAAATTCCCAGTGAGTTTGATTAACTTCAACCACGAAATACTTTAGATGAAGACTGAGTTATGCATTAGGAATTGGAAGGGGTCATTCATAAACCTTTACGTCGATTCATGGGAATGGTCTTCTGAGATGAAGAAGAGTATGTCAATCTCATCATAAAAATTAATTAAAGAAATGAAGCGGAAGGAAAGAAGAATTAGTAGATTAATGCAGTGATGGGTGGAAGTTGACTACTGTAATTAATAACTAGTAGTTGACCTACTTTTTGAAGTATATAGGCCTAGTTAAAAACAGTTCTCAACTACTTTCTAATTTAAAGATTAGGCCTAGCTGTTACTAGATAAACCAATTTAACGCAGTTACAATTTGTAAACTGCTTTTTCTATTTAAAAAAAACTCCAGCAAGAGAGTTTTTCAGTTGCATACTGACCAACTTATATTCAGTGGCGTTTTCTCGTCTTTCACAATCAATTATTTTTAGGTTGCATTCGTGGTTATGCACAGTCGTCTGACTATGAATTGACAAATTGAAAGGATTTATAGGTTAATGGCTCCCATGGCATCTTATGTATAATTATGGCATAATCAAAAATAGTTTTAATATAGTTTTAACTACTCCTTAATTTGTTCTCAGACTAATTTTGAACTATAGCGAATCTTCCTCAAAAGTAGTTTTAAAATAGTTGACGCTAAACTACTTTAAACGTGATTAGTTCCACTGGATGGATGATGGTTGGATGGATGGACGGATGGATGGATGAATGGATGGCAAAAAGCAGCCCTGAGAGGGAGATGCTGGATAATGAGTGGCAATTACTCTGGTTAATGAATGTGGAATTGTCTTTTATTTCTATGTTTGGTTGTTATAAGGCCACAGTGACCTGCGGTAGGACCAATACAACACGCACTTTGTGTAAAGTCATTGAGAAGGAGATGCGTCAACTTAGTCGAATCAGAGAAGTTAGTATTATGCGCAGACCATTATGACAGACTCCGAATCTGTTGAAAGGGTCAAAGGGTCAAAGGGTCAAAGGGTCGATCATTCCATTCGGTCGGTTCAAATTGGCCGACAAATCAGGCTGCACAAAAGATTAATTCTTCTCTGTGATCCGCACAAAAGTCGGTTGAAAAAGCTTGAAAATTCATGAACTGCTTACAGAATACTATGGGCTCTCTAAAAAGTCTCAAACATTCTCTGAATTGAATATGAATTATAAAATCAGTGCAACGCCCACCAACTCCATTCGTTTCTGTCAAATGGAATGTTAACTGAATCTGCATAAATCGGCTGTAGGAATCTGGGCGTAGGCCTAATATCCTCATGTTAATTAAAGATGCAATTGGCTTTGGCCCTTCTGCTATTTCTAGTTCCTAACTAACGACTGACTGTTAATGCGTGACTTGGAATATAAAGCCTCGCTAGATTTTTGCAACGGCCGATGACTAACAGTCAACGTCTGGATTCAAATATTGACCAAGGAGCATAGCTCTAAGCAGAGAAAACGCACGCACACAGAGAGACATACAGACAGACAGACAGACAGACAGACAGACAGACAGACAGACAGACAGACAGACAGACAGACAGACAGACAGACAGACAGACAGACAGACAGACAGAGACGGAGAGAGACAGAGAGAGAGACAGACCTACACACAGAGAGAAAGAGAGTGAGAGAGACAGAGATTGACAGACAGACAGAGAGAGACAGAGAGAGATAGACAGAGACAGAGACAGACACAGACAGAGACAGACAGAGAGGCAGAGACGGATAGAGAGAGACAGACAGACAGACACACAGAGAGAAAGAGAGTGAGAGAGACACAGAGAGAGACGGAGAGACATGCAGACAGAGAGAAAGACAGACAGAGAGAGAGATTTATTCGTGTACATTTGCGTATTCTGCCTATGCAGTCCTTGTATAGTCTGTGACGCTATGATTTAAACCGTCTGCTGAATATTTAACTTCGTCTGTACACCTTTCGTCTTTAGACTGTTGTGATGTTTATTTGGTAACTGTGGATTTATTGAAACTCCTAATTAACGAGTTTGGACATGTGAGGCAGTCTCACGATATTGTAAAAATTTTTTACAAATTGTGAATCTGTTTTGAAATCATTCCATGGTAAATAAGCGGAAGTCAAAATAAATGTCCAAAACAATAGTAAAGCCTCACTCACACCGTGTAAATACTAAAGCAATTGTATTAGTCATTATTGGATAAATTTTTAAAATCCTTGCGTTTTGTTAAATGACTGTTAATATTGTCAAAAGTCTTGGTCTTGGTCTTGGAAAACCAAGACCAAGACTTTGAGCCTCAAGACCAAGACCAAGACCAAGACCTTGAACCTCAAGACCAAGACTGTTGGTCTCAAGACCAAGACCAAGACTTTTAAAAACGAACTCGAGTGCACTCGAGACCAAGACCTTGGTCTCGAGGACAACAAGACTGGGAGGAACTGAGAATATGTGGAATTCAGGGGAAGTTCGCTCCAGAGTCGAGATGCAGTGTGAGATATGGATCGGTTCGAGAAATTGAGAAGAGTAGCGACTAGGGGAGCGGGAGAGAGTGAGATAGGACGATGATCGGGTAGAGCTGGGTGGTGAAGAGTTCTCGAAGGTAGGCCCTATTGTGGCTGCGAATATTGTAGGAAGTTGTAGGTTAGCGATAGGACTTTGAAGTGAATGCGCTCAGTGGTGTGATTTAAGAACGGGAGTGATATGATGGTGCTTAGGTGTCCTGGTGACAGAGTGATATTTGGATCGTGGGTTGTAGACGTTTAATTTATGTGGATTGGAGGTCGAGGAAAAAGGAATTAGACTAGAGTAATTAAGCTTGGAGTAGACAATGAAGGTAGCAATAGTAGAAGCAATTTTAAAGTCAAGCATGGGGTCGAATTCGACGGAAGTCACGAATATGCATCTACTTTACACATGCAAGCACGCTACTACTAGGCCTACTACAACTCTAAACACTAGATAGAAAGCGTCAGAAAATAAATACAAATAAGATAAAAAATGTAGCCACCCTCCATACGATAAATATGGAGAGACGCGAGACGAAAAAGCAATTAAAGCAAGTGCTTGGCTCATTTGAGTATCACCGACAAAAATCATCTCGGATTTTGCACAGATTGTTAAACCGTCGTCGGATTTACCTGTAAAAGCTTCCAGGGAATTTATTTAGGACAAATGTCTATCAAAATGCGTTTGAAATGTTGAAACAATATTAATGTTAAGGTTGTGTTTCTGTTGGTGAAGAGGTGAATTTATATTGGGATGCTAGTGACGTTACAGTTGGTGCTGCGTAGGCCTAAACGCAATATATGACAGTGGCTTAAGCCTTAAGGTCCAAACTTCCAAAGTCGATTGACCTATTTAGTTTATTAGTCAAAAACAGTAAACTAAACGAACTTAAATGAAAATGTACAAATATTGAGAAATAGATCTATGTGTGCGGTTGTAAGAGTTTGTCTTTAAAGGACATCATTTTAGGTTCGCGTATCGTTCTATGGGCCAGGGGCGGATCCATGGGGTGGCCAATCCGGCCATGGCCCCCCATTTGAAATGAACACATAGGATGTTGCCCACTTGTCATGATGCAGACGAGGAAAATGATAAAATAATGGCCCCCATTTCATTTTAATTAACAGAGGGTGTGGCCCCCCCGTCACGAAGTAGATGAGTCAAATGACGAAACAGGTACGAAGTAGAGGACTAAAATGAGAAAACAGGGGAGAGAGAACTTTTTTAGGATATTAAAGATTAATGACTAAAAAAAGGTCATCAATTTTTTTGGGAGATGAATTGGTGGAAAATTATTTTAAAGTCCACAAACTACTTTGAACTACTGGTTTACTACTGGTTTCTGTGTATGTATTATTCCCCCCCCCCCGGCCAACCTTCTGGATCCGCCCCTGCTATAGGCTATAGGGGCCCGACTGAGTACTGACCTGAATCCGTTGATGTGTTCGCTCTCATTATGTTTAGGCCTAATCTGCGCAACTTGTGAGCCGTCATTTGGTACAAGGCTTTGACCTCGATGTGAGGTACCGTAAGGACAAACTGAAAGTGCATGATTACCACCGCTTTCAAACACTGGCGGCGATCTTGTTTCATAGGTGGGGGGACACTGTTGAACTGATCTGGTGAAGAGTTTTGAACTGATCTGCTCAAAAAAAGAGGTCAAAAATTTTTTAAACCATTTTGGGAACAAATTTGACGACCTTTTTGGGGTTTCTTCAAAAAGTGGAGGGGGCCAATGTATGGCGTGTCCCCCTACTCTTAAAGGTGGGGTGACTTGTTCCCTCGGCCCCATAGTCGCCGCCCATGCTTTCAAATTGTATTTACTTTTCACGATTGTACGGTAATTAAAGATTAAATCACTGTCAAATAATACAGACTTCAGGCGCTTGCGAAACTGTGGGACAAACTGAGGAGCTCGAGGCGCAGATCTCGAGAAAGGCGTACATACATAAGTGCACTATATACAAGCTACAATTTATTTGCAAGAACGTGTGCTAAAAAGCCTATCTGTATCGAATAGAAAGGGAAGGTCGGAACTCACCCACAGATATGTATCATCAGTCCATGGCAAGTTACTTCATTCTGCAGTGTTTTCTGCGGATTAGTCAGTTGCACTGACTTCCACTTCTTCGTCTGATTGAGTTTTTCGACCTGTGTGCATCCGATTGGGATTGCACCATATACTACAGCCTATCTTTATCGAGTGGATAAAGTTATCTCGTAGAGTCTCTGGACCAGACTAATTAAACAGCAAATAAAATGTCTTCAGCAATTGTGTGAACGCAGAGAAAATGTCCATAAATTTCGTTTCAATAGACGCTCTAAGCAGACACGGGCCATGCATGCATGACCGTTCATATGCCGGCGTGTGACTGCAAAGCCCTACAGTAGACGGACGGAGACGATGATAATAAAAGCGAGCAACGGAGCCTCTAAACTAAACGTCTGCTCGGCCTTTCATCCAAGGATCCCCATTTCACCCCACGTCGCCCCTCGATCCAAATCTATTGTACTCCGTGCAGACGAGGGTTGACGGCGTTCAGTGGTCGCATGAGACGTATAAAAGATACACACACACACACGCACGCACGCACGCACGCACGCACGCACGCACGCACGCACGCACGCACGCACGCACGCACGCACGCACGCACGCACGCACGCACGCACGCACGCACGCACGCACGCACGCACACACACACACACACACACACACACACACATATCGAGGGGCATCGTACGGTATTTCACACAAAAATTCATAGGCCCAGTGGCGGCGATCTTGTCTGAGAGGTGGGGGGACAAAGTCGGCAACGATCTGGTCGACGACCGTTTTTTGAAAATCTTGTCCCCCCAAAATTTTTTCTGCCACTTTATCTCCTCAAAATTTGGATTTTGACCTCGTCTGGTCACAAACTCTGCGAAAACCCTCACGCGCTATTACATTTCTCTGCCTTTTTTGTGTTTCTTCAAAAGGTGGGGGGACAAATGCATGGAGTGTCCCCCCCATTCTTAAAGGTGGGGGGACATGTCCCCCCGTCCCCCCTAGATCGCCGCCCATGCATAGGCCATATACAGAGGCACTTTAATTCGAAATAATAATAATAAGCTTAATATATAGTTCTTAATTTTATTAAAGGATACACATAATATTATACTGACCGCCTTGATCTACTTGTCCCTCGCGCAAGGACTTCGATGGCTCAGCATCGTATTTTTGCCATCCTTGGCCCTTCCCTATGGAATGACCTGCACCCTCTCTCCGTAGCAAGATATTGCTTGGAATCTCGCCCTCTTCTCTCTGCTGCCTAAAGACCTTTCTTTTCCCTCGGGGCTGACACGCTGGGAGCGCCTCTGAATAGTCTATGCTGTGAGAGGCGCTTTATAAATAATCATTTAAGATATATATATATATATATATATATATATATATATATATATATATATATATATATTCAATTTGTCATCAAATGAAGCAATACTTACGTTTATTTTCGACTTTCTGTCAGCTCTGATTTTCTGTTCGAAGATTTCGTGTTGATAAGTCAGTAATTCATCGATTTTCGATTCTTCGGTTTAGCAATTCTCACGTCGAACTTCGATCGAAATTGAACTTATTGTCTGCTCAACGTTTTCGATGATTTCTTTTCGAAATAACACATCAAACTTCAATAAGTTATAGAAGCTATTCAACATGAAAGTAACGAATGCGGGTACAGTAGTACACGTACAAAGACATTCGTACTGCTTTGTTGTCAAGGTATTAAGGAAATGGCAACAGGGCCGTTTTAAGGTCGTTGTAGGCCCTAGGCACTCTTGCATTCGTAGGCCCTTTCATATACCTATCGACTAACTCATCGTTTCTTACATTCGCCTTAGACTCCCCGTCCGCAATCTTAGTGTCACTTTTGATCAACACCTGCCCTTCTCTAACCACATCCCAACCTCTCGCGCTCCTGCTTCATCCACATTCGTGAACTGACCTCCGACGCATCCGGTCTATGCTCGACCTTAAAACTGTCTCCATCATTGCTGCCTCCATTATTCATTCAAAGCTTGATTATTGCAATTCTCTCTTCCTTAACCTTGATTCCACACAAATCAAGCGTCTGCAACTTATCCAAAACTCACTAGCCAGAGCTGTCACTAGAACGCCCAGACATCACCATATCACTCCCATCCTCAAATCACTCCATTGGTTAAAAATCCCAGAGCGAATCCACGGCAAAGTCCTATCATCAACCTACAATTTCCTAAAATATTCCCAGCCAGTGGCGGCTCTAGGCTTTTCCAACAGGGGGGGGGGCAAGGAGGGGCCGGGGATCCTGACAGAGGGGCCAGCTGACGTCACACTGGACCCTATATTCACATACCTATCTAGTGTTGGTGACACCTTGATAGCACCAGTGATGGGCACTAAACCATCTTTATTAGTTAAACTAGAACTATTTTCCAACTAACAAAAAAATAGTTTAACTAAAGTTGGCAACTGATTTTGGAAATTAGTTAACTAAACTTAAAAAAAGTAGTTAAACCTTTTCCAACTTTTTTCCAACTTTTGCGACAAACATTTTCACAATAACAGAGGTTAAGTGAACTGTAATAATGCAGAGCGTCAATGACAATTTCAACTTCAAACTATGCAATGTGTACTGTTCTGGCATACAGTTACAGGCGACGGCGTACTGTGTAGTGTATGAATTTGAAAACACAGGTTGCTGATGCTAAAACCATGCAGGATTAAAATGTTTTTTGTTGACAGTGTTCAATGTTCATTGTGGAAAAATAGTTGCACATTGCTGATTTTTGTAGTTAAACTTTTTAGTTAGCAATTAAATTTTTTTAGTTAAACTATGGTTTTAACTAAACTATTTTTTAAAGTTAAACGTCATGCATCCTTAACTAAATTTTTTTAAATTAAACTAAAAGTTTGCAACTTTTTGGTTAACTATTGCCCATCCCTGGATAGCACCCTCTCATTCATTGTAGGGACACAGTTTGGGTAGTACAAAGCACCTATAACTAATATAGGACACACCTATATCTAGTGTCACTGAACAGTTTCAGTTGCCTCACTGGTTACCCTGGATATAATACACCCTGTGCTTCACCCATTTCTTATAATATTATGTAATAGACCTTGAAGTAAAAACATACAACCTTTGAAGTAATTTAAAAAAATCCCTAGCTTCTGAAATAGATGCATCAATTAAACTTAGATTAAATTTATTTGCATAACAATGGAACTAAATGGCCCATGGAGTCGACTGCCTTACCAACTAATGTACATCCTTATTTACACCACTCATTAGATGTGTTCATTACACTTGCACCATCATAACCTTGACCGACTAAACATGAGCCAATGTCGAACCCCTATGACTGTAAGGTATCTAAAATAAGCCCTGACAATGACTACACAATTAATTCGTTTGCAGGTTTAAAATCTAGAAAGCATTCGTTAACTTCTTGTTGGGAAAAATCACATAGAAGTCTAACAAAAGATGCTCCTTGTGACTAATATCTTTTGTTTCATCAACAACAGCGATAGAAAAATAAATAGTACCCCTAACCTCTTCTATTATCTGATCCATAACTTAGGACAGATTTGATAATAGATCAGACTTTGATTTGGGGGGCACTGGGGGCCACAGACTCATTTGGGGGGCACTGGCCACCCCTGGCCACCCCTGTGGAGCCGCGCGCCACTGTTCCCAGCCCAAGTGCCTCCGTGATCTCACCACCATCCAGGCAACCCGCTCCACCCGATCTTCCTCCTATCTCAGTCTTTCCCGACTCCCAGTCACTTCTCATCTTAAGTTACTCAACCGAGCCATATCCAACACCGCAGTGACCGCACCACGCCTTTGGAACATCTCCTCTGAATTCCGCAGATTCTCAGTTCCTCCATCATCATTGCAGCCTGTCCTCCATCCTCCTCCTCACGTTCCTCTAGGCCTATCTATCACCACCGGGCGTTAAACTAAAAATTGAAGTCTCACTTTTTCAAACACTCGATCCTATCCTGACTCATTTGACCCTTCGCCTTCCAATTCTTCTCGCCCTAAACGACACCCGCCTTGACAGCTGCTCTGTCTCCTCTCTTGATCTGGCCCTCTGGAAACCGGACTCGGACCTTTTTTGGACTACTCTCTGGAACCCCCTCTTCTTTGACGTAGCGTTCGTGAATAGGCTGGTGCCCTGAGCTTGGCCTTCGAGTGGCGCCTTAAAAGTTTGGATATTAAGATTACGATTACGACCCAAACTAAACTGTCAACTCTGCATTAAGCTAACGGCACTGCTTTCAATTGAAAACGACTTAATGCGGGAATAACATTTGAAGACGTTATAACTTATAGGCCTATGTGATTTTGCTAATGCAAAGAGCCGCAAAGTTCGTATACGTAGGCTAGCAATAGTAGCAAAGCTTAATTTAAACTGTCTCAGTCATGGGCGTCCGCAGGAATTTTTTTAGGAGGGGCGCAGAAATTTTTTAGTAGGGGCAAAAAAGTTTTAGGGAGGGGCAAATGACGCTTTTCCACATAAAGATTTGCATAGAAAAAAAATAAATGATTTTCAAGGACTTTACCTAAATAATTAAAAAAAACGTTTCTTCGCATTGAAAATCGTGTTGGAACTGTTGTAACAATCATAATAAAAAGATTTTATTTTTATAAAATATTTGCAAAATCCGGAGGGGCGCAAATGCGTCCCCTTGCGCCTCCCTCCGGACGCCCATGCATGGTCTCAGTACAAAGTTATTAAATTTGAACTTGCTGTTGTTTGCAATTTTCCTTTCTTCATTTCCCCGGTCCATCATTTAATATCTCATTTTCAGATTTTCAGACTTTCGTAGGCCCCTGAAACCTTCGTAGGCCCTAGGCACAGTGCCTACTGTGCCTAGTGGATAAGACGGCCCTGGGTCGATTTTGTGTTGACTGCGCGCCTGCGAATAAGCTAGCTGGTTCCCATGCTTTTCCTTATTTGGGCTTGTAGAGATCTCGAGATTACGATTACCCTCCTAGGATACCTTTCTGTCTTAGCGATGATACAACCTATTATTCGGCCCTGTTTAAATCTTCTGGGTCCAAAAATTGGTAGTAGAAATACCCCTCATCCCTCCCGAAAATTACGCCTGTGGGAGACCGAAAATGATTGAACACAAACTGCACGTGATCAACATCGGTTCCGTGATTGGATAATCGATGACGCCATCTTGTAAAACAATTAAGGTATGACGTAAAAATCTGTTGTTATGGTAACTCTTGTAGTGTGGGCTTGTCTGAAATTTCTTCTGAAATATTCACTCGAAAAGTTCGATTTTGGATTCATTTTCGACGTATTTTTGGCCGAAATGACAAGCCTCATGTTCAGAAATAAGACGGTCAACAATAATTATTAGGTGATCGATAACACAAAGTATTAAATCATTTGTTATCGAAAATATTCGATGGAAACGATCCGGCGGGAGCCAGGACGGTGAGAAATGCTGATGACTTTGTTATAGAAATGAATGGTTCACTGCATATATGTGGTTTATTTTGATGATGATAATAATAATAATAATAATAATAATAATAATAATAATAATAATAATAATAATAATAATAATAATAATAATAATAACAATAATAATAATAATAACAATCTTTATTAATTCAAACTGACAAACGCAGTAAGATTAAATTGAAACATGACAGTACAATCTGTGGGTGAGCTCTTGGTTCCTCGTTCTACCACCGCAACTAGCAAGCGTCATGCTTTCTCTGTGGTCACTGGTCGGCCCCTCCATCTGGAATCAACTCCCATTGCAGATAGGGCCTACGCCTGTTGCCAAGTATAAGAAGTCCTTGGCCTGTTGCCTAAGAATAGTTCGCTTATAAATGTTTCAAGGCCTACCTAAGCGGTATTGACTGTACAAACATATCTGCATACATACATAGTTGTATACATACAGTGGCGGCGATCTTGTTTGAGAGGTGGGGGGGGACATTTGGGGACTGACCTGGTCAAAAAAGAGTTTTGAACTGATCTGGTCAAAAAAGAGGTCTAAAAAAATTTTCGCGCTCACGCAAGAAAAATTTTATAACCTAAGTACGAAAAAATTTGATGACTTTTTTTGGTGTTTCTTCAAAATTGGGGGCCCGATGTATGGCGTGTCTCCCCACTGTTAAAGGTGGGGAGTCTTGTCCCCCTCGACCCCGGGATCGCCGCCCATGTATACATAATAATAATAATAATAATCTTTTCTTTATTTAAGCGCCTGCTAACCGCACTGCGCTGTACAGTGAACATACATATAGTAGAAACGGCAGCCACGCAGGGCGCCTTACATACAATATCATACATGTATACAGTAGAAGTACATAGAATGCATACATGCATAATGCCCTTATATGTAGACAATTTTCTACTGCTTCAGAGTTAAAGAAACTCGCTCAAGTTAATCGTGAGAGACAGGCAGGGGCATAACTTTGGTCTAAAAAGACAGGCAGTGGCGTAACTTTGGTCTAAAAAGTGGGGTACCAATTTCTTACGTACATGAAGGTGGAGACTGCGATCTCTGGGAAGGCACGTGGCACAATAATAAAATATTGATTGGCATTGTTCAAAAAGTGGGGGTACGGTACCCCCCAGTCCACTGATTGCTTTATGTGGTATGTCAATAAAACGATTGATTCATTGACTGGTTGAAGATCAATGTTCAGTGATTATTTCATTTGAACCTTGGTTTGGTTTTGTGCATTTTAATAACAGTGTTTATGCTCAGCTAATTGTGACACAAATTTCTTATCCAAATAATATTTTCCTTCCGTGGGTTTAGCATAATCCTAAAATACATCTTTCGAAAAGAGAGAAACTAACTCTGAAATTGAAATCCTCTTTTTTCTTAAATGTTTAGGGTGGTTTTATACAGAAATTACACAGGATAGACTCTGGCAGTACTCCAATGAATTCAGAGTCACAGATGCACAGGAATTCACAGCCAACTGTGAGCACACAGATGCTTGCATCACCTTCACAACAGATGCGCACCATGGCAACTGCCTCCAGTTTCAGCTGCATCCAAGGAAAGCCCTGCTCCACAACTGCCTGGAGTTCTTCTGCCATTGACGGTGTGACGGCGGACAGGATCCGGTCGATTGGTTCGACCACTACCATGTCTTCCTGGTGTTTCGCATCCACTGACAACAAGGAGTGATGTCGAACTTGGTTAGATTATCACCCCATGTGCCTGGTGTTATTCAACCTTCACGTGGTGAGTGAACTGGAGATGTAGCAATCCAGCTGACAAAACACAGAACCTTCACAATGTGAAAAAATGTGAAAACTGTGAAAAAACTGTGAAAAAAGTGAACAAACAAAAAGTCTTCACAATGTGAATGAACGGGATATATATCAATCCCACTGACTAACAGAATTGGACATTCTACGTCAAGTTCACAGTCGAGTGGATTTGAAGAAATGTCGCCTTCACCCATGGAAGAATCTAAGAAATCCACTTTTCTCTTTGCTGGATCTCTCGATAAATCAGATTCAGCAGTATTGAATATGAATGGAGGGGTTAGAGAAAGGAGGAGGAGGAGGAGAATGCATGTCTTCTGCTGTGGTGAAATTTGGTTCAACTGTCCAGTTTGATCTTGGTCTTTACAAAAGACAGGAAAAACTAAGAGGAGGGAGAGCACCATTTCCACCAGGTCTGTGGCTGGCTTTTTATTGCACTTATCGTTCAATGTCTTTTTCTGTGATGTAATCCGAGTTGATTCTGTCCTGAATATCATGAGCGTTTTCTCAGTTACTCAGTCATAAAAAGAAAATGAATGCCTTTTCCAGTCTGATTTTGTAGTATGAATTTATTTTAATATATGTGGATTTTTACTGATATTTAATTCAGTATTTATGCATTCTTAATTATTAAATGCCCTAGAAAGCTGCTAAAGTTGTTTTGAGGCTACATCCCAATGCTACAGCAATATGATATGTTGAATTTAGAGTGAGGATATGACATTACATGCATTTCTATATGGGGCTCATATGTCCTACATAGGTTTTGATGTCCCATCGGTTGGTGCCTTGTGCATTAGATACCCGTTGTGATAGAAGTTACTAATTAATAATAATAATAATAATTAATAATAATAATATAGGCCCTTATGAAACGATGCTATATAAATTGCAATTATAATTATATCAGTACTTAACAGACTTGCTTGTATATATGTATGTGTGTATTTATGTATGTATGTTTGTTTTCTTGTATCAAGCCACTTAATATAGCACCTTTTAAGTCAGCTACTTCACAAAGGCGCTGTACGCACGACTATCTAACTCATCTAGATATTTATGTGCATTTTAAGACATTTTGAAAATGTTTGCTGAACAGAGCTAAACGCAACAGCACGTATGTAAAGCTGAAGACTGTTCCTAGAGGAAGATCTGAGTCATGATAAGATACAATGAGCTTGAGTTTATATACGGATGCGAGGCACCTGCATATCTCCCCATGCAGATGAGCGCAACGATCGCAGACTTGGTCAGCTTAAGACTAGAACATAAAACTTCTTGATGTATGTCAGTGTGACGTGGACCAACAGGGCTCACCCCAGAAAAAGACTTGAATTTTTCTTTCATTTCATGTTACTATTTTGTCATGACGTGTAATAATAATAACCTTCATTATTTTACTGTGTTTCGATAGGTGCCTTTGGATTTTCTGGCCGTAAGTTTCCTGCTTAAGGAGGATGGGCTATGGGATGGTTGCTCTGTGGCTCCGTCGGGATTGTGTGTAGGGTGTGGTGTTCGATTTGTGTTTGTATTTAGTTTTTTGTATTTGTCTTTAGTTTTTTGTAGTGTATTTGTATTTTTTTTATAAGTATTTAGATTTTTGTATTTGTGTTTAGTTTAACGACAAAACAAGCAGCAAAGCAAACAACAAACGACAAAGTAAACAACAGAGTAAACAACAAAACAGACCCGAAAGTAAACAACAAACGACAAAGTAACAAAATAGACAACAAAACAATCAAGACAAAATAATCAAAAACTACACCCCTGCTGAGCCTCTGGCGTGGCTTAATCTCCCGTAAGCTCATTAAGGCAGGGGGGCCCCTGGCGTGGCTTTATCTCCCGTAAGCCCTTTGTGTAGTTTTTGTGTTTTGTCTTGTTTGTTTTGTTGTTTATTTTGTTTATTTTGTCGTTTGTTGTTTACTTTCACGTTTGTTTTATTGTTTATTTTGTTGTTTATTTTGTCGTTTGTTGTTTGCTTTGTTGTTTGTTTTGTCGTTAAACTAAATACAAATGCAAAATCTAAATGCTTTGTAGTGTTAGTTTGTTTTATTTTGTCGTGTGTTTGGGTTTTTGTGTCATGTGCTGTTTATTTTGTTATGTTGTTTGTCTTTTTGTTTATTTTGACGTTTGTTATTTGTTTGTTGTTTATTTTGTCATGTGCTGTTATTTTGTCGTGGGTTGTTTGTTTTGTTGTTTTTTGTCGTTTATTGTAACGAGCTGAGGGATTAGAAGGAGGCTCATCAAAGAGTATATCAGAAGGGAAGAGTTACAGCGTGGAATCATATCCCAAATCATCAACGAACAGGCAGCTACTTCGCAATCGCTACTCAGAAACTAAATGAGATACAGACGCTGACACAGAAGTTCTTACAGTTATGAAAATGCAGACTGAATTCTACTTCTTTGTCGAGACGTTGATGGAGGCTTTTAGTGCTGATGAAAACAGAATGACTTTTATTCTTGTGACAAAGATTCTGCATGAAATTTTGCATTTATTGCTGTACAAAAAACAGAAACGAAAAGCAGTTATTCATTTATTTAACCACTTATTTCCTCTATCCATCCAGTCATTCATCGATCTATCTATTCATCTTTCACTACATTCGTTCATTTCTTTAACTGTCGATTCGTCTTTCCTTTCTTCCGTTCGTTAACTCGCTCATTCATTCAGTCATTCAGGTACCCCATCGTTTATTCATTAATTCATCCATCCATCCAATCCTATCCTAATTCATGCAGTCGGCGAATTTATGTAGCTACTCTGAAAATACGTTTGGCTCTTAGTGTATATTCATTCTGAGAATTTGTAGACCAAGAATTTGCGCCTCCAAGAGACCTGCTCCGAGGCGCTTCCAGCCCAACCACAGCTAAAGAAATGTAATTTGAGGGACTTACAGAAAGCAGGCAAGCAGGCATACATGATTAGCTGTCGTATCGTATCATATTTGGAGATTTGTATAGCGCCGCTCACAGCTGATGCCACTCAGCAGCACTCCCAGTGCGAAGAGTAGGCTTGATGCACAAGCCCACACTACAGAGTTACAACTGAAGACAGCTCGAGAACTGCGTAAGTTAGACTCGAACACGATAGACGGAACTGGAGCCAGACCATTATTTTATTTACCTAATTTACATTATTTTAGCACATTTGTTGTCCTCGAGACCAAGGTCTTGGTCTCGAATGCACTCGAGTTCATTTTAAAAGTCTTGGTCTTGAGACCAAAAGTCTTGGTCTTGAGGTTCAAAGTCTTGGTCTTGGTCTTGAGGTTCAAAGTCTTGGTCTCCCAAGACCAAGACCAAGACTATTTTCAGCAAAGGAACTTGAGCTCAAATAAAGTTCATAGTGCGTATTAGGCAGAGCTGCAACTGGGACTACAACGCCAATCATTCAAATTAAATAGGAACAATGAAAACAGCGTGTAGCGTTAAGAAAACAATAGCTAGTGACCCTAGTGTGACATCAAGACTGTTCAATTATGTCATAGCCACTAGTAGTGGCTATGACATAATTACTATACACACACAGAGTGCATACAGAAAGACAATCTAGATACACAACATTTCGTGGTGCCCATGGTCCGGATTCACTTTAAATATTAAAGACAATGTGTGCAATTATAATATGTAGGCCCTATATTGTGTATATACACGGTGGGAATTGTCGGGGGTTCAACCCTAGTCTTTCTTAGGACCCCACAGTTAATTCTTCATTGCATACCCCAGGGGTCGTTTCCAACTATCATATCACATATCATAATTTGTTGTGATTGGTAATACCTTGTCTCACATTACTCATGTAATATGACCTCGGCCCACTACAAAAGTTCACAATCAAATTTACCTAACTGACCTAATCAGTACTTTCTCCAATTGAGAATTTGATGTATCTACTGATGTGTAAAATTCTTTGGAATTTTTAATATCTTTTTAACATTTAAAACATCAGCATCTGTCCAACTAGTGCAATTACTAGATCTAAACGATCGACTTTTTAACGTTCAATCTAGTAAGCTTATGTCAAAGTTATGCTGCTTATTTTGCGGTTATGGTGCTCAGTGGCGGCGCCAGGATTTCAGGTTTGGAGGGGCTAGAGCCCTATGTTGAATATTTAATCGCGCGTGAGCGCGAAAAAATTTTTTGATCTCTTTTTTTGTGCACGAAAAATGCGTTTAAAAAGCAAGGGGCAAGCACTTTGTAATGGCATGTAGATTATGCATTTTCATAAAATTGTATAATTACATTCAAACTAATTCAAATCTAAATTTAACTGATTTTTATTAGTTAGTTACTTATTGCGAAACAATATAAACAGAATTATATGCAAAAAACTCATTAATTTTTTTTAGTTGCTGGTGGCAACGTGTTGACGTGTCAGCTGCCTGGTCTCAGTTATCAAGTTTCCACTTGGCAGTTATTTAACAAAAGTAGCAATAAAGAGTGTCTTTAAACATCGGGCGACAACTGTATACTGTGTCCCCCTCACTGTTAAAGGTGGACCCCTCCCCCACTATCGCCGCCCCTGAATAAATCATCAAAATAATCGAGTTTTAGTGACTGCAGTGATTGTACGATATAATCCTGCAGATGATTTACTACACCTGTGATCTAAATCAACTCGCAACACGTTCATATATTCGCGAGTTCAACGTAGGCTATATTATTACTCCTATAGATGTACTCAATTGAAGTGTGTACCACACACTGACAGTTCTGACTGGACAGGTCAGAGATAGGCAAGTGTGGCAAGTAGAGCGATGACACGCACACACACCTACACACACACCTACACACACATCTACACAAACACACACACGTGCAGGTTGCAGCGGAGAACTCTGCCAGTCTAGGCCGCCGTGTCATTAAAGAAGCAAACTCACGGTCCTCATCCTCGGGTCCCCCTCCCCAACTGTTTGGCCGGTACTCCCGGTAGATCACGTAAGCCGGTGGCCCGTTGGTCGTAGGCTTGTACAGCAGAAGAGATAATGTAGATATCACGGAGGAGACGAGCTGCTGTGCAGTATGTATTCTGTTGTACCGTTGGCTACTGTTATGGAAACATAAGAAGATTTCGATCCCATGTGGAACAAAAAGGCGTTAACCGATAATGGCTTAATGTAGGCTGTATTATCACACGGGACAAAAGAGATATCATGAAAAAATGCAAACCCTTACTTTCGGCCAAAATATGTCAACCCCCCAATTTTGAAGTTCGATGAAAATCGTTCTCCAAACCCCACCTTTGGTAGACGCCTCTGGTTGTAGCCATAAATTTTGTAAGGCTCCTTTCGCAGTCGTGCCATCCAACGTGTGTCTGGCTATTTAGTTTTGTAAATGTATGAAATGTTCGTAGAATTGTAGTAATAAAGGACCTCTCTCTTTCTGTCTGTCTAATGTCAATTACAAAATATTTTTTACACTTTAATGAAATCCCATATCCTGTAGGCCTAATTCAATAATTGTTAAATTCCAACTACCCATTCTTGTAATTGAGTTGTAAAAATTAAAATAAGTAAAAACTTCGGTATAGCTTGACAATTTCCTTATTTTGTTCAGACGTAGGCATATATAAAATATTATATATAAATTTATAAATAATATATATATTTATAAATAATATATATATAAATTTATAAATAATATAAATATATATAAATTTATAATATATATATATATATATAAAAATTTATAAAATGGTCTTGGTCTTCTTGTATATTGCATGGTCTTATATGCGTGGCCACCGACAAGTATTGGTTTATTAAATGCAGAGAGACAGACAGACAGACAGACAGACAGACAGAGCCAGAGACATGGAGAGAGAGAGAGAGAGAGAGAGAGAGAGAGAGAGAGAGAGAGAGAGAGAGAGAGAGAGAGAGAGAGAGAGAGAGAGAGAGAGAGAGAGAGAGAGAGAGATGTGGAGAGAGCTGGGAGAGCGGGACGAAGGAGGCTTATAGTGCAGAGGCCAGCTACCTCGAGCGCAGGTCTTCTGGCCTTAAAACTTGCTATACAAGGTCATGTGTCAAACGGGAGCCAAGCCTTGAAGCTCATACACTGCGATGGCCTGTACAACCCTAACTGGATGATGGATGAGTGCTAGGCTAGTCATCTATATCAGAGGGGCCAATACACAGTGGGCTAGCTAGCTACGTTTCTGACGCATCATTTCTTTGAGAATGATTGGGGAAATTCTTGTGCTATGGAGCCTGCTATTTATAAGTGGGCATTCAAAGTTTCAGAGATTTCTCGCTTTTGCTTTGGGGGGGGGGGCTGAACCACATTTTGGGGGGGGGGGGCTAAGCACCCCCTAGCCCACCCCTGGCGCCGCCACTGATGGTGCTTGATGCGTCAAACTCAAACATTAATTTCTTCGACCTACTGAATAACTCCCATATGACCCTGACGCGACCTGTTGAAATTGTATAGCTGGCGCCGCCACTGAGTTGCCTCCGCTTGAATTTGAGTCTGGCTACTCCACTGGTTATATGTAATTGTAGCACTGTTTTAGGCTTCTTTATTTAAATTGCTACTGTGTATAAGTACTCCTATATATTTATGCAGTGGCGTGCAGAGGGGGGGGGGTGCCGAGGATGCGACGGCCCCGGGCATCCAGCCGGGGGGCATCCAACGGTTGGCGTTTGTAAAATACAAAGTCTACAATTCGGTTTCCGATCGTCAAAATAGTCTAAAAGTACCATACGGCAATGTGCAATTCTCAAAAATTTCCTGGGGGAAAGGGAGAGGGGGCAGCACAGTGCAGTGGGAGGGGGAATAAATTAGGGAAAGAACAATTTAGGGGCATCCAATGAAGGGGTTGGCCCCGGGCATCAAAGAACCTCTGCACGCCACTGTATTTATGTATAGATAGTCCTTGCTGCTGCACTTCACGCCAGTGATGTTACCACCGTTACCACTACTCTATCATCATCATCATCATCATCATCATCATCATCATCATCATCATCATCATCATCATCATCATCATCATCATCATCATCATCATCATCATCATCATCATCATCATTAACCATGGGTTCATCGCCCGTAGGTGCTTGATGCGCTCTTTGTCACTTCCTTCCATGTGTCTCTTTCTCTTGCTATGTGGCTCAGGTGCTGTAAAGAATCGTTTCTGCACCATGTCATGATATCGTCTGTCCATTCTCTGTTAGCCTATAGGGCGTCCTCTTTTGTTCTTCCCCTCCATCATGCCAAAAACTAGCGTCTTGAGTTTCCTGGAGTCATTCATTCTACAATGTCTACATGTTACTACTCTATGGACCCCAGAAAATGTGTAGTCGTAATCGTAATCTCCAAACTTCTAAAGCGCCACTCGAAGGCCACGCGCAGGGCACCGGCCTATATTCACGAGCGCTGCATCAAATGAGAGGGGTTTCCAAAGAGTAGTCCGGAACTCCGGATGAAGTCGCCATATTAGACATTCTCGGATTTTCGATTACGATTTTGGCGACAGCATAGATGGCAGCAAGTGACGTTTCAATACTTTCAAAACCGTCATTGAGCGGTGAACCTGCTGGACAATGTGTAATCTGTATCATGTTTAACGGCGAGGTCGCATGCTAGTTGTTGATGTCGAATGTATGGCGGCGGTTTAAAATATGACAATAATTATATGGTATGAATAAACAGACTTAAAAATAAACAGACCATGAAATACGTTAGCTATGACGTTGGACGTCCGCACCAGCGGCATGATGGAGCGCTTGCCCCTTGTCATTTATCGACGATCATTTGACCCATATCAGGCTGAGACGTCGGGACTTTTCCTTTTTTCCTTTCCTGCACAAAATTTCGTGGTGCCCATGGCCCGGATTCACTTTAAACCAGGGGTTCCCAACCAGGGGTGCCCGCACCCCCAGGGGGTGCGAGATGGCATTTCAGGGGGTGCGAGAAAGAGTAGGTCAACTTTTTATCGGATTATAGGAAATCCGTCATGTTTATGCAAATGTCACGAAATAAACTTCTTACAAAAATTGTTTGCATTGAAGGTCACATTTATTTCATTATAACAGAACTTGATATTAATAAATGTAATAATTGTGTGTGCATGTGTGTATACTTACGGAGCAGTATTTGTATCGTAGTGCAACCGGTGTCTTGTAGGTCATTATTTTTGCTTTGAGTGCAATGTCATATTGACATTATATTTTGAAAGAAGCAATGAGCAGGAAAAATTTGTCAAAACGGGCTTTATGAACAGGTGAAATAGCTCATATTTTTCTGTTGCTGGTTTGCAGATTAACCCTTAATTTTTCATCATGTCAAAAAGAAGGAAAATAATGGAATGATGAGTATGTGCACTTTGGTTTCACTTGCACAACAGGAAATGATGACTTGCAAAAACCCCAGTGCATTCTTTGTAGCGTTATAAATTTATATGTGCATTTTATGCACTGGGTTAAAAGCTCATTTTTAGTTCAGTTTGTTCACCAACAGTACTCAGAGTACTGTATGAGTGTATGTGGTTCAGTCTGTGGTTCAAAAAATAGAAATGTGACTGAGTCGTCTTAAAATGTGATATGACTTTTGTAGGGGGTGCGAGCGCTAATCAAATATTTCCAAGGGGTGCGAGGCATAGAAAAGGTTGGGAACCCCTGCTTTAAACAGTGCTTTTTTCAGCCGGAACGCGCCGGAACGGCGTTCCGGCACCTTTCTTCAGCTGCTAGAAAATAATTTAGTTATTTTAATAATAAAATCAATAATTTAGTTATTTAAAATTTAATTTCAGTGTTTTGAACTGTTTTCAGTGTTTATTGAGACCCTCCCAACCCCCAATCCCGTTTTTCTCGGGATTTTAGCCCGCCCATAATTGTTTCGTTCCGGAACCTATTATTCTGTTCCGGAACCTTTCGTTCTAGAAAAAAAGCACTGACTTTGAATATTAGTTACCTAGTTATATGGTATCCAGATAGCTAAGGTATTGAATTTTTTTACTACGGTGGCACATTCTTGATACATTTGCCTTTCTTCTCGTCATCCGGGATTTAAACCCTGATGCCTTGTGTGGCGTGACAATCCTTGTCGCGCTACTTACCCAGTGGGCCTGTAGTGTAGGGCGCAACAGTTTCAGTTGCTATTGCATTTGCAATTCAGCATATCATGCAATCCACTGAAAAATAATACACAGGACTGGAAAGTCCTTTGTAAACATTGTATGACTAGTCTGCACGTTTTCACACCACTGTGTCCTTGGCATTCAGATAGTATGATGTCTTTTTATACATAGCATGTATTGCAGTTTGAAATTCTGTTGCCTTCATTGCACTTTGCTATGCCTGAGCTGGACGAGGTGCCATTGCAGCTGATTTTTATTGTTGGTTTTTTATATATCCTGATGGGTCATGTCTACCTCGAGGAAACAATACTATTAATACGAATAATAATAAATATGATCATAGGCTACATAAACCTAACTTGCAAGTGGCTGATGAGACAATACTGTAGTAGTAGTTTTACTTACCTTGCATAGATTCTGGAATGAGTGAGGAGTTCCTGCGTCTTCCACCTCATAGATCTTGACTGGTTATGTCCAAAGGATTTTGATTTCAGAATGAGGTTTTGCTTAGAAAAAGTTAATACCTGTACATTATGATGATAGCACTATATAGGTTTTCTGTGATAGATGAGATTTGCTCGTCATCTTGGGAATGATCAACCCAACCCCAGGTCAAATATCAAGCTCCTCGATCACCAAGTTCAGGCTAGAAGGACTTCTATTGCACCGTTATCATGTGTGTGTGTAAATTCGCATTCTTTGTTGAGTTTTTAGTTTTGTTAGTTATTGTACGATGATTTTATAACGTTGTAACTTTTGCAGATACCATTGTCGTGGTTTTCAAGATGGAGATAATTGGTTCAGGATTATTTGATGAGGAAGCAATCAACAGCTCACCTTCCAGTCAAGATTGCAAAGAAAATATAATGCTGCAGAAGGAGAATAACATGCTTTCTTACTTGCCGGACAAGCTGAAAAATCAAATACTAGTGGAAAGCTTTATCCAGTTGAAAGTAGCTGTGGAACATGACTGCCTTCTGTGTCCTGAAACAGACGTTTTGAAGCATTTGCAGCTTTTGATTTGTCTGCTAGAAGAATTTGAACTTCAGGGAGAACTGAGAGATGTCAAGTTGTCTTCTGAACTATGGCCATCAGTTTTTCAACCAAAACACGAGAGCATACATGAATTGTGTCAGTGTGTGTTTTCTGATGTATGCATCCCGCTGATTAGATGCGAAGGCATGAAGAAATCACTGCTGACAAGTGTACTTTCTCTGTGTAGCATCTGTGTTGTTTGTTGTGCAAATACCCAACAACAGGTCTTTATTCAGCTATTAGTTGATTTGATTCACAAAGAAACAGAACTACTGAAAAGATTACTTCTTGTGGATTGTCTGTCAAATACTTATTCCAGAGCAGATATTGTGTGCAGTGAAGTCTCTGATCACATACTAAATGGAATAAAGAAAATATTTTCTACTGATGAGGATCCAATAGTTGGAAACCTGTTGATGGTATTGCTGCCAAAGATCTCTGAAAAGTTATCCAATACGAATAGGCTTCAGCAAGAAATGTGGACCGTAATAGAGTCTTGTTTCTGCACTATTCAACAAAGTGATTCATCCCAGAGTCGAGCATTTATGCTTCTCTGTGGTATGGTCGATATTTTCTTCCCTGTTTCTGGTTGTCAACCATTTGTTGTTTCACTTCTTCAAACATCAGATTTTTGGAGTCGATTGCAGCTTGGTTTTCTTCATCCAGACCCGCTGACTCGGAAGCGAGTACTGTTTCTTTTCAGGCGTATTCTTGACTGCACGACTAAGACTCTTGGCCGTTCAGATGTCGGTTGTTGGCAGGACTTTCCTTTGTTTGAAGCAAAAAATCAAAATAAAATGCAAGACGTCTGGAATGAGTTTCTGCTTATCATAGAAACACTGGAAGAAAAACAGGTAAGTTATACAGTGCAAAGTAGTTAAGAAGAAAGACAGGGTATCAGAGTAAGCATTTTTTTAAACTGAATTTTGTATTAACCAGTTGAGCAACAATAAACGCAGCATGCCAGCCAGAAATGTGTTATGCTGGATGATGTACCAGAGGCAACTGTCATCCCTTTACACATGTAAATGTAATTATGATTACGGATTTATGGTTGACTGCTAACTGGTATTGACATAACAGAGGCCTTTGCATGACTGTCTTGACCCCTAGTGAACATAGGTCTGTGCCTCATATTCAGGTTTACTGACTTTGCACACATAATAAGTGCTAAATAATTAAGTTAAATAATCATATGCTAATCTTAAAATGCAGTTCCTGAGATCCCTAAGTATGGTAATTTGCCTTTACTATTTTGCTTATGTGCCAAACTTTTGTGAGTGTTTGCATCGAATGATGAACATGCATTCTTTATTGAACATACCAACCTAACATCCCAGACAATTCTAATTAATGTTTAGTATACTTTTAGCCTTTATATCCCCTTATTTAACCGGTCTGTACAAGGATGATTTAATAAATGAACATAGCTCAGATCTCTGCCTTTGTTCATCTCTCGTTCTCTCTGTCTCTGTATATCTGTCTCTGTATATCTGTCTCTCTATATCTGTCTCTCTATATCTATGTCTCTTTCTTAAACTCCTGCTTTCTTCACTCCTGTGGCCTACACACTGGATTCCTTTGTTTACCTCTATACCATAAGTGCTTGAAACCCATTTTGTTCAATCCTGGTTTTTCATCGTTAGGTCAAGAGTGCTTTTAATGAGTTTTCTTGAAGAGGCGCTATATGAATCTGTGATTACATTTCATTACAATGGTAAAACAATAATATAATTATGTGTTTTATATTCTTTGATTTTATGTCTATGTGAAAATTTATCATTTAGCGTAAATTTGGAATATTGCTGTATACGTGACATTGGAAACATTGCTTATGTTTTAGTAGTTGTTGGTTATGTAGGTTAAAACAACAGTTGTAACAGTTGATAATTGTGCTCACAATTAATAAATTTTGTTCATTACAGATACATGTTATTCAGCCAGTTTTGGATCGGTTTGATGTTCTGCTTCAGGCTACAGTAAAAGATGAAAATGGTAGAGATTTTAAAGCTTATCATTGTATCAGAATCTGAGATGGCATGATTGCAGATATCTAATGCATTTGTCTTTAACTTCACGTGTTATATCTTTGAGGAAAATTGTTAAATGAGTAAGGCACACACCTGTACATTGCATCATAAATGTAAAAAGTTGAACTAAAAAATAAAGAAGCGCTAGGTCAGTGTGATTTTTGTGACAAAATAGAAAACATTACAGTACACAAACACAACTAAAGTAGTTTAACAAAGCATATTTGACCTGTTTTGATGACGTTTTACTTCTAAAGATCGCAACCGCACATAGAAAGGAGGAACAACAGAATATGAAATGCACAATGTACTGCTAGCTAGTTAAGTATCCTGTATTTTTCCAGCAAATATTTTGAAGTGTTCAAGTAAATAAATGATAAAACATACCAAAGAATAGAGGTGTTAAAATATATGAATTTTAGAAAATAAAAATTTACAGCTATACCTGACTTTACCTTACTTTACTGTACCTTACCTTTTTTCCATGCCTCTGAGGACAATTGTTAAATGAAAACAGGTACCTTAAATTACCTTACCTTATGACTTATTGTGCCACTGGGGATAATTGTTGGAAGTGGTATGCACATAAATGAGCAATTACATTACATGAAATCTTTCCATGCCATACCTTATCTTGCCTTATCTATTGCTTGTGATTTATTAAAGCTATTTCTTGTGAACAAGACATCATGAAGAAAATGCCTTCAAATCCAAGAGTTGGATGGCAATCTATTAATTGGGTTCTGCATGGCTGTGAAAGAGCTCTCACCAATAGTGACTTCTAGTTATGGAAGCATTGTTTTGCTCATTGGTTCACTGTGTTTTCCTCATCAGCTTTAATATCATTGAGGCTGGCATAGCAGCTTTTGTGAGGCACTTAAAAGGAGCTATAATAAGTGTCTACATACGTACGTCGTACATACATGTACATACATGCAGCGCCATGCCTTCTACAGCAGCGCCATGCCTTCTCTGTGGCTGCCCCCATGAGCTGGAATAGGCTCTCTACCAAGCTCAGTCAAATACCGATTGGTCATTTCACCCTGTTTCTTACTGTCCTCAAAACTGTTGTTTGACCATGGTTGGACTGGGAGTGCTCCTGAGTAGGCAATCTTGAAGGGGCGCTATATAAAAGTACTTTAATAATAATAAAATAACATGCATACATGACTACAAGTACATATATGCATTCATACATACACTGTACATACATGCATGCATTGTAGTGTATGTCCTACACACACACAATTTGTGAATCGGCTTGATGTTTTTGTTCCCATGGCTAAAACTACCTTGGCCCAGCACCGGGCATTTGCTGTAGTGGGTCCCACGATCTGGAATGACCTTCCTCCTCTGCTCAGGGCCAAACTAATGACTGACTTTTCCTCAATCGGTCTCGCGTTCCCTACAGGCATTTCTGTTTCCCCGGGGCTTCTGTGCTGAGAGCGCCTCTGAGTAGTTATTCTGCGAGAGGCGCTTTATAACTGTCTAGATACAATACAATACACACGCACACACACACACACATACCTGCACACTCACACATATATCTTTGACCCAGAAAAATGCTGGCAATATTTTGATAATTGTTTGAGTAAATTGGCTTTAGTGGTTAAATGAAGTTTGTTAGGCTTTGTTTCATCTCCGACATTTGCCTTTTGTTTTTAGGTATTGCTCTTTTGCACTGTTCTTGGATCCTGTTACTCTTTCGTCGAATGGCAAGCCATGAAAGTGCAGTAATACGAAGATGGGCTATGGGCACTTTATTGAAAGTTGACTGTTCCAGTTTTGCCAGTGATGACAAAAATTTAGAAGTAATTCCAGTTGGACGTAATTCTTAAATAATGACCTGTTTTGTTTATTCATACTTTTGAACTTGTGTCGTTTGATTTGATTTTTGTAGTGAATTTAAATTTGACACGCTACTAGAAGAGTAGCATGTGGCATTACTACTTGATAACATTTTGGAAAACCTGTCTCCAGATGCATTTAAAAAAGTCGGACAAAAGTAATGGTTTTCATGTGTTAATTTTATCATAAGTATAGGCTTGTATTACTTTTTCGCAACGCATTGTCTCCCGGGTTGCTTCTATTGTCTGACAGTGTCGGCTTGGTCACGCTCCTTTCTATCTACATGAGCTTTGCTTTCCAGGATTCGCACTTGTTTTATCGGCGTTCATTTCGTTCCACCGCCCATGGTGACTTCTATTTCGCTCGCACTGCAACCATGCAACAGCGAGCTTTCTCTGTTGCCGGTCACACTTTCTGGAAAGGGCTTCCTCTTGAATTGTGGTCTCTCCCTTGGGACTCGTCCACCTCTTTCTTCTCTGCTCTTAAGGCTGTTCTCTTTTGCTGAGGTTGGACTGGGGGCGCCTCTGAATAGTTACTTTGAAGAGCACGCTATATAAATGTCTAGTTGATTGATTGATTGATTGATTGATTGATTGATTGATTGATTGATTGATTGATTGATTGATTGATTGATTGATTGATTGATTGATTTATAGATGTGAGGTCTTGGACAGTCAGATGCTGTGAATAGACTGTTTCTTTCCTTTTTTGTCTTGCTCTGAAGCTGTTGTTGTTGTTGTTGCAGTTTTTCTGTGGTCCCTTCATACAGATACTTTCAGATTCCTCTGTTTATTACAAGTAAGTTTCTGGTACTGTTCATCATTTTTTATATATTTAAAGCATTCATTATGCATGTAAAGCCAAAAATCTGAATCTGGTGCCTTGGTGCCTTTGGTTGATGCTTGAAAGTGCTATAAAATGTCCAGATTTATATAAAAACACACATTGACTATTGTAGGTCGTAGAATTTTCCTCTTGCCAAGGTCAGGTATTTATAGGTTGACTTGTACACAATGTTGACTTGTATGCGAGTATATGCAGTATTTTATACTTATTTTTCTTTGTCACTGTTTTAGGTGTAAGGATCTTGAAGGAGGAGAAACATCTGTTGAACTTGCATTGCCTGAATTTTTCAGAAATTTTCATTGTTGTCTGAGTGAAAACAAAAGAAGTTAGTTATTTATTCTTTGAGTGCTCATAGCTTTTAAGAAATGCAATCTCTAACTTTGCTAGTAAAGCAGGTTAGAGACAAAACTTTTGTAATCGTAGTAATAATTTCCAATTTATATTGCGTCACTGAAGCAAAGCTCACTTCGGACCTAACAACATGAAACCAGTATCCATCAAACAGAATGGTCTTCAAAGGCTTGCATGACAGAGGCAAGAAGTAGAAGGATGGGCCGACAACAGCAAAGTGTTTATACTGGCCGTGGAAATTTGGACAGGTAGAACAGTCAAGTCCCTTACTCAGCAGAGCAAAGAAATCTGCGACCAGGAATAGAGCACAGCCTGCTAGACAATTAAGAATAAGCTTGAAGATCTTAAATCCAGTGTGCTTTGCATACGTAGCCGATGCAGTTTAATCCCTCATGAATGTGTCACATTATCAAAATTGATTGGAGCTGATTAATGCAAGAGAAAGCGTATGAATACATGCAGCATGGTTGTGGCAGCATGAGTTGTAAGCAAACAGCGTATTGTGCATATCTGGCTCCAGTCGTAATTAAACATTTTCTATATACTTTCTTCGCTTGTTTTGAGAAGGTCCATAGTCACACCCAGATGACATGCAGTAGTGGAGAGAGACATCAGGGAGTCATGCTGTTTGTTAGGCGAGTTGAGTTTGGAAATCTGCCCACAGCCAGCCGGATAAACTGGCTTTCTTTGAGTTGAGCTGGAGGCAGTTGGACAACATCCAGGCACCAAGGTCTTCTGACATCTGAACCATTATCTCGACTGAGCTGAGCCATGAGCATATATGCCTGAGTGTCATCAGCATACTGATGAGCTGTAACCCAAAAGAAGAAAAGGTTCCAATCAGCAGTGTAGAAAATATATAGAGTAGTTTAGGATGGAACTCTGTGGAAGATCAAGTGTTGCCCATGACCAGTCAGATTGTATGGAGCCAAAAATAGCCGTCTGAGGGCACCCAGAGAGAAATGAATGTAGCCATGACAGAGGATGGTGACCCTTGATGCCTTGATGTGGCTTCCTGTTGCTTCCCGCATCCAATACAAGGTTCTTCTCCTGGTCTCTAGGACTCAACTGGGAAAAGCTCCTAAATACCTCTGTGACCTAATGCGCAAACCTCTATCTGCTCTGTCTTCCCGCCCTCTTCGGTCTGCTGACCGCTTTGATCTGCTTGTCCCTCGCGCAAGGACTTCGATGGCTCAGCATCGTGCTTTTGCCATCCTTGGCCCTTCCCTTTGGAATGACCTGCCCCCCTCTCTCCGTAGCAAGATATTGCTTGGGATCTCACCTTCTTCTCTCCGCTGCCTAAAGACCTTTCTTTTCCCTCGGGGCTGACACGCTGGGAGCGCCTCTGAATAGTCTATGCTGTGAGAGGCGCTTTATAAATAATTATATAAGATAAGATAAGATAAGATAAATGATCCTTCAAGGCGTTCCAATAGAATGCCATGGTAAGCACTGTTGAAGGCTGCATTCACATCAAAAAAGGTGCTGAGAGTTGCACGCCTCTGATCGAAAACCCCTAAGTGTCAATGAGAATGCATATGATAACAGACTCTGTGGAGTGGAACTTATTAAAAGTTCGTCCACTCTAAAAGGTTGTCCACAAAGTCCTTAATAAGAACTTGCACAACTTAAATGGGGACAACAGCAGCAACTGGTACAGGTCTCCAGTGGATGTCTGCTCGAGTTGTGACATTGTGCAGTCCATTGGAGAGAAGGTAGGTGCTGGAGTGCCATCAGTTGAATGACAGACTGAGTTCATCTTTGGTGCAGAAATTCCAGAGAATCCATGGTTATGAATGACGGTTTTATGTAAGTTTTTGTCAAGGTAGAGCAACAAAGAATGCAGTTGTCTCTGTGTCGTTTGATCACCTTCTCCCAGTAAGGCATCTCTGTTTCTCAGAATATGCTGTGCATTTGTCGTATGCAACTGTCCTGGCAGTATGGTCCTCAGCAGTATGGTTCTTGATGGTGGTCATGACGGGCTTCATCAAATCATGGAGTGAGAAGCCTGAGGCAGGCCTTCACAGTTCTACGAGGGAGGAGACTTGTCAGTCAGGGTGCGCAACTGCACATTGAATGCTCCTAGATGGCCTAAGCCTAGTTGTCGTTGTTGGTAGACAGTCTGAGTGGATTTGGTGGATTGACCACAGGCTTAGTTGGTCAGAGTTGGTTAGATGTAAAGAAGAGTGATGAACTGGCCACCATAAGTGAATTGAAGAAGGTCTTGCGTACACTGCTTTTTACGACAAGGCCAGGCTGATCAAGCACACGCAGCTCCAACATATTTCGTTCAATGGATTCTGGCAGAGCATCTCTTCCCATTTCTCTTGATTTGAGGGCTGAGTTCAGTACTGTCGACAAACACCCACTCTTCTGGACTATAATTAGCTATATTAACAGTTCTATTTATAACTGTTAGATAGAAGAAACATTCTGACAAATTCCTTAATCCTTATGTGGGTTTTCCATTGGTTTGGTAAAGTTATTCAGTTACAGTTTTACTTGTCAGAGACTCACTTTTTTACTCTGGCCTTTCCATGACTCCATCTTGACCCTTAGAAACTCATGTCCATCTTGACCCTTAGAAAACACTTGTCCATCTTGACCCTATGAAAACACTTGTCCATACCTTTGATTAAGATTTACTGACTTCACGTGCATAAGTAGTGCTTTGAATAAATAAATAAGTGAATGATCTTTATAATGTATAGTTTATTACTTCATTATGCTGTTAAATTTTAGTTTGGTAGCTTGGGTTATTGGAATAAACACAGTTATGTAGCTCTCAGTACTTGAGTTTTCAAACTGATATTATGATGTACTGATTTGGTTTTTAGAATGGTTTTGGACTTCTTTCTTTGAGAGTCTTTCTGCTCACTTCTGGAATGGTGGAGTGCTTGTCTATGTCGCTCGAGCACTTGCCGAAGTGCCATTTTGCAGGATTCTTGGTGCGCAGTCAGTCCTTCATTTTAGGTATTATGCAGCTATTTAAGCATGCCTAGCATGTACAGTTCCTGTGTTGTGCTTACAGTGTGAACTTTACTAATTATTCTTATTTGGCTTAACAAAATGCTATCTATAAAAAATGCCAAGGAACTGAAAGGTGACTTGTGTATTTTTGTCATAATTCAGTTTGTTTGTTTTGTGAAGTTGTAGCTTTTCTGTGTTTTAAGATTTCTGAACAATCTAATGAGTTCAAGAGCCATACCACACCATGAGTTTTAGGATTATTAGAAATGTAAGATCATGCCTGAGAGGTAGAATCCTTAGCATGTAAAAAACTATATGTGACTAATTTGGAATTTGTTATTGTTCACTGCTCACTTTAATAAGAACATCGCTGAAGCTTTGCATTTGGGGGCACTGAGGATAAAAGTCACACTGCTGTAGTTTAAGAAGTCAGCAGAGAGAACTAGAAGATGGCTAATATGAAGGGACTTTGTGTCACTATTTTATCATAAATAAATTACATGTTATTCTGATCTGGCAGGGAGGCTCTGCTGGATTCATTGATTTTAAATTGCTTGTTGTATTTTTGGTACATAATTATCTTTTTAACAGTTAAATTGTCGCTTTTGGCTTACAAATTTTCATTATTTGGCTATTGGGGCTTATGGTTTGATATCATGAATGGCCTAATGCTGTCCATGATTTTTTTAAATCAGTCCTTGTTGCTCAGACTTATCATTATATCATTTTTCAACCAGGTCTGCATTTCTCTGATTGTGCCAAAAAGTAGAGCTGTTCTCTGACTGACGAGTGTTTGTGGTTGCTGGACATAAATTTGGAAAGTCTCGCTTCCTGCATTTATTCATTCTGTTCGAACTCTTTCGTGCTTTCAGTCTCAACTTAAGATTGTCTTGTTCCACTTTTTGCTTATCTATCTACCTTATCTGCCTCTGTGTTTCATGAAATATGGAATGACTTTCTGGTCTGAACCTGACTGTGGATTGATTTTAATGCACCAGCAGTTTATTGCCTTTTGCATTAGACCCTGGTGCCATAGAAGTAATAATAATAGCTAATAATAGTAATAATGTTACTTTTTGTTTTAGAAAACTCCTGTCTCTGACCGTTTTAGCCCATGATGCAGTCTTCCGATCTGTGATCCAGTGTTTCCTCACGAAAACATTCTTTAACCTTGTTGATTTGGTTAGAAGAGTTCATTGTGAATATAGCTGTACTGAGTAGCATTGTTTACTATTTTGTTAAATGCCAACAATTTAAAATACTATTTTGGCTATTTTGGCAGGTAGTGGCAAAAGTAAGACATGCCAAAAACAATATTTGTATTTGTTAAACATGAGTAAAAACAGTAGATATTGGTATTTTCACAAAGTCAAACATACTGAAACTCAAGAGATTTCAAATTCAAAACTCTTTTTGGTTAGAGCCACAACTAACACATCGAAATAAGAACTTATGACTTGTGACTAAATCTGCATTGGCCTCATGCTCAGGTGAGAATTTGTTTCAAATTGGGGCTCTTAGTTTATGAAACATTGAACTCTGGCCAACCACAATACCTAAACTCGGGCCTTAGGCAAAAAAAAAATAATGGTGTGTTTCCGGTAACGGAGTTTAAAAAAACTGGGTAGGTAGGTAGGAAAATATTTTTTTTTGTAAAATATTTTTGTACAATGCCATTTCATAGCGACCGTATCACCTTTTTGTTTTTCTTACGTTTTGAGAACGAGAAGATGTCACTAAATAAACACCTTGCTAAAAACAGTTCAATGTTCTTTAAACTTATCTGTCAGTAAATTAAATTTTAAAAATGTTTTCTTTATATATGCTAGAAGGCTAATATTTTCACAAGTGTAGTTCATTGATATCGCTTTCTGGCAGCCATCAACAATAGTCTAACGTATGTTGTGTGTGTATGTTGTATGTATGTATATATGTATGTATGTATGTATGCGTGTGTGCATTTATATGTGTATTAATGTATATGTGTATGCATGCATTTATGTATGTATGTTGTATGTATGTATATACGTGTGTATGTATAATATTGTATGTATGTTGTATGTATACATGCATGTATGTATGTATGTATTTATATGTGTATTAATGTATATGTGTATATATGCATTTATGTATGTATGCAACTATGCATGTATGTATGTGTGCATTTATGTGTATTAATGTATATGTGCATGTATGCATTTATGTATGTATGCATTTATGTATGCATGTATCTATGTTGTATGTATGTCTACTCCGGTGGGCTCCTAGAATAGCAGACCCCCGCCCCCGAATAGCAGGCCGGCACCGAGCAGTCGCCATTGCGACCAACTGTTCCCCCATAGGCCGGGCCTATGGTTGCTTAGGAGGCTGAGGCTCACCTTGAGGCTGGTTGCAATAAAGGAAACTTTACTCATACTATGATACGTAAGATAATCGTAGATGTTGGTAATATATTGAATACGACCATTGGACTTGATTAATAACCCTGGCGCATGACCGTGGGAAAATCGCCGACTTTCGGGTCTATTATCTCCCCAACCCTCCCACATTTGTAAAAGCGTACCGGAAACACACCATTATTTTTTTTTGGCCTTATTTCTCAATAATACTGAGTTTTATTTCCAATAATACTGAGTCATAACTCTGTTTATGCCAATATTTATCATTATTCAGCAAGATCATCTGAACAGCCTTCTCTGGTCATGCCTAAAACTAAAACTATTCTTAGTGAAAATTGCTTTTCCTGTTGCTGGACTTAGATTTTGGAGCCCCCTCCCTCTAGCTTTTCATTCTGCTCAGTCTCTTATGTCATTTCATTCACAACTTAAGAACTTGCCTTCTTCAAATTGCTTATCCACAGATAATTTAAACTTAACAGTATGCATTTGGGAAATTCTGTAGAGGCAGGTGAATGAGTATGTTACGTTTTCTTCTCTGTCTTGAAGACTTGTTAAAGTTTAGAGAAAAGGGTCTGCACACGTAAGTTGCTTGTCATTGCTCCACACTATCGATGCAGCTTTGTCTAGAGACCCTGAACATGATGCTGTTTGTCAAGTTGGATGGGATTCTGTTGCTTGGACTCTGTGTATAAATGAGCGCACCACCGGTGACTCCTCTAGCTATTTGCAAACTAGTATAGAGAACATCTCTGATTAATATTTCATGAAGTGGCATTATATCAATTTCTAATTGCAATTACAAAAAGTTAATTGTCATAAATATTGTGTTGTTTGCAGTCTGAGGTTGGAGTTGACATGCTGTTAGTGATTCTTGGCTGCCTCAAAATGCCTGAGACACTTTGCCGTGGTAACAGTCTGTGGGGTTTCCTAGTTGAGTGGCTGAGAAGTGCAGATCCTGTCTGGCAGTCGTCTGATCTGCTGCCAAAGGTAGAGGCCTCGGTTGTTGCATGGCTGCAGAGTTCGACTGATCTTTCAGGTAAGATGATTTTTACTTGACTTGTGATCTATCTTTTTTGCAGAATGTTGATTGTTCTTTTGTGTGTGGTTGTAATCTTATGTCCTTTAGCTTTGGCTTTCTGTTTTCCATTGCTTTTGGGTAAGTTCAAATACTTCATGTGAGACCATCATAAAAGTAATGATTGCACACCTCTTAACATGCCTTAATAGAAATTCCTCATAAGCATGGTTCTGAAGTTGATGGATCATTTGGCTGGAGCACAGACATGACCTCACCAGTACAATATTAGGACACCTCTTTATAGCTGAGACTTGTTAAATTTTTTCTTGTAAATCCTTTGGTGGATGAAGTTAATTTTTAGTTACAATACAATACAATTGTATTTGATATAGGCCTTCCTTCCAAAGCTCAGAAGTGCGCATGACCATACGACTGAAGAACGATGGCGAAGAGCAACTGTGTGCAAAAGACTTGCTCAAAGTCCCTAAACAATAACTGCCTCGGACAAGGCTCGAACCCATGCTCTTGGCGTTACAGCCTGAGTGCTCTTTTATAGTCAGAATGTTATTCACATATTAATTTATTCTGATGTATGTATGTTGATGCTTTGATGCTTGTTCACCAGAGTGCTGTTTGGCAACTGGTTATATTAAAGAATATACTTACTTTACTTACTTACTTACCAATCAGCCACCGTGCCACATAAGCATAGTTAATGTTAGTTAAAAGTTAATTGTCTGTATTGTAGAAGTAAAAGAGGATTTGACAGTTATCCCAGACTGCCTTGCAACAGTTCATTTCTTGTTGCTGACTTTGGATGCTGGGCTTCATTCCACAGCTGAAGGAGTAGATTGTAGGACAAACCAATCCATTCTCCATGATCGCCTTTCTTCAGTTCTTGACATTGTTAATTCTGTCAACTCAAGAGCTTATCTGTCAGAGGTGAAAGTTCATCAGACATTTCTGATGGTGTTGGTGCTTCTGAAGGAACTGGAATTTCAACATGGTTTGTTTCATATGAACGTGTGCTATTCTGTACTGAATGACTTCTCTCTGTGGTATTACATTCTCTTGGCTCACCTGCATTTTGTATCAGGGTATACCAGCCAGTCAACTGATTTTTCACATGTATGGCATACTTTTTAGTGTGTTTGTGTGAAGAGATGAGCTTAATTCATCTGCTTTGTGTTTTTTGGGTATATCAACCAATAAACCGACGTTTGTAAGACCAGCAAACTTCATTATATCAAAGTTCAAGAGACCATCATTATCGGTTCAATATATCCAAGGTTCGAGATAAGTGAGGTAGATATCAAGTCGCGCTCTTTCCAACTCTACACAAATGGAAGTGTACACACCTGTATAGTGACCGTATGGCCTCAACCCTGCTCGACCACTGCTGCCTGTTTGAATGGAAGACACGCATTTGTAAGTCCCCATTTATAGACCATGATAGCCCGGTATTCAATTCCCTGAAGCCGCTATTGGTATGGGAGCTGGCACCCTGACACACACAGAGGTGTACGCTCTAACCAGTGTAGCCAACCAGACCATAGGCCCATTTTCGGTTTTGTGGCATTCTATACACCTTCTGATACTATTAGCCCTTTCAATGCTTCTAGTGCAAATTTCCCTTGTCTTTGTCACCCCACCTTTCAGAAGCTTTAGGATTTAGGTCAATATATGAGACTAAGTACAAAGGTGAAATCAGACAATGTACACACACAATGTCGTCTCCATTGACTGACCCCCTCCCTCTGAGCAGTCATACATGTGCTCTTTGTCTTTTACCTGAAGCCCATCGGTCGGCAAACAAAGCATCTGATAATTATTCATCTATAAGGTACAACTAGGCCAATAGTACCGCATCGCAGAATGGCTCTGTAACTTCGATATATCTGTTAGTCAACAGTTCGCTAAAGACCGTAGAGTTGCTTTGAAATAAGCGAGACTTCTATGTAAGCAGGTTCGATTAAGCAGGGTCTATGTGTTTACATTGGTTGTGGCCAGGTCTTTGACTGCTATTTGGTATAACGGAAGTTCGAAATACCGAAGTTCGAAATGCCGAAGTTTTACTGTATGACTTTAGTGCTTAACCTAAGTGAAACGGTCATATATATATATGTGTGTGTGTGTGTGTGTGTATATATATATATATATTATGGCTGTCGATTAATCACCGTTAATGCCCACATTTAACACTGAACTTTTAATTCCAGCTAAAATTTTAATGCAACCCTTGCATTGTGAAAACCAAGACTTCACTTTGAGAAAAAAACAGAATTATGTCAGTCATCGCCAATGAACCAAGAAAAGAATGACAGCATGACAACATGATGCTGTCTGTGACCATGGATTGTGCTGAACAGATAGCCCATTGACATCGCTACCAGGGAAGGATTGCAGGAAAACATTCTATAAGGGCCTCCCCTAAAGTGATTTTGAAGACTGTTGGCTCTCTAACATCAGCTGCTTTACTAAGCACACCTTTATGTCACAATTCCATGCCTTTGGCCAGAGGTTAAAGTTTTGCAATGTTGCAATTTTGCATCTGTAGCATGCAAGGGGTTAAACTCTTGCAGCTGATTCATTGCTTATTTTATATATATATATATAAATATATATATTTATTTATTTATTTATTTATTTATTACTGCATGTGAGTTCAGAAGTTTTGATGGAAGCAAATTACTAACACTAGGGAAGTATTTTTAGGTTGTTTAAGTCATCAACTGGCCACTCCTTTGAAAGAGTAGTTTTTGTTTGTTTCTATAGACAAGTCACCTGATGATGAGATTTATTCCATGGCTACCAAATTGACATCAGAATTGGCCGAAGAGATTCTCATTTTTGTTGTGAGGAAACTAATGAGTGTTTCAAAGGTATGTGTCATGTATTTAGTTTATTCAAAATAGATCAGTTTGGTTTCATCACTTCAATGAAAAACTGGCATTCTACTTTGTGATGAGTGTTTTGGCCAGTCTCATCAAGTTGTTGCTCATCTAAGATTATGTGTACTTACTCTAATTAATGCCTTGTTCTTGATCATACATGCTTTAAAATCTTACTGTTTGTATTTGTTGAATGTACCTGAAATACGCTACTTGTTATGTTGCTTCAGGTACAAATGTTAGTGTAAAATTTGGTGCTTTCAGTACTGATGCTGTAAATTGTTATGACACTTTCTTTGACCTTCCTGTCATGAAACAAGATAGAAACAACATTTCTGTGTCATGGTGGCCAGTTGCCTGAGTGCTTCCTTTGTGACAGATCAAGAGTATGGGTTTGAACCTCCTTCCCAGGATGGTTGCTTTGTAAGAACCTTGAACAATGATGATGATAATAATGATGATAATAATAATAGTAATTATTAGAATAATCAGAATGGTAACAATGACAATATAGCAATAACAATATTATAATAATCTTAGGACTTCACAGCAGTGCCACTGAAATGATGCTCTAGGCATCAGACGATGGTTGTTACTAAACTTGTATTTAATGTTCCAAGGCATAATTCTAAATCTATGTATCTTTTCTTTTGTATAGGTGTGTGATTACAGTCCTGTTCCACTTTACCTTGCCTTAATAACATCTCTTTCAAGGGTAGCAGGGCACCAGATAGTAATGAACTCATCCTCAATTCAACATTTGCTAAACAGATATTTGACAATACTGTCAAGTGATTGTTCGAAGGTAAGTTGTATACAGACTTTTTCACCTTCGTCAGACACTGATGTGTTTCTCTTTAAGTCGATAAACAATAATTTCTTAGTTTAAATGAACTTTTTCATTGTTAAGGCTAATATGTTTGTAGGTCGAGGACAGTTCTCTTAAAAATTATTTAGCCTATCCATAACACAAATTTTGTTTGTCTTTGAAGTCTAACATTTAATTTTCAATTGGCTTTGTGCATGGTGTGACTTGGTTGTCTCTCTGGGGCTTTGTCTCTACCATAAATACTTGCCTGTAGGTAGAACAATTTGGACAGTTTTGAAAGTCTAAATTTGGGGGTCACCTTATATGAGGGTCAAGCCAACATTGCTAGGATACATCCACTGGAGATAGCACGACACATGCATTGGTGGATGGTGACACACCCATCGAAGATCGTACGATACATCAATAGGAAACACTTGACACATCTGTGGTAAAAAAGATTATGGGTAATATTATAAAGCAAATGGTGCTGTTAAGAATTAGGTTTGCTACTATTGTCAAATATCAGTTCTTGTTTATTGTTCTTTTTGACTAGTTTTATAGCACAGACTCTTTTGGTGTTACAACTAAATTCATGTTCGGCAATATGGATGAAGCTCTGATGAAATTTTAACTGCCTGGGAAATGAACTGTAAATGCTGTAGGAGAAAGCACTGATCTGATCAAAACTACTGGTTATGAATGAGAACATTTCACTGTCGCCCTTAGCTAATGACCTTGAGCAGATTCTTGTGTATATTTGTCTTTGTCATCAAGCAGTATGTTTTGCAGGCATTATGAACTAGGTTGTAACACTGAAGTCGTGTGATGCCATATTTCCAGGACTTTTGGTTTAATCTGTTGCTGGCTCCAGGCTTCTCTAAAAAGAGGAAATGAGCAGCTCCATTATTGCCTTTAATGGATTATGGGTGACTTTACTTTTGGCTTTACTCACTCTTATGTAGTTGATTATTAAATGCCACTGTTTGTTATTCTGCTTACTGCAAATGACAATATGACTGTGAATTTTCTTGCAGAGTTGTTCGCTTTCTGCCTGTGTTGGTCTGGAGGTTATTGGGCTCATTTGTTCTCTGTTGCTGCCTGTGACGGTTTCTTGTGACGTCTGCTCAAGATGTCGGCCGCTGGCTGTGGAACTGAAGAAGGTCTTTGATGGCACATGGACATTTAAGACACAGTTCAATCATTCCAAAGAGGACGAGGAAGAGGAGGCTAAAGATCATAGGTACAATGGATGGCTAAGAATTTCCAGTTTCTGTTTCTGTATATATGCATTTGAAAGTGTTATACTGTATTTGCACCCAACATTCTTCAAGTACTTAGTTCTTAACCCTATGATGAATGCTGTTTACCAGCCTTCAATCCAACTGTATCTATAAAAACCATCGAAAAGTGACGTTCAACTGATGCCTTCTGCATTACTGTAATGGTCGTATGGAAGTTTCTGGATTGGATTAGATTAGATCAAGATGTAGAGATCTCCTTTTTTCTGCATTTATCCGTGTTTATGTGAGTTTATTTGTATAGAGTTTATGATGCTAGTTAAGATAAATTTATATATGGATATACATGGTGGTTAAAATTATCTAATTGCCATTATCAATGAATAGGCCAGCATCTTAAGGCATAATTATATTAAGTTAGGCTGTGCAGAAGACTGCATGTCCTGCATCAACATGGAGATCAGAGACTCAGTTGAAGAAATTTTGAATTAATGGTTAGCGTGGATTGTTTGTTTTGCAAGGAGAAGATTTTCTCAAGATGCAGGACAGTTTGAGCTATATGCTACCCATCTAAGAAGTTAGACAATCCGTTGGAAACACGATACGTTTCTAACTCCAGGTTGAATCATGCGTAGTGAATTTAAAATTTTTCCATGGAGTGACTTGATCAGAATCGTTCATGAAGTTTGAGTCTGCGGTCATACAAAGTGTAAGAAGAGGGAAATTGGTGCTAGTGAAGTCAGCGTGGCATTTACGTTTAAGCGAACAATGACTGCGAATCTGGATGTAAGTCGAGTTGTAAGTAGATGTGCATCTTGATTGAAGTTGGTCTACAGTGAAACAACACATGTTCAAGAACTTTGGAACGATCACTTAGTCAGCGACTATTGGGAGCAGTGGTTAAAAGAAGATGTGACTAGTGATCAGTTCATACACATACATCAAGAAGTCAACTGGAGGGCAAGTAATAATTGCTCATCTGTGAGAGATAAACACTTAGAAGATTTACATGGTATCTTTGAGCAATCCATCTGACTTGACTTAGTGCTCATGAATAAGCTGATGCCCAGCACTTAGCTTCTAAGTACTGCATTAGAAATTCTCAAGATTATGATTATGATTAAAGGCTGAAGTGGAGCAGAATATGAGTTCCTCCCCATATCCCTCTGGGAACATAGAAACTTTACTTTTTACTAACTGATGAGCTTTAGCCCTTAGAGAGTGTTGCTATATACATATAGATGTAATTTTAATAAATTGAGTACATCAATAATATCTATTTGCCTCTTTGAGCTCAAGATTCCATTAGTTGTTTGTTTTGTTAATTGTAGTTCTATAATTCGTTATGTGCGATCGAATTTGCTGAGCAGTCAGTGGTTGGTGCTTTCTTGGTGCTTTTGTCAGAGGAGCAGTGAGGTTACACAGGACGTTTTGGAGGAATGTGTAGCAATGGCTCAAGAAACGCTTGATGCTGCAACTCCAGAATCTCTTGTTTCATGTCTCAAGGCATTGACTCCACTTCTTCCAAAGGTAATTCCTTAGCAGTGCTTACAAGAGAAGCTTATTGTTTTAACCCTTTAACGACGAGAGGGATTAATTTTCCATACGTTTTAGTGCATGCTCGTCATTAAAGTGTTAAGTTTTGCATATGTTTCATCTGATGTAATATATGCTCTCTTCGCTCTGCCACCCGTGGTGATCTCTGTTCCTTTCGCATGCACCGCAGCAGCGCGTTTTCTCCACAATTTAGAGTGGGCTTCCTCCTGAGCTGCGGTCTCTTCCTCGAAACTCATCCACCGCTTTTTTCTCTGCTCTAAAGACTCTTCTCTTTTGCCGGAGTTGGGCTGGGAGCTCCTCTGAATAGCTTCCTTGAAGGGGTGCTATATAAATGCTTGATTGATTGATTGATTGATTGACTGATGTTTCATCTCCTCTGTTAATGTTAGTAGATAGCAATTACAAGTTTGCTTTATAGTTATCTGTTTTAGCTTCAAATATTATAATAAATCTGGTTTAATAAAGTTGTAAATATATTTGGGGGTCTTACAAAATGTTACATGTATATATGTCAGTTTGTATAGTGTGTCCTCAATGGTCATCATGCAGGCAGTCCCACGTCCAGCAGGAGAGGTAGCAGGGCCCTCCAACGAAATCCCTGCAAACCTTGTAAAATGAATATGAGGATTGCTTTAATGTGACATATGTAGACCTGACTGAGATATCTTCAGATATGCCGTACAAGGAGCAGCCAGTGCAGATCTAGATCACCAAAGCCAACCTAGAGAGGATTGTATCAGTGACAGATGTCTGATATTTCTGATATTTAGGAAAAAAGGCAAGGCTGGATGGGGCCATGCAGACTATGTTGGACTTACAAGAAGTCGGCTAGGGCAGACAAGCAACAATGGACCAAAGAAAGAGTAAAGCTGGCTGATGAAAGTTTAGCCTGAAGATGCCCTATGGATGCTTTTGACAAAGTTACAGACAATTCCTGAGTGTTTGCTTGAGGATCAGTAGCCTGATCTCAGCCATGGATGGGACCCATCTGTGCTCTACAGAGGCTTAGCTAGCTGGAGTTATTGCCCAGCTGCCCATCAGCCTCTCCAACTGGTGAGCTCCAGGATGAGTCCCATGCTCAGTTCTAGGATCCAGAGGTTACTCTGGAGGTACCCACAGTCCACTGTGGCATTTTTGGTGCCACTGTTGAGGAGGAGGTCTTTATCAACCTAAACTATGTGCAAGATGTTTCCTTACTTACATGTGTTACTCCTGACACTGGAACTTATGGGCAGAAGGTCAAGGCTTTTGACCTGGAGATCAACATATGTTACTGCATATGCATACATACCACAGATACAACCATACCTGCTGTTTGTCATGTAAGTGACAAATAATCCCCTCCCATAATCCGTACCTATGACCTGCGTCCCCACTCGCATAACAGGAAGATTCCAAAGGCAGGCGCGCTAACGCCTACGAATTTCTTAACTAGAATGTTATACCAGTAAAATTCATATCCTATTGTTAGGCCTTCTATCTATACCTAACCTAGTTAGCTGGCTTCCTTTCCAACTTATGTTGTTTATTGTGTTTCATGTCTGTAACTGCATAACATGTTTGTTAACCACAGTGCGCATGCAGGTGGTTCAATAAAGAATATACTTACTTACTTACTTACTTATTTCTTAGTTTGCTTTGTGCTTTAAGTTTCATTTGTGCATGTATCTTACGTTAAATATTTCATCTGTGGAAAAGTTGGTTTTCATGGAGGCCAAATTGTTGTTTTGCTGTGTCTTTTACAGCTCGCTGATGATCGAGCTGCAGCTGTACTTGAGATGGTTTGGAACAGAGTGAAGGAGTTGATGCGAAAGAGCAGCTTTTGGCCAGTCTATGATGCCTTCTTGGAGTTGACATTTCAGAACAGTCTCATGCAGTGTACACCTGAACTTGAAACTTCAAAATTTCTTATCAAGGTCTTTAGATTTGCACTGTTTATTAACATGTTAAATCGTCTTTCAACCAAATCAACACAATAAATTGAGAATTAGCATTTTCTTAATGGACAGTCTTTACCTTGTTCTTGTTTGATGTCATATTTTCCATGGTATGAATTTCATTAGAACTCTTAAACTTGACATATGAGGGTGGGCGACTACTGCCAGTACTTTCTTACTGTTTGACCTTCTACTGACGAGGTAATGGTCAATGTACTGGTCAATGTACTGGTATTCATGAGTGCAGAAGTTTTGAATCTTTTGTTGTAATGGGGATTTGAACCCCTAACCTTTGGTTTGACAATTGCACATTTAAGAAAAATAAGTGCAAATGTCTAAATAAATACAGGCATATGGTATATATGTATTTACATTTGTATTTAATATGCACACCTACATGTATGCATACAATCAGCTTAAAACACTGTCATACCATGCCTCCCAGCAGCACAAATTTAACAGGCATTTCCAAATCAGGTGAACCTAATATAGAGCTGCACCTGTCTCCACTCTGCACTTCCCACACCTAGTTGCAAAGGTAACTGAGATAAATTAAGGTACTTGGGCCTTCCCTCTCACTTTGAGCCCACTTAATTAACACAGGCTTGCCTTATCTGCTGTCTCAGCTAAGGTGACAACAGCTGTTTCCCATATGATCGGCAGGTCAAGTCCGTTTGAAACAGTATCTGGAGGCAGATATTGTTATTGCGGCCTGAGGCATAATTGTCTCATACTAAATCACAATCACTTACCCATTAACAAACTGCAATGTTGCCTTTCAAAGTAACTGTACACATTTTTCTGAAAGCAGGCTACAATGCAAGTGCCTTAGTCACACTAATATCTTCGTTTAATATTTTCAAACTGACAATTACGCAGTATGATTACAAATCAGTATGAACGGATGATCACATTACAGGAGTCGAATTTAACTGTATACGGCAGCCATGCAAGGCGCCCATCACGTCCTACATCTAATTTTTAACAACGCGCCATCTCGCGAATGAAAATAGGCTGAGTGGACCTTTTTGGGAGGGTTGCGGGAAGCGATCCCGCTACTGCTTGCTCTTCACGTCAGTGATGTTACCACTACTCTATTTACTTATGTAAATCGTACACTACTCTATTTTGGCATGGCCCTTCTGTAAGGGGTCCATTAACAGGCAGTCATGGTGCTTTGACTCCAAATAACCACACCTTAATGGGTCTGCCATGTGTGTGTGTGTGTGTGTGTATATATATATATATATATATATATATATATATATATATATATATATATATATATATATATATATATATATATATATATATATATTGGTACGTTGATATTTCATGCATGCATACATTCCTACAATCCTGCATAATTGCATAAAAGACAGAAACATTATGTAGCAAACTCTTTTCCATCTGTGTGTGCTTTTAATACTTTCTGCTTTTTTTGCAGTGCTTTGATGAAATTCTGAGCAAAAGTGAAGAAAAGAGTGGAATGCTAAACGTTTTAATTCACCGAATCTGTATTGATGTCAGTGAACACCCTGATGGGATGCTTTCATTGATTGGTCTAGTGCCATGTGTGGCAAAAGCTCTTGCCTTTGGACCAATACATGACAAAGCAAAACGGTGCATTGGGCTTTGGTGTTCTCATAAAACCTACCTACTCTTGCTTCTCAGCTGTGTATCTTGCTACATTATCTGTCAGTTGTCTTGAATTTCTCTCTCACTGTGAACTGATCCTAGATTCTGATTTTGTATCAGGTTTGCTAAATACGGGTCATCAGTTGATGCATTGTTATATAGTAAAATTATAGGTTTTTATTCCATTAGACAAAATATACTGACCTATTGACAAAAACTGGTGTGAGGAGAGGCAACAATTAATACTTGTGCTTTTCTAGAGCTGTTAGACAAGAAAATTAAGAATTAACCTGCATTGTTATTCGATAAAATCTGATTAGCATTGCATTGCTTGTAATAAACCAATTACTTTTCATTTAATCAGATGAATTGCTTTTGTTTTGTGTTGAGATGAAGTTCTCCTAAATGTTGACATTAGTATTTTTGCAGATTTCATGTAGAAGTGGAACATTTTCTCAGCAATTTAAAGGTTCACTTCACTGAAGATGATCTCAAAGTTAGGTAAAATATTCACCAACAATAATTGCTACAATAATTTCAAGCCAGTCTTAACTAGGATGCTTTTGAAATTTAGTCTCAAGCCACAGAACACTCCTGATAATTTTGCTGTGATACTAGTGAATACATGGATGTACACAATGGAATATTGTTATGAATATTGTTATTCTTCATAAGAATAGAATAGTAGAATAGATATTGCATAAATGATAGAATAGGTACTGCACTCTATCTGTGTATGCTGTGTCTCTTGATGTGCCTTGCAGCTGAGCAGTGTTGGGCCCTAGGGCATTTGCTGATTTAAAGCTTTGGAATTTCCTTCCCAATTCAGTTCATTCTGTTAATAATTCTTTTATGTCGTTCAGGTCTAAACTGAAGACTCATCTGTGTCAGCTTGCATACCAACCACAGCCTGTCTTTTGGTTTCCTTGATCTAGTGGGTTTCAGTTAGGCCTCTCCACTGGATTACAATTTTTATTGCGATTTTATTCAAAACGACTTTTGATTAATGTCTTGGACATTATGATGTCAGCGCTGTAGAAGTCATTAGAGATTAGATAAATATGGAAGCAATATCAATTACCATGTTGTAGTGAGGCTGCATTATAATGAGGTGATAGTCTAAATCTGATGTAAGTTTGGTATCCCTGTGCAGACTGCACAGGGTAATAATAACGTTTTGTTGTATATAGAATTACTGTTGCATTTTGCGTGACAACGCGTGTGTTCTGTTTGGCCGAACAGTTGTGGATTTGAGCGTCCTCAGCAGACTGGGTAGCAAGCATGCATTAGTTATTCATGCACATTGCACACTTGTGTGACCCTCAGGTTCAGATTTTCTGACCTTGCTTGCATAATAAGATGACACTCTGCATGAGGATGGCAGTTTGCATACTGGTCATGACTCTTTCAAATAATTCTATCTCAGGCTAGCACGGTCTGCGATTGGGAACCTAAAATGACAAGGTGCCTATTGCATAATCAAAGCGGCAGCAGTGGACCACTGCGCAGTGGCGTTTCCATGTGCCGCAGATGCTACTGCCTGCCCTCGCTCCACGCTATCGATGCAGCTTGGTCCTGAGACCCTGAACAGGATGAAGGCAAACTGTGGATGGGACACCGTTGGTTGGTGTGCACCACATGTGTGTGTGTGTGTGTGTGAGATCCCGCCACGGGTGACATAGTTTTGTGCCTTGTTTTGCTTACTGATGAAGTATCTGTTCTTAATGACATTTAACTTCATATAGGCTAGTGCAGAGAGCATATCTGAGTAGCCTTTTTCTTGAAGTGGCAGTTACAAAGACAGTTGTTATTATAGCACTTGCAATTGTGTTTCAGGGTTGTGAGAGAAGATGCTTTGGTTCGAGTTGAGTTGCTTAGCTTCTTGGCACGTCTTAGTCCATCATGTTCTGCACATCAGGATTTTGGCCAGTGTTTGGTGCGACATCTGGTGGCCAATCTGCGCACAGTGCTCGACAGTCAGCATCGTAGCTATGCCAACTGCATGACTCATCGGATAAAACATCGAATTCTGGTGGCTGTCCTGGTCTTGGAACCTTTTCTCAAGGTAAAAATCTCTCTCTGGCCATTTCTGAGATTCATCATAAACATCATTACTATCAATGGCAAACACCTTCTGTAGCATTACCTTTTCTACAAATGTTTGATTAGCAAGGACATTTATGACCCAAACTACCAGCCTTCCGTCATATGTTTGCACTATCGGTTGATGCCTTGTGCATTGAACATCGGTGCTATAGCTGTTACTAATTACTAATAATAATATTAATACATTGCTGACTCCATATTGCCCTCCTAGACTGTTGCATTCTTCTGATACTGGCTTTTTGCTGGAACTTAGGTTCAGTTCAATTGTAGGATCATGTACTTTCAGCTGCTGAGCTTCTTGTATTTGGTATCATCTATCAACTGCAAAAGGCCCTACTTGCCAACTCACTTTTGGTTTTTAAATCACTTTTCAAAACTCACTGTTTTACTCTGTTTTTTACTTGACTTTGTCTTGGCTCTGGCGAACATGCATGCACACCTCGGATGCAGATTTAATGACTTTGCTAACATGTTAAGTGTTTAAATAAATAATTATATAATATGTGGTTTAATTGGTTTCAGGGTGACATTGCATCATTTGCTGAGTTTGCTCTTGAGTTAATTTCCAAAGAGAGCCAACCTTCTGTTCGATTTCTTGGCGAATGGATGTTCATTCGACTTGTTCAGTTTCAACCACAAATTAGCAATCTTCTGTGGAATGTCCTGGAAAAGGTCAGTCAGAGTCAACCTTCCTCCCTGCTTATGTCTGTTCTTTTCTCAATCAATTAATCAATTTTCATTTATTACTAGTACAAGCTGTCAGAACGCAACTTGAATCCAATAAATGGTTGCAGCACGAGTTATAAAGGATTAGATGAGTTGTATAAAGGTAGTTGATATAAAGTAATCAATATATATTTTTATATAAAACTCTAGGATAAAGTTACAGTCGTCCTTGCAAGGGAGTGAAAAGTCATGAGGATGCGGTCGGAGTACAATTGTAGGATCATGTGCTTTCAGCTGCTAGGGTCAGCTAAGGGGAACAGATGGCATAAAACATGTCTTTCATTGTTAAGAATTGTCCAAAAAGTCGAGAGTCAGCCTTGGAAGCCAATTCTGCAGCAGAAAGAGTCCAAGGATGTAATAGGCCGCGACGCTTCATTCTCCCGATGAGCTGCTAACATTAAATCTGTGAGTTGAGGTGTTTTATTATTTGACTGTGAAGATCATAATTATATACACTTTCTGTGTGTTTTCCAGAGTTCTGAGAAGAAGCCAACTGTCATATGCTCTCTCCTTGTAATGGTTGTTCATGTTACTGAATTACATTTGTCTACAGATAAAACTCAGGTGAGTGAGATGAAATAACAAACTACCTTTCAGACACTGATTCTCTTTCTGTATTCTACAATGCTTGCATAAGGAAAGAGCTTTTGACATTGTTGCCAGTACCTGCTGACACTTGTTCCACATGTAACAAATAACTATTGTATAGATTAGTATGATTTATTTCACCAGACAGCGCCACCGTTGGACTAATAGGTGCATGCGCTTGCATCTGATGGAATAATTATACAGATATGCAACACTTTCAAATATTATTAAACCCCAGGACCACCACTTTAAGACAACCATCAACAACTGTGGTTATTGATCTCCAACATCCCTCGCTGCTCTAACTGACTTAACAGAAGAAGGGTGCTAGGCAACCTGTTGATTCCCTGTTGTAATATTAGCTATGACTACTTAACCTCACAGCCTGTTTTTGCAGTTTTTTTTGCTCTTTTAACAACCCATGTACTTCGACTGACCTGTGCTTGCTGGGCTTCATGAGCTGGATGGACACAGCAAGATCTGAACCAAAATCTTTTAATTTTTGTTTTTAGGTCTACAGTAATGTTGGCTGGCTCTCTTTATTTTCTAGAGTCATGTGTTCACCCATATATCTTGTACTGAAGAACTGTTGCTTTTCTATATAGGTTATGCCTTTTTATTTGTTTCCGGTTTCCCCGTGTTTTCAGTTTCTGTGACATTGATTGTGGCTTGCTTATACACTGTTTTTATATTTATTTATTTTTATTTTTGATGTTCCCTGCTTCTTATCAAATCTGGTGGTGACAAGTGACAAGTATTGTACTTTGTATATATATGTATATATAATATATATATATATATACACATATATATATACATATATATATATATGCCAGTATATATGCCAGTATATATGCCAGTATACAATTTACACAGCTTTGGTTTAACTCTGCCATTTTTGAGGCTAGGCATTGCAGAAGTCAGGTGGTGCCAGTCTTTTGTTCTGTCTTATCACATTAGGTTTAGATTCGAAAACATAGCTTTTCCTTCTCTGGCAAAATCTCTTTCTTTGACTCTGTTCCTACTTCTCTTCTTAATGATTATTTTGATGTCCAGGGTCCAACCTTTACATCAATTATCAATTTCTCACTTAAATTTATGTGTTGTTTCTTCTCAATCATTTTTGACATTTCGTTCTTGCGTAAGACTTACCTTTTCCAACTTGATTATCCATGATAAGCTCTGCGTCTCTATGTTAGCAGACTGATCTTCTGGACATTGTATTGTATTGTATTGTATCTAAACATTTATAAAGCGCCTCTCACAGATTGACTTGATTATGGCGTGGTTTTGGTGCACCATCAGGTGATGACTTGCGTATTAGACACTGGCGCGATAGAAGTTACTAAATAATAATAATAATTTGTCTATTTTTTAAATATACTTTAGGCTATTCCTGGTTGTAGGTATCCATATTACAGAAGGCTTTGATGAGCATCTTACTCTTCTGTTTGTCTTCAAACTTCAATGTACGAGCATTCGCTCAGGCTGCATTGTTGCGACTTTGGAAAAAGGCCACTGAGTTGATGGACCATGGATTGATCGGATCTTGCTGCGAAGTGATGGCATCTGTGCATTCATATATGAATAATAACAAGTGTGTATTCATCTGCATTGAACTATTGATGGACTTTCATATTGATTTTTCTCGCTAAATTATTTTGCTGATGTGTTCTTGATATGCTGTTCCAACCTTTGTGGTTGTATGTGTGAAAGAGAAGATTGTTTCAAATATTTCTGAAATGCACTTCTTCCTGAATCTATCTGCTTTGCTGGAATTTCTTTCTGATCTCTACATAGACTTACTTGTGCATATCCTCCTTATTTTCCATTGCCAGACTGACCTTGAATTGGCCAACTGCAGTTGGTCTGCCATGGATTGCTATAATATGCAGATATGCATGAATGTAGTTTCTACTGAGTATCATTATGAAGTTCAAACCCTGAGTGCTGACAGAATAAAATTCCAAGAGATTAGTCCTTGACGAAAGGAAAACCAGTCAATAATGAAATGCAACTTAAGAAAACTTGGCAATCTTGAAGGAAGTTGAAAGTAGCTGAATGTGGGACTTCTTTAATACATACCCTGCACATGCAGTGTAACACATTGTTGCTTACACAAACACACACCTGCACCTGCACGCACACACACACACACACACACACACACACACACACACACACACACACACACACACACACACACACACACACACACAGGCACACCTGCACACACACACACACACACACACACACATCTGAGTAACTAATAATTTTGAACTAGGTTTACTTTCTTGTTGCAGAGATTCATTTTGGGCATCATTTCAGTTGCTTGACACTCACTACTGCTTCAATTTTGATCAGCAGCATGATTTTGCAATTGAGGTACGTATATATGTGTGTGTATCAAGAAACTTAATATAGCACCTTTTTTATACCTCTGACAACGGATATGTGCACTATCTTTTTGACCTAAACAGATGAGAATTAAAGAAGGCTGAAAAAATATTTTTTTCAAATAAAACAGTATGGTAAGTCCATGTTGCAATTTGAAAGAAAACTCGACAAATCAGACAGACTGGAAATTACATGTATGAAAAACAGTCAAGGTCACAAACTCTGTTGGGGGCCAACTCTGTTGCCATGTTACCAGGCAGCAGCAGCAGCAGCAGCACACTGAATGATGCCAATACTAAGGCGACTGACTGCCATCAGCTACTCCTACACAGATATTTGCTTGAGTTTTCTTTTGGTATTACAGACACTTGTACACATCATTCCTTGTCTGTCGGGAATAACAGATGAAGAATGGCTTAGTGTGCAGAGTTTCATGTCAATCGATCCAACATGGAACCAGTCTGGTGTGCATAATCTTCCACTGTACAGCCAGTCAGATAGACTGAGGCAGCTCATCACTAGAGGCTGGAAAACAAAGATAACAGGTTGGCAGAAACTTACGAAAACAACTATTCTTTAGAGAAATGCTGAGATTGCAAGTTGTGTGTTGAGTTTAGACCTTCATAGACAGCTGATGTTGTAATCGATTTAGGGGCCATCCATATATTATGCACGCATGGAGGGGGAGGGGTAACCGAAATGCATGTGCTTGCTTACGCTTGCAAATGGGGGGGTTGGGATCTACTGATAATGTATGTATACAAATTGGTTGGCCTTCAAGTGAGCTAGAGTTCAGTCTTTGCAGCTATCTGGTACTACCAGAGGAAGTAGGACTGTGGGAGAGGTGTCACTTGTATGCGACCTTACCTGTGAACGCTATTATTAAACTATCACACAACTCAACAGTGAGTCCATAGATTACTCATCCTTCAATCTGGCCTAAAGTGCAGACAGTTGCTGCTTGGACCTGTGTAACTGACACATTCTGCAGCTGGTCTTGGGGGTGCGTCAACTGTACGTACACAGATGGGCGTGGGGTGGAAAAAAGTACGCGTGCGAACAGGGAGGGGGAGGCGTCCAATTTCCCCGGATTTTTGCGTACATAATATATGGATGGCCCCTTATATTGTTTGAACTGCATAGAGGAAACTATAGGCGTTTTGAAGAAAAGTGTGCGAGTGAAACTCAGAATTACTTACTACTATAGTGAGAAATTTGTAATTAGAATTAAGGCTAATGCAATTGAGTTATGAGTGATAAGACCAAGTTAGGCAAGTATCTACATTTACAAGAGATGGTTGAAGTGAAGAGAGTGGAAATGTGTATTGCAGTGACTTTGATACCACTTAGGCTGCCATGGGCATCACCATTGTGAGGTACTTAAAAGACGCTATATTAAGCATCTGAAGTCAGATACATACAAATATACGTAGAAAAATTACATACCTACATATATACTTACAACAGGTAGTAATAAAGTCTCTGTAGTTCAGAATGCAGGTGAGTAAGAATCCTGTATCTTAATATAATCTGATGCAATAATTAATTAATGTGGTGTCCATTCAAAGTTACTATGTTCTAATGTATGTAGATTGGTTTGTTCCAGATGTATCGTCGGATGTAGGAGTGGCAGCTGTGCCATTTAGTTGCAGTGGAAATGTTCAGAAGAAAATGGTTCCATGGCAGAGTCTGCTGACATTGCCAGGTGATGACCTTGAAGAACTCGGCTTAAACGAGCATTCATCGAGGTCTTCTCCTCGATCGACAGATTCGCTTGTTCTGGTTACTTCACTCATCGATCGCATTCCTAACCTCGGAGGTTGCAATCTTCATATTGTTTTGTTTTATTACCACTGTTATATGTACTATTTATATACATGTATGTATATGTGTGTGTGTGTGTGTGTACATATAATTTTTTGGCCACGACAGCAACTGATGGAAAAAAATTAATCCCAGCGATTAGCTATTTAATACTTTGGCACAAGTAGAACCAAGATATGGTAGAGCAGAAGTACTGTAGGTAAAGATTTGGAGGATAAGGAGTAGACCTGTGCCTACATTATTGCATTATAAGTTATTGGTCGGCTGCCTGTGGCCTCCTTGTGGTTCCCCATATGTACACTGCTATGGCCCGGTGCAGGAATTTTGCTTTTGTTGTCCTATCCAGCTGGAATCGTCTTCCTCAGGACCTGTGGCTAGAGCTCCTGAGTCTCTCTTCCTCTCACTCCTGCAAGTGCATGAAAACTTTCCTGTTTGTCAGTGATGACACTGGCCTGGGTCAGGAGTGCCACTGACCTTTCTGAGTGGTGCTTTATGAATTTTTTATTGCAATTACAAGCTGTGGATAGAATTTTGGTTGTAGGTCTTGAGTGCTTGCCAGTGGAAAGAACGGGAAGCTTCTCCACTGGCATTTACTTGCAACTATAGACTAACTGGGTATTCGCTAATACTATTAATGACATATATATATACATATATATTATATATACATACATATTATATATATGTCTATATATGTCTATATATTATATATATGTCTAGGCCCGTAGAGTAATGGATAACACACTGGCGTGAAGAGCAGTAGGTATCAAGATCGAATCCCGTAGACCCCGTAAGGTTTATTCAGCCTTCCACTCGCTAGGTGGCGGCGGTGGTTAAATGAATAGTAGGCCGTGATTGTCGCCCTGTTGGCTGCTGTATAAACAGTTATATTCGACTCCTGTAAAACTGTTATCATGTGCTTCTACTGTATACATGTATGTAAGGGTATGTGGCTGCCGTTTCTACTATATGTACCTGTATGACTTGTATGTTAACTGTACAGGGTAGTGCGGTTAGCAGGCGCTTAAATAAAGAAAAGATTATTATTATTATTATCTGATTAGTGTACCATGCAATACAGCATTTTATGTAGAGCTGCATTATATAGATACAGCTAAGCTTTTAAAAGCATTGTATGAATATGCTGTAGCATTACATTACCAAAGACCATTCCTCTGGACCTTGTTTGTCACTTATGCTGAAAATTTGTCTTGGGAATGAAACTTTCTGTTGAGCTGGACGTAAGAGCTATTGCTTTTTCAAGTGAAATATGAGACTGTATTTCTTTGCAATTATTTCTCTCTATTTAGGTCTGTGTAGAACATGCGAGATTTTTGGTGTTTCAAAATTCATCATTGGCAGCATGCGGTATTTGGAGGACAAGACATTTGAAATGTTGAGTGTAACGTCACACAAATGGATCAACATTGAAGAGGTAGAACTTACGCCAAAAATAACAATTTCAGATTCACTTTGCTCTGTTTTGTAATTAAGTAATTTAAAGTTAACTGAGTGAGTGATAGGCTTGTATGATTAGAATTAGTGTTAAAGTGATCTAGCATATTGCTAGGTTATGTGTGAAAAATCTGAGCAAATTTGCACCGCTTTATTGTAGACTTGACTAATTTTGGGATTTTAAGTTGTTTGGTATCATTGCTTTAAAGTGAGCTGCTAGTTTCACAATTTAATCTGGTGATGCCTGAAGTACGTAAAATAATCTGCGCCGCTCCAGCTCTTTGCAATGAACTGCTGAAAGATTCACCAGTGTGCTCATCCTTCTTTCTCATCTGTCAATCTCACCCTCATCTGCTTGCCCTCTCTCCTGCAACTTTCCACTGGTAAACCAAACTCTTCAAGCTATCCTATTCTGTACCACTCCATGACCATCATCATCAACGATTTCCACCGTAGCACCATGCTGTCTCCTCGGCTTGACATCATCTGGATTCTGACCTGGCACTGAAACGGACTAAGCAACCTGACTATTGTGGACTTGATTTGATATAGAACCGGTGAACGACCTGGTTTCCATGACGTGGCTTTTGTGTGGCACTGAAAGATTTAGGAGATTTACAGTACATTACATATGTATGTACCAGTGTGTTAACTGAACATTTTTGTGGTACCTTTCAGTAGTATCTCAAAAGGTGCTCTTTGCTCTTATAAATAATCACAATCAAAAGTCACAATCCATTGGAAAAGCCCTGGAGGTCAATTGCAATAGATCATAGAAGTAGAAGCCAGCAGCGGCGTAGCTAGGATATTTTGCGCCCGGGGGCGAACTATGAAATTGGCGCCCCCCCCCGGTTCACATTTCCAAATACATCGAATGGCAATTTAAATTTTAATGACATAAAATATCAAAACTACAAATTAATAGTGTAGTATAATTAGGTTCTGAAAATCTATATACGATCGTAGACATTGTTTTTAAAAAGTCAATAAATTCAAATTATACATATGACTGTCCTAAACTCGTAGACATAGCCTATAGTCTACAAAAGATTAATTTTTCTTGGATTATCATCAGCTTCTTTAACAGAGGATTCTTCAGTCTCGTTGTCTCCGTCACTTCTAGCAAGTTCGACGTCTTTTTGAACCTGTTCAACAACGACATCCGCGATGTTTTCCTCGGCATAGTCAGTAACATCTGTCTGAACCATGCTTTCCTCCGTGTTGTGGTCTTGGTATGGTTCAACCTCTGTCAACCATCTCATGTTCTAAAACAGGTGGTTGATATCCGCTTCCACCGTCTTCGGATTTTGAAGAGTTGGAGTTTTCAGCTTCAGCTTCTGTCATCTTGGCTTTTTAAAGAAAACTTGCCAGAAATGAAGGCCTACTAGACTTTTTATGTCTTCTCAGCTTCTTTCTTTCTTTTACGGCCCTCAGCTTCACTTAGTTTTTTCCTGGCATATGGCTGTAAGATATCATCACCGATTACCACCGTAGCACCCTGCTGTCTCCTCGGCTTGACCTCCCCGGACTCTGACCTGGCACCGGAACGGACAAGGCGGACATGGCTATTACGGACTTGATTTGATAATAGCGCCGGTGAATAAGCTGGTCTCCATGACGTGGCTTTTGAGTGGCGCTGAGGGATTTCGGAGATTTACATTTACATTACATTTACCATTATTTAACTGAAAAATGTAAAAATTTAAAATAATATCTTACAGCAGCAGATGGTACATATTTGTTTTATTTTATCCTAATGCTTCAGAATTGAAATCCAAGATAGCTAAACTGCGAGTACTTACTAACTTAGACCGTGGGCTCTGATAATTCTGTCTTCATGCTCAGACTAAGACTGCATGTCTGCCTTATTGAAAGTTAGCTTGTAATTTTGACCTCTTGGCCCAATAAAGTAAACAAATCACTCCAGAGCCCCTGTAGCCATCAGCTGCCGAGTTGGATACAGCAGCCAGCACCAGCAGTCGCCCTGTGTCCATGATGCCTACTGTAATATTCCATACCCTAATTATGGGGCGCAAGAGCCAAGCCGGGCCGAGCTAGATTAACCCCCAGGCAGCCCATGCGCACGTGGACAGATGCTACTCCTACCGGGGCAGCATACTGCATACCACCGCCCTCCCTAGGCCAAGGATGCAGCAGAATGCAGCTATTCATTCCAGCTGGTTAAAAGTTTCCCAAACAAAGAAGTTGAAAATGGGGCGCCAAAATCATCTCTGATTTTGGCGCCCCATTTAGCGCTCCATATAACTGGACATTTTTGGGGCGCCAAAATTAAATCTTATAATTTATGGAATAAATAGTTAAAATTACAGCAAAATAAGGAAAAAATATTATTTTTAACCCTCATTTTGACGCCCCCTTCCTTTGGCGCCCGGGGGCACATGCCCCCCCTCTCCTCCCCTAGCTACGCCTCTGGAAGCCAGGCTACAGTGGTGCAAGTTGTAAGAGATGGTATTGAGTTTAGACCCGAATGACATCAAAGAATTGACCGAACGAACTGAACTTGGCAACAGATTCTAAAGCCTTGGACCAGCTGCCGAGAAAGCGTGAGAGCCCAACACCGTTCATGTACTGGGGCTTATCAAGAGTCACAGCATCCACTGATCAAGTACAGTAAATATTTGTGTGTGAGGCGTGAGTGTGGAATAGTTAATAGGTTGGTTTGTTTACATTATGAACTGTAAGGCAGATTTTGAATAGGCTGCCAGACTCCAGTGCAATGAATGCAACATGGGCATATGCTGATATTTAAAGGTCCCAGGCAACAGAGTTTTGAACTATTTGTAGTTTGTGCTGATTTCCCTCACTGTTACCAATGAGAAGTGGAAAGCAAGGCATTGGCTAGTGGGATTAAGACAGGTAAAGGCAGAGATCTGATTCTGCGAGTATCCCATTTGTAAAATTGGGCTGATATGCCCAGTGGAAAAATGCTCAAGCCAAAGTTACCCAATCAAAATGCCTCTGAAAAATATTGCCAGTATGTTGATGTGCCACGCTAGCATTTGTGAAACCTTTTGAAAAGTCTTTATGATTTTAACAGGTATTACCAAATTGTCTTGTCAAGTATTTGCTGGAAATGAAGAAAGCTGGTTATGTTGTGGTTGGTGCAGAACAGTCAACAAAGAGTCAGTGCTTAGCAAAGTTCCAGTTTCCAAAGAAGACTCTTCTTTTATTGGGGTTAGATTACATTTCTACAGATTTTCATTGTTCTGTTGTATGAATGCATACAAGTATATATGTATATATATATATGCATGTATGTATTTAAGACAGTACCTAACGAGTTACCTTACAAAAGCAACGTCTATACATTGGTGTTAAAGTTCATTCAGAACAGTCTAAGCACGAATCATTAGAAAAGTGATCATTAGCGGCTGCCGCACATGTACAGAACCCAACAACAAACACATTTAGTTTACTTTGACCTCAGCAGTATTCTCTTTGACATTCTTATTAAGGTGTAGCGACCAGGTCTAAGACCTGTGTTCAATTTTTTTTTTAAACGAATTTTTTAAGTTAAATTTTCTAAACGTTGTGCAATATAAAATTTCTGTGCTTGCTAGAACGTTTGCCGTTTGTTTCCAGGAATGAACGTCATGGAATTCCGGTTGAAATCCTTCAGGTGCTTGATGTCTGCGTGGAGATTCCACAGTCAGGCGTGATAAGATCACTTAATGTACATGTCACTGGTGCTCTTGTGATCTGGGAATACTACAAACAGTGGAATCTTGCAGATGGCCCATCAATTCCTTCAACTGGTTGATATGCAATCCTAGATGATCTACCAACACACGAATCTATCCCACATTACTTGTGGAATTATCTATGTTAAAGCTAGAATCTTCATTTCATGATTATGGTGTAGTTGAAGACCACTTTCAACAACAGCATGTTTTATTTTCCACATGGAGTCTCATATTTGTGGCATCACTTATAGCAATTGACCAATGACATTGAATTTCAGAGGCAAATGTGTCGGATCCAACTGTGGCAACTTCAGCAACAATTAAATCCAATGTGTGTCATCATTGAAGGGCTTTCTGAAAATGTTAGCTTTCTACAAAAGTGGTAGTACAAAGAACTTTATGTAGGTAATTATGAGCAATTAACTATGAGGAAAGAAAAGTGTACATTGTAACAGTTAAAATTTTGCAAAGGTGGCAGCAATTTCAGTTACATTTAATTAACATTTACAGTAGATACTTATACCTTCATGGCTATTTTGTCATCCAAGGGTCAGTAATAGGCAACAATGTAGTATGCAAGAGTGTGTTGTCTGATGTGCCTCCAATTCTTTTCAACGTTTGCTCACTCAGCTGCTGCATGGGCAGTAACATTTGGTCTGTGCAAGATTGTACACTTGTCAGGCCAAGCTAAAAAGGTCAGGATGGGAATTGTCAACCCCTAGTCTTTCTTAGGATCCCCCACAGTTAAGTCTTCATTGCACACCCCAGGGGGTCATTTCCAACCCTCTCTGTTGTGCTAGTGTGATTACCAGTATTTGACTCAAAGTCTCTGACCAAGAGAAGAAATTTCCATGGTGTATCATGTGTGCATATTTGAATTTTCTCAACAAAGGAATTGATTTTGATTCGAGTCTGACTTCCAAAACTGCTAGTGTTGAAATCAGCTACTTTCAGTTTTTGTTGACATCAGTTTGCAAATACAGATAAAATGTTCAACCCCCAGTCTTTTTTGTACAATTCCCACACTGAAAAAGGTATAAAATTAAACTGTATAAAAATACCAGTTAAACGTGTGTTGGATTGTCTCTTTTGTCTTTGTGCTATTGCTGACAAGTGTACAGGTGATCCATGTTGATTGTTTCACTATGCACGTCTCCGAGATATTGCTGTTGAGTTACTGCATTCTTAAACTTTGTGCATCAAGTATGAATATGTTTTTTTTTATTGCATTAGATGGTACACAAGAGTAAATAACCAAATCAAAAGTTTCCTACATTGTAAGCAGTGTATATAGCAGAACTCCAGGCTGTACTGATTTGAGTTCTGCAGAAACTCCATTTCAATAGTTTGTTTTTGGAGAACTGATGCCAGGTGCCATCACTGAAACCTTTTCTGCATTTAACATCTTCCACTCTGCATCAAACATGTAAGCATGGACCCAATAGTGGTCTGTATAAGCATCAGAACTGCGAAGGTTCCTAAAGCTGTGCCTCATTAACTCTCTGCAAACTAGCTGTCCCTTTTCCGGCAGTTGCCTTAACTTCCCTGGATAACATTTTCCTGAAATGGTGTCACTTTCACTCTCATCATAAGTAGGAAAAAAGTATCGTGGAGGGACAACTGTGACAGCGTTGTCACCAGATGGCGATTGTTTGTATTGTTGTAAGACTGCATTGAAGAAGAAAGGTCCTGTGGCGTAAAGTGGATTGCCAAAGTCTCGTCTGGCAAATTCCCCCAATGAATCAATGGCTAGCTTGAGGAATGGGTGACCTTTTTGGCAAGCAATGAAGCCATTGAGGATGTTGGCATCGGTCTGTTCTCGAACGATGTAGGTGTGTTCATAGCACTCCTCGCTGACCAGGCAGTCGTAGTGGAATGTCCAGTTGTCCAGTGGTTTAAGTGCTTCCATGTCAAGGTCAGCATATATCCCTCCAAAGCGGTGGAGAACAAAATAGCGCATGGCATCGGCTCTGAAGATTGGTTCTTGGTAGCTGTCATACAGGACTAGGTGATCTGAATAATGTTTGGCCACTAGTTCGCGTACATCATCCAAAGTCCAGAACCAGTGCTCCCATTTTGGGTGGAGTGCTTTCCATGTTTTTATCCATTTCTTGTACCTAATTGGCACCGTATTCGTGTCCCAGACTTGGTGAATTATGTGTGGAATCTTCGGGGATCCGAAGTCACCGTTTGGAACATTTAGGAAGGTTGGGCGAAAATCCCAGTAGGGCGAAAGGATTTTACTCGACAGTTTGGCCAGGCTCAGGTTGAAGGACCGGGCTTCAGCTTGTTCGGCAGCTATCCTCTTTTCCGCGTGTCTCGTCACCTGTTGATAAGAGACCAAGGCAATCACAACGACTGCTAAAACGATGAGCACGAACTGTGAAGACCTCACTCGGATTGTGTGCATGTTTGTCTCTAGTAGGCCTACGAAGTTGCTTGTTTGGTAAGGAAATACGACAAAAAATAGTTTACACGATTTCAGTCCATAAGTTCATTCCGGTGTGTGACAGCGAAAGTGTTTCGCATTGTGACAATCGCCCACATCTCGTTTCAACATTTGCCTCCTCATCGTTGCCTAACATTTTCCGCTTCCATTGACGCAAGTTTCGAACTACCTGCCTGATCAAGAAATCTATAAAGGTATATAGGAATGGAAACTCGTGCGAGGTAGTTGTATATCTGGTGTGCTCCGGACCCTATATGTCGCCACGCTTCAATTTTTACATCTGGTATTACGTACGTTGTTTTACTCTCCATAGGAAATTTTTACACTGAAAATATAACTACTCGTCGATTTTTATTGATAGGTATAAAAAACTAAAATGCGATCGTCATTAAAAAAACAGATATAATGATATCTGACCGCCAGGAACTCCGGGATGCTAAGGCGCTCACAGTAGTGACGTAATATTTATTGAGGCTTCCCAGATGTGTTTAGGATAATTGATCCTTGCTGTCTGATTAATTTTACCTGTGAGGCAATGACCTATTGTCTTATACAATATTTAGATTAACTGCCTGCTTTCGTGGCGCCAAATCCTGTAGAATGCTGACAAATATTAACATAGGGAGTAGTAATGAAATTCTAGTAGGCCTCATTAATGGTTCGAAAAAACGTCATTTTGATCGATAATTCTATTTAGGAGGCCTAAATGAGCGAACAACCTTCAGGCCAGGGACGTCATTTGGGGGGGGGGCAAGGGGGGGCATTTGCCCCCCTCTGATTTTTGGAAAAAAATGAAAAAGCTGGAACAAGAAAAGGAGGAAAAAGAAAGGGGTAAAAAAGAAAAAAATTATACTCAAATTCATGAAATTATTATATACTATTAACAAAGCTAGAGTCTGCATGGGTTTTTCACAAGATCACACCTCTTTGACTGTGGGGGGGAGGGTGGCACATTATGCATTTTCCCCGAAAATGTTTGAAGAAACAGCCAAAACTGTAAAATTTCTTTTTGACGTCCTTGCCCCCCCCTGAAAAAAGCTGAAATGACGTCCCTGCTTCAGGCTGTTGTGGACTTGAAATTAATAGCATGCACGTACTGGTATCGTAATCGTGATCTCCGAACTTTTAAAGCGCCACTCGAAGGCCAAGCGCAGGGCGCCAGCCTATTCATGAGCGCTGCGTCAAATCAGAGGGGTTTTCGAAAGAGTAGTCAAATTATGAGATCCGAGTTCGGTAATACCAGAGGTCCAGATCAAGAGAGGGTCGAGGCAGAGCAGCTGTCGAGGCGGGTGCCCAGGGGCGTAACTTTGGCCTAAAAAGTGGGGGGTACCAATACCTTGGTCTAAAAAGTGGGGGGTACGAATTTCTTCTCCACTTTCGTTTTTCGCATGATAACCATTTTGAACATATTCCCTGCCAGTATTTTCATTAATTTTGGCTCTCGATTTACCTGTATATCTAAGCACTTTCATACTTTTGGCGGAGATTGCGTTCTCTGGGAGGCACAATGATAAAATATTGATAGGCATTGTTTAAAAAGTGGGGGGTACAGTACCCCCAGTCCAAAAAGTGGGGGGTACGGGGTACCCCTCGTACCCCCCACAAATTACGCCTATGGTTATAATTACTGTGGCATTGATATTCCGGAGTGCGGCTTATTTATCGGTTTCCAGGCTTACATACGTATAATTCGTAATCGTAATCGTAAACTCCAAATTTCCAAAGCGTGGCTTTAAACCTAAGCGCAGACCATTCACGAACGCTGCGTCGAGTCAGAGGTGGTGTTCAGAGATCAAATTGCCAGATCGACCAGCAGCTATTAATGTAAATGTAGGCTACATGTACGCGATTTTTTATAGCGACCGTATGACCTCGACCCTGCTCGTTTTTCAATGAATTGATCGGGGAGATCATTCACCACCGCTGCCAGTTTGAACAGGCGCCACTATATTCATGACGAGTTTCATTTAGGTCGAGAAAGTTTAGAAAGCAGCTGGAGCAGATATGAGTCACAGTGAGAATTCTTGAAGAGTTAAGACTTGTTTTGAGTGGAATCGAAATCTCCAGACTTCTAAAGCTCTACTCGAAGGCCAAGCCAGGGCACCTCCTCCTTTTGACCTCCCCGGACTCTGACCTGGCACCGGAACAGACAAGACGGACATGGCTATTGCGGACTTGATTTGATATAGCGCCGGTGCTTAAGGATGATTATACAGCACACAAAGTTTTTAAAAAGCCCTCAAACTTATAATTTTTCCAGGCCCCTGCGGATTATGAGGCCTTATAAGCTTTAGCTCTTCTATAGCTTATCGGTAAATCCGGTACTGGATGCTTGTATATATAACCTCTGCTGGGGTTCAATTCTCGGCATGGCTCAATTAGCACCATAGCCTACTTGAGCAGCACTGCACGAAAGCTCTGATGTAGGCCTATAATCTGGAGCTTTAACTCAGTGCATGTGCATAAAATGCAAATACAAATTGAGCAATTAGAAACAATTAGGCCCAACGGTAAAACAGTAAAAAGTCATTATAATAGTAATGTACTTTCCCTTTTTGTCGCACCCTCTGAAATGCCATCTATTATAGCCTATGTTGGGAACCTCTGAGCTAGACGGTTCAGTGACAGGGTAATATGTCCAAAATGGTCTCCATGCGAAAAGCTAAAGTGAAGAATAAATTGGAACCACCCCACTTTTTAGGCCAAAGTTAGACCCCTGAGAAGAGGCAGCTGGTTTCCAGGTTGAAGCGAAAGACGGTCTCTCGGTGGAAGAGTTGCAAACATGAGGATCGATCGATCGAGGTACCGGTACCAGATATGTAGAGAGTAGAGATCGTTCCAGATGGAGAGACCGGAAACTGTGAATGAACGCCGACCAAAGACAATTAAGACGTGTAGGCCTACCAGGAACAACATATATTATGCTTCCCAGCAGATGCTGATCGAAGAGAATTAGCGACCTTTACAGAGTTGCATGGTGTGACCAGGGCCGTAGCCAGGATTTTGTTTCGGGGGTATTTTCTGTTTGGGGGGGGGGGGTGTTTTCTCGTCCTTAAGCATGCCAACATGCAACCGAATCAACCGACCAAGGAGTTTGTAGTTAGTAAATGCATTATTTCATTTTTACATTATTTAATTTCGGGGGGTGTTTAAACACCAAAAACACCCACCTATAGCTACGGCCTTGGGTGTGACCATGGAAGTTGAGCTGAGTTCAAAGGCTTCAAACGCCCTACCATTCGTACGCTTTTCCTGACATACCAACTAAGCTTTCTCTTCTTCTTCTTTTTCTTTTTCTCTCTTCCTGGGCGACCGGCGAGATGAATCCTACAAGACTTCTCCGGTAGCCTGCCACTGTATTATTACTGTGTTTGTTTCATTTGGTGGCAAATAAATTACTTACTTACTCTTCCGTCAGGTGTATGCTGACGATGAGTTTTTTTTACAAGATGGCTCCATTTCTTCCTGTCTCTGATAGTAGCCTACGGTATCCTGGGCCGTTGTCATGTCCATGTCTTGTTCTTCAAGATCTTTCATCACATTTTCCATCCATGTCTTTGTTTGTCTTCCTCAACTACTTGTTCCCTCCACGTGGGAGTGTAATGCCCTTGCTTTCTGTATACCCCTTTGGACCCTTTCCAAATAAAAGATCAAAATCCTACCCTTCGAATGTAGGCCTAAATTAAGCTATCCTAAATTGCGTCATTTCCTCTTGTTTTTGCTATGGGTTGATCAGTTAACTGATGAAAAACTGGCTCAGGAAGCCATATGGCACACCTAGTCCCCAAATATAGGTAGGCCTATAGGCCCGATAGTAATGTTTAAACAACATAGGCTACATAGGGGTCTCAGCACTCGTGAACAAGCTTTTCACTGCGCTTAGCTTTCGAGTGGCGCTTTAGAAATTTGGAGTTTACGATTATAATAGCTGCAGGCACGTAACTAGGATTTTTCGTTTGGGGGGGGGCTTAAACCTTGAACATGGCAACATTTATACAGTGTTCATACGAATTTTAGCCGTAAGCATACAACGGCTTGACTTGTTTGGGGGGCTTCAACTTCGTTTGGGGGGCTTAAGCCCCCCCCAAGCCCAACGCTAGTTACGTCCCTGGATAGCTGCCCTTTTTGTAGGCCCTATACTTGAAGCAGGCTTCATCTAAACTCGCCAGAACTATTGTATCGCCCCATTTTGCATCTTGCATCGTTACATAGTAGGAAGTAGGCTAGGCTAAATGGCCAGGACCTTGGATTCGTCCGTAGGCTAACAACGGTTGTCGATTTAAGGCCGAAGTGAAGGAAACGAACATGGATATAATAAATAGATATGCCTATTTATATATATCTATTTATATATCCATAAAAAAGTCGAAAAAATTGTTGCGCTGAATATTTGGATTCAATCGGAATCGAACCCAGACACTCAACGCGCGCGGACAACGCTTTACACGTTGCGCCACGGCCCCCAGGGCATTAGTACGTCTTTTAACCGCCTATTTATTCGAGAAGTTCATAAACTCCTACGTCATTGTAAAGTTATGATGTTGTAAAGCTGGGACTATGCAGACTGCGTGTTTCCAAGATTTGAAAGCTTTAATTCGGTCGTCTGCATGTTAATAATTATTTAATTCTTTCTTAAATTTTGATTTTTGGGAACGTGTATGCCTACCAAGCTATAATTGCGCTCTGTGCCAAGCGTTAATATATAATCCCTCCGAATACAAATATAGCGTCCCCCAAATATCCACTTAACCATTATAACGACCAAAATTATTTGTGATCTCGAATATAATATTTATTACAAATATGTTCAAATGACAATTTTCAAATAAGCCCCCAATCCCCTAGGCCTATCTATTAATATTATAGGCCTATATATATTTATATAGCGCCGAACGTTATTTAATCGATGGTCGTTGGAGAAGCCCGATCGAAATCCTATGGGTAGGCCTAGCCTAACAAACCTTAAACTATTGCATAGATGATTTTAGACAGTGCTTGATTTAGACTTGGTGAGGCCCTAAGCTATATAAACTTAATTGGAGGCCCTTGATAAAAAATTACACCAGGTCTCACAAACTTGAAAACATACCATAGGCGTAATTTGTGGGGGTACGAGGGATACCCGTACCCAGGGGCGTCTATCCCCCCCTAAGTCATTGGAGCAACGTCCTTTTCCCCCTCTCCTTCCCCACTCGCCGTTCTTTCCCCCCCCTAAAATGGTGGCACACACACTGACAAATCTTTCCCCCCTTATTTCTTGGATGGAGCATTTGCTCCAAGGTTTCTATGGTGTAGACGCCCCTGCCCGTACCCCAATAATTGAACTGTGATACCGTACCCCGTTTTGAACAATTCCAATCAAGATTTAATTATATTGTGCCTTCCCAGAGATCGCAGTCTCCGTCTTGCTTCGTGTATGTAAGAAATTGATGCCCCCGCTTTTCAGACCAAAACTACGCCCCTGATCAGGTTCCTCATCTGTCTAGCCGCCGTCCAGTAGGCCTACTTGGACTGGGGCCGGTATGCGCCGTCCGGGAACCGAATATACTTTCTGGAAATCAAGGCCGAGGCCTTTACTACCGACCGATCCGACGACACCGTTACCCAGGGGCGTAACTTTAGCCTAAAAAGTGGGGGGTACCAATACCTTGGTCTAAAAAGTGGGGGGTACCAATTTCTTCTCCACTTTCGTTTTTCGCATGATAACCATTTTGAACATATTTCCTGCCAGTATTCTCATTAGTTTTGGCTCTCGATTTACCTGTGTATCTAAGCACTTTCATACTTTTGGTGGAGATTGCGTTCTCTGGGAAGGCACAATAATAAAATATTGATTGGCATCGTTTAAAAAGTGGGGGGTACAGTACCCCCCAGTCCAAAAAGTGGGGGGTACGGGTACCCCTCGTACCCCCCACAAATTACGCCTATGCCGTTACCGTTCAGTGACTGAGAGTAATTACTGTCGCCATTTCTTTGCTCTTCTTATTTTAAAATCGTGCACCATCCTTGCTACTTAAATTTGTAGAGCAAGTGCCGGATTTAGACTTGTTGAGGCCTTAAGCTATAGGCCTAAGCTTGGATCGAAGTCACCTGTTATATATATATATATATATATATATATATATATTAATATTATATATATATATATATACAGGGGCGTAACTTTGGCCTAAAAAGTGGGGGGTACCAATACCTTGGTCTAAAAAGTGGGGGGTACGAATTTCTTCTCCACTTTCGTTTTTCGCATGATAATCATTTTGAACATATTCCCTGCCAGTGTTTTCATTAATTTTGGCTCTCGATTTACCTGTATATCTAAGCACTTTCATACTTTTGGCGGAGATTGCGTTCTCTGGGAGGCACAATGATAAAATATTGATAGGCATTGTTTAAAAAGTGGGGGGTACAGTACCCCCCAGTCCAAAAAGTGGGGGGTACGGGGTACCCCTCGTACCCCCCACAAATTACGCCTATGCGGGTGCCGTTTAGGTCGAGAATTGGAAGGTGAAGGATCAGATGAGTCAGAGTAGGAGTTCTTGAAAAGGCGAGACTTCAGTTTTGAGTGGAAAGCCCGTAGAGGCCTACAGGACCATATCTGTCTGGATAAGTCTGCCAGTGGCCACCAACAGAGGATAGGACTAAAAACGTTGCTTCAAGCACATCAACATAACTGAGCAAGTCTGTAGGCCTAATAGCCAAGGCAGTGGCGTGCAGAGGTTCTTTGATGCCCGGGGCCAACCCCTTCATTGGATGCCCCTAAATTGTTCTTTCCCTAATTCATTCCCCCTCCCCTCCCACTGCACTGTGCTCAGTGTGCTGCCCCCTCTCCCTTTCCCCAGGAAATTTTAGAGAATTGCACCATTGCCGTATGGTACTTTTAGCCTATTTTGACGATCGGAAACCGAATTGTAGACTTTGTATTTTATGCTTAGGAAGTTAGGCTACTATTACTAATCATAGTATAGGCCTAACCTGTATCGAAAACATGACATAAAAACTTGCGCACTCATGTCTTACTTCGCGATGTATTGCAAACATAAATATTTGAATGGCGATTTATTGGCGGCCGGTTATATTAGTAACTTGACTGGGCCAACGCCAACCGTTGGATGCCCCCTCCCGGCTGGATGCCCGGGGCGGTCGCCCCCTCCGCACCCCCCCCCCTCTGCACGCCACTGAGCCAAGGTTGTAAGGAACATATCACTTCCTATTATGGCCTTAACAGAGAGAAGTTCAAAGCAAGGAATCTATAAAAGTCCTTGGTTCAAAGCATTGGTTATCCATAATTGGCAATGGATCACAGGAGGACGCAGTTATAAATTCCTCGATGAAAATGGCGACTCCCTCTGCTTTAGGCGTAGTATAGCTAGGTCTCTGCGAAAAGTCCGATAACCCTGAACTGAGCAGATTGCTCGGTGTGATGCTGCTTGAGGTGGGTTTTAGTAACAATTCCAATACTAGCGTAGTAGCTTAATTCAGCTTGTAAGCTCGGCATTTAATTGATCCAGTGCATGCTTTTTTGCTATAGTGATCTGGCATTAATGATATAGATTGTTGGCGGAAAGGCTGTATGGGAGAAGGTATTGGAGTAACTTTGATTTGGGAAACAGGAGTATTTGACTTTGCAGAATGGGAGCGGGTTGAGCGGAGTTTAGAAGTTTGGAGATTAGGCTTACGATTAAAAATTATTATCAATCAATCAATCAATCAATCCTTTTATTGAAGCCATTTGAAGTACAAGGAAAATACAACATAATAGTTTGAACTTTGGCAACAAGAGGAGACCCAAAAGGGATCTTGATCCCGCTTAGCAGGGCCACCTAGTTAACATTTATCGTAATACAAGCAGTCTTGTTGTCAAGACCTTAAACCTCAAGACCAAGACCAAGACCTTGAACCTCAAGACCAAGACCAAGACCAAGACCTTGAACCTCAAGACCAAGACCAAGACCAAGACCTTGAACCTCGAGACCAAGACCAAGACCAAGACCTTGATCCTCAAGACCAAGGCCAAGACCAAGACCCCAAAAATCGCAATCAGGTCAAGACTTCTAAAATTGTCAAGTCGGAATATTCGCTATTTTAATGAAAACATGAGTCTTTTATTTTATTCAAGCAAATTAACTTTAAATGCAAATTGCAGAGAAATCCGAACTTGTATTCAAAAGTCGTTCATGCAAACTATTATTCCAAATGCCTTTTGTATTTTATAAAAAAACCAATTCGCTCAGAATTTTCTGACCAAGATCTTGGCGTGCCTGGTGGGCCTCAGAAAAATTCCGCCATGTGAAAAAATACGTTCTACAGGTGCTGAAGTCGCTGACACACACAGAGAGAAGCTTTTCAAGCACTGGACGTAAATGTACAGATAGTGAGCCCTTCTGAAGGTTTATCATACCGTCTGATACAGAATATCTGTTGCTGCTGCCAATGGGTTTTCCTGACCAACAAGACGTATCCATCCATAGATATTGGTGTGTATGATGCAAGCAGGCTTGATACAGAATTCTTGAGTTCTGTTAAATGACTGTTCATATTGACAGCCGGTCTTGGTCTTGGTCTTGCGAGACCAAGACCAAGACTTTGAACCTCAAGACCAAGACCAAGACCTTGAACCTCAAGACCAAGACCAAGACCAAGACCTTGAACCTCAAGACCAAGACCAAGACCAAGACTTTTAAAAACGAACTCGAGTGCACTCGAGACCAAGACCTTGGTCTCGAGGACAACAAGACTGAATACAAGTGAATGGCAGCACAATCAATACTTTTAACGGTAACGTCGATCAAGTTATATGATCAGCAGGTAAAAGAAACAATGATAGAACCACAGTATAAATAATTATTTATACTGTGATAGAACTCTTAACTAAAGAACTTAATTAGGCCTATCAGTACACATGGATTCCAACTAAGGTATAGGCCTACAGGTCAATTTTCATTAGTTAAAAAGCAGACTTGTTGTCCTCGAGACCTCGGTCTTGGTCTCGAGTGCACTCGAGTTCGTTTTTAAAAGTCTTGGTCTTGGTCTTGGTCTTGAGGTTCAAGGTCTTGGTCTTGGTCTTGGTCTTGAGGTTCAATGTCTTGGTCTTGGTCTTGGTCTTGAGGTTCAAAGTCTTGGTCTTGGTCTCGCAAGACCAAGACCAAGACCGGCTGTCAATATAAACAGTCATTTAACAAAACTCAAGAATTTTAAAACTTATCAAACCTGTTTGCATCATAACCTACAACAAATACCTACGGAAGGATGCAAGTCTTGTTGGTCAGGAAAACCCATTGGCAGCAGCAAACTAAGTTATGCTGTATATGGAAGCCCTGTGGAGACTTGTTTCTGAAGCCAGACGGTCTGATAAACCATGGGAAGATATCAAAAAGGCTCACGATTTGTACATTTACATCCAGTGCTTGAAAAGTTACTGTGTGTGCCAGCGACTTCAGCACCTAGCTATGGAAAGTATTTTTCACGTGGTGGAATTTTTATGAGGCTCACAAGGCACGTCTTGGTCAGAAAATTGTGAGCGAATTGTTTTTTTTTATAAAATACAAAAGGCATTTAGAATAACATGTTTGTATGAAGGACTTTTGTAAATACGCATTCGGAATTCTCTGCAGTCTGCATTTAAAGTTCATTTGCTTGAATAAAATAAACGACTCACGTTTTCATTAAAATATCGACTCCACAATTTTTTGTGTAAGGAAAAGAAGTCTTGGCCTGAATGGGATTTTTTTTGGGTCTTGGTCTTGGTCTTGGTCTCGAGGTTCAAAGTCTTGGTCTTGGTCTTGGTCTTGAGGTTCAAAGTCTTGGTCTTGGTCTTGGTCTCGAGGTTCAAGGTCTTGGTCTTGGTGTTGGTCTCGAGGTTCAAGGTCTTGGTCTTGGTCTTGGTCTTGAGGTTTAAGGTCTTGACAACAAGACTGTTAAAAAGAGATGAAAGATTACGATTCCTATCTGTAGGCCCTAAATTGGACAAATAACTGAAAATAATGCCATAATATGTTTTTTATTCAGAACTTTTAGTTTAAAAGTACAGCTACTGAACAGTTTACATTGATTTCCGGTACTGTAGAAAACACTTCAAAAAAGAACAAGTTCTAGGCCCTGTAATTTCAGGTTATTTCCTTCGGTAATAAGTGTTTAGTTCCGAGAGCGAAAGGTTCCGTTAAAATGTAATCGGTACTTATTAGCCGCGAGCGGCGCATTGGTGCTTTGGCAAGAATGTGAATCTTTGTCAATAATTATGGTCAGCGGCCAAATGAGCGATTGCGCGATGAAATAAGGGTTTTGAGTTTCAATCCATGTCAAGAAATCGTAGTTAAAGTTGTCCCCGAAAGATGTGGTTTGACGTGCACATGCTTGGCGTTTTATTAACAGCACCCTAAGTCAATCTGTCTGCCACTTGACAGTATGTGTTTTAACGAAACTCTCATTTAGAAACATTCGAGACGCTGTTTCTCAGCTTCTGGCGTAGCTTTGTTGAGATTCACTGATGATGGTTGTGTTTGTGGAAATACACAGCCTGGATGTTATTTGTGAGAATATTGTATGAAGTCTGGTTTGAAGCAGTGTTTAGTTGTCGGGGCGAGGGTTCAACCCCTAAATGTAAATGTAAATCTTCGAAATTTCTCAGCGTCACAGAAAAGCCCGGTCCGGGAGACCAGCTTATTTACCGGCTGTATGTATATTCAAGTCCGCAATAGTCAGGTTTTGTCCGTTCCAGTCCCAGGTCAGAATCCGGGGAGGTCAAGCGGAGGAGACAGCATGGTAAACCTGTGGCAATCGGTGACGATGATGTTTGTGTAGTGGCGCAGGAATAGAATCAGGACAGGATAGCTTGAAGAGTTCAGTTTTCATTGGTGAGTGGAAAGCGGCGGGGGAGAGTACGAGTGGAGGAGCTCCTCTTCTAACCCTCTCGGCTAAGTAGCTGAAAAGATGTTGGGAGTCAGGTCTTCACTTCAGCTTTGTTATTTTGTGTGCAACTTGTTAACATGAGATTTGGACATGCATGGTAAATTGGTAATGTGGGGGGCATAACTTTGGTCTGAAATGTGGGGGTACTAATTTCTTACATACACGAAGCAAGGCTGAAACTGCGATCTCTGGGAAGGCACAATAATAAAATATTGATTGGTATTGTTCAAAAAGTGGGGATACGGTATCCCAGTCTAAAAAGTGGGGTACGGGTACTGAATATCAAACATATCGAAATACTATAAGGACTGACGTTTACATGCCCGAAGCGCAACTGATTAAAACCGATTAAAAGAATGTGAGCATGGGGGAGTTGGAGATACTAAAATACGATTTTAGTACTAGTGATCATCAGGTAGTCGATAGGAATTAGTCATGGAGCAAACTGAAAAAAACAAAGCCTATGTGAAAAGACCCAACTTCTTTAACCCTTTAATGACGAGAGCATACTAAAAGCGAATGGGAAACCAGCAGTTAGTCGTTAAAGTGGTAAAGCAGACTATGTATTAGTAAGTGAAAGGTTGAAGGAAAAGGATTTTGTGAGTTGAATAAAAGGTGTGGAGGGAATGAAGCTTGAAGAAAGTTTAAAGAAGTTACAACTTGGGTGATTATTGAAGTTGGAGATACTGCTTCCAGGTATGGATTCCATATCTGAAACATGGCATAAGCAATTTGAATTTGGGTTACAAGGATTTGAGCCGTGAAGGTAAAGTATGGGCTAATAACATTGGAGTGAAGGAGGAACAGAGGAAACGCAATTGAAGCATATAAGATTATCATTGGAATGGAAGTAGTACAGTGAGAGGTTCTTTCAATTAGCACCAAGTAAGGCAACTGAAGGACATAGGCATATATTATACTAGCTGGTGAACCCGGCGTTGCCCGGGTTTCGGAGGTTTTGGGCCAGGACACCATGGTAGCGGTCAAAACGGGGACGCGAAGCTGCTTAACCCGGCGTTTTGGGTGTTTCAATCCCTCTAGCGAATAAGCAACAAAACACTGCTTAACCCGGCGTTGGCCGGGTTTAGTTCAGTGAAAGTTTCAATCCCTCTAGCGAATCCGTACTGTAGCTGCTTAACCCGGCGGCGCCATCTGGCGAGTGAAAATAGGTTGAGTGTAAGTGCTAAAAATGCATTGCCCGGGTAGGTTTTGGCCCGGGAGACCATGGTAGCGGTGAAAACGGGCTACGCGAAGCCTTACACCAAGGTGCGACCGTACGTACGGTACGTACGTTATTTTTTTTATAACGTATGTACGGTACGCGTACGTTATTATGCCGTACGTTACCGTACGTTCACATCAGTTCATGACGAAAAATAAAATACATAACATCATGTACATGCAAAGTCAACAATAGTTGGTGATTGACGGTCGTAAACAATTTTAATCATTACATCAGTCGTCTGTGGCTGTTCATTGATCTCTACTTTCATACTTTTAAATTCCAAATTAATATTCTAATGTATAGGCCTCCCTAGTGTGAAGAATATTAAGATTTTATGGCACACTTTATAGGATGGTCTGTGCCAGTGGTCACTTTATTGGTAATACTGAATTTCGGTACCGTTTGTAAATAACTAGGTCTGCGTACGGGGAGACTAATAATAGAGGTAAACTAATCATTTTTGACGTACGCGTATGATACGCGTAGGCTACGTAATAAGTCTATAGTTATATTGAGGTTCTTTGTGAATGATCAGATAAATTTGTGGCATTTTTAACGTACGCGTACGGTACGCGTACGTTATTTTTTCCAATAACGTACGTACGGTACGCGTACGTTATTCCGGGAGGTAACGTACTTTCGCACTATGCCTTACACTGGGTGTGTAATGCCCACCCCAAGACAGTAGTGAAGGTTTGGAGTGAAAAGGTCGAAAGCTGTAGAAATGCATCGCGGTCAAAGATCGCTGTGACAGACAGACAGATAGACAGATAGAATCTTCTATTTATTTATATAGATTAGAAACTGAGAGGGACATTAGGGCAGAAATTCTGCAGTGCAAGAATTGTAGACTTGTGGAATGATAGTACTTTCTCAATGGACACTGCAGCTTTAAGAGAAAGCTATGAAGGATGTTGGGCTGTTAACATTCTAGGATAATATGCAATATTTCCAAAACAGATTACACGTCTTCTGAACCACTTAAAACTCCTGTTATGTTGAATTATATTGTATTAAATCTTGTATATTAATGTAAAACACTAGTATAAGAATTGCATTCTTTGTGCTTTCTGATCTTCTGAATTTGTTATTGTCTTCATCTAAAAACTCATAATTAATCGCTGGCAATGGCCTGTTTGATATGATTGATTATTTTTTAACTTGGGACACATTCTATATTTGACATGAAGCAAATGTACTGGTGTTTAAGTCATTCATAGCATAGTTGGTGCACTCTGAGCGTGAACGTGGAATGCACTATTACATATGTACTGTCAGGTTGTGTGTGTTTTTGTTCCCAGTTTCATTCATTACTTTAGCTAGCGCATTTAGGCGTATTGGGAGGGCATGTTTACAATATCCTCCCCATTCCCTCTCCATAAACTCTTGAAAATCTTCTTTCTCTGTCCACCAGTGACTCTTCTAGTCATCTGAGCATTTTTTGCTTACTGATGATTTCTTCTAATTAATTAGGCTAAAATAGGCAACCTTTTGTGAGGTACTTAAAAGGTACTAGGTATATTGCATGTATACCTAACTAACTAGCATTTGTTTATGAGGGTGACTTGAGCATTAGGTGCATGTCAACTGAGCACAAAAGTTGTTGATACACTATAATACACATATTTAGGTTACATTATGTTGTATTTTGTCATTATATTTTTCTTTAGGGCCAATGACATTTTTCCAAGTAGCATCATGGAAAATCTACAGAACATAGTGTTTTACTTGTGGGATAATTACAAATTGGCTCTGGCCAGATCAGGTGAGTGGAATGGAATGGTTCTGCAGCTGAACTATGAACTTATAATTTGACTTGCCTGTTTGTAAAAATGTTATAATTGCGTCACTTGAAGAGAAACTTGTCAGAGATGCTTCTGACCTGGGAGCGCAAAACACAATCGAAATGAATGGTGTTTGAGCACATTTGGCCAAAGAATCATTTATTGCAGGTTTTAAGACTTACTATTGCAGAAAAATACGATAACAGCCATAGAGCTTCTGTGCTGGGACTGTGGGAGTTTAGGACATCAGGACAAATCATCTTGCACATCTGGAGTGAAGAAATCTGCAGGGTTGGATGTGACCAGACACAATTCTGCAAAATCAGATGAAGCACAGCCTACAAGACAATTAGGCACAGGCATTAAGATCTTAAAATCAGTGCAGTTTTAAATAGGTAAGCAGTGCAGTTTCCCCCACATGAAAGTGGATATATGCACAAACCTAGGTATACAACCAATCAGCCTGGCCACTGCATTTACAACAGATTGTAGTTGATTGGTGCAGTTAAGAGTTGACTTTTGGAATGGCATTAGCGTAGTTGACTGGGTGCGAATGATTGCATGCATCATTGTTCGTCTGCCAATTTCAGCTACTTCCATCCGTCCATTGCGATCGCTTTATCGCCATGATCTTCTTGTACCACGAACCAGGACCACTATGGCCAAAACTCGAGCCTTTTCTTGCATTGGTCCTGCTCTATGGAATCAACTCTCTCCATTGACACGTGCCTCTTTGTTAGCTGGTGGCCCAAGTGCCTCGTTCCGCTGTCTTAAAACCTCTTTCTATTCACTGGGTCTTTCACACTGGGAGCGCCTCTGATTAGCGAATACTGTGAGAGGCGCTTTATAAATGTTTAGATACAATACAATACAATACAAGTCATGGCAGCTTGAAGCGTGAGTGGGTTTTGGATGTTCATATAAGGCTGACCTCAAGTACAACCTGGTTTCTGTATAGCATAAGTGGATGACAATTATTATCAAATTTTGTAATTGTATTACTTTTCTACATACTTCCAACATATTCCTACCTAAATTTTCATTTAGAGCGATGATTCCTACCTTTGGTAAAAATATACAAATAGCAGTTAAACTTTCCTTAACCACCACAGTTCCTTAACAGATATGTTCCCTTTTCACACTGTTACATTCCATTGCTTCAGTGGACTAATGCAATGTCTTTGTCCTGCAACGTCAGCTTGGTTTTGTTCAAACAACACTAGATATAGTCATACAGTGAAAACTCAGATGGGTTGGTCTTGTTGATAGTATATCTGACACCCTAATTCCAAACCAGGCCCTGCATGCAAGACTCAAAGGAAAAAGAAGAATGCACTGGATAAACAATATTTACGAAGACAGGACAAGATTTGAACTGAGGAAAACACCAGACTTGGCAAATGACCCAAAAGAACAGATGTCACTTATTCACACCTGTTGATGAAATGGCTGAAGACAGGAGTTGATGAAATGGTGATGATGGTGATGATGACGAGTAAGACTTTGACAACAATGATGATGAATGAGACAATGGCAATGTTCATTACATTACATTTCTAAGTGTTCATATAAAGACTTTTGGCATATCCTTTGACATATACTGAATATTGTGATTGTGGTTTACAGATGAAAGAGTAGCTGGATGGATGTTAATGTCAACTTATTGGCCAACTCTTGCAATAACAGCTACATACATTCTGGCAGTTGTCATTGGTCCAAAGCTGATGCAGGATAGGCAACCTTTTCATTTTCGATGGACACTGTTTTTCTACAACATGCTGCTTGTTATAATGAATTTTCACATTTGTTCAAAGGTTGGCATTTGGAATTTTGCTATTCATTGCTAGTCTCCGGCAGTGTTGAACCATATGCTGCAGAACAGTGTTTCCATACCCAGATACCACGGCAGCCAAGGGTGCTGTGAATTTGCTGTAGGGCTAGCATGGCTGGATGGCAGAATTGGTTTTAAAAAAAGTGAAAAGCTACTGATTATCACTACTGACCTAGGCTCATGACTTTTTTTAAAAACTTAAAGTAGTGTAGAAATGGTCATAACACTGTGGTTGAGCACAAAGGGCATTGATTGTCTTTAAAAGAAAGAACTAACAGGAAGAAAAAAAATAAATGAAATTGAGGCCAAGTGCCTTTGACCAAATGACTTTTAGGAAGGGTGCCTTGCTCTGAAAAAGGTCAAGAACCAGTCAACCAGCGTTGTAGCATATCAGCTGAGGTGTGAATGGCTAATACGTAATTCTAGCATTCTCTAAATGCGTACCGGTAGGTTTACCTTTGCATGAACATGTGGCATAGGTCAAAATGGGGACCAAATGCTTTTGAGAGTTTTGTAAAAGACACTATAAAAATGCCTTTAAATGATGAATAATGAGCAGTAAGCTAGTTGAAAGGACTTCAAGAACTGCAATGCTTGGATGGCTGTTGTAGTAGGAATGAACGACGTACAAAAGACGACTTGCTTCTGGATGGTTTTGTGCCCAAAAAAAACACTGCTGGAATTTTTATATTTCTTTGTGATATCGTACAAGAGTTCTTTGAAACCAGGCAGCAGCAAACATTCTCAGTCATAATCATACTGTAAGAGGCAGGTTTTCAGTTTAAAGTGAAAGATTGTCTATGGTAAGAGAGTTGCGAGAGAGAGAGAGAGAGAGAGAGAGAGAGAGAGAGAGAGAGAGAGAGAGAGAGAGAGAGAGACAGAGAGAGAGACAGAGAGAGAGAGAGAGAGAGAGACAGAGAGAGAGAGAGAGAGAGAGAGAGAGAGAGAGAGAGAGAGAGTTCAACTGGTGTAACCATCAACTGTGAATGAGTTCCGGTGAAAGACAAGACGTGGAAATATATACATTTAATTGAAAACATGCCAGGATTATGGCACAGTTGTGATTGTGCTGTGGAACATTTTAAAATCTCCCCTTGATCAGTAAAGCTATTTACTATATCCTTTTGGAGGATAACAGAGTTGAATATTTGATGAGTCGTTTCAAAATATTGTTTATTTTGAATGATGAATTTCACTTGGCTTTATTGTCAGGGTTAATTGGTATGTGGCAAGACTGAGAACTCAGTGAAAAACTTCAAAACTGAAGTCTCACCTTTTCAAGTACTCCTACCCTGACTCATCTGATCCTCTGCCTTCCAATTATTCTTGCCCTAAATGCACCCAACTTAACAGCTGCTTTCTCCTCTCGTGATCTGGCTCCCTGAAAACTGGACTCGGACCACTTTTGGACTACTCTCTGGAAAACACCCTCTGATTTGATGTAGCGCGTGTGAATAGGCTGGTGCCCTGCACTTGACCTTCGAATGGCGCTTTAGAAGTTTGGAGATTGCGATTATGGTGCTAACAGATGCTGGACACACACGAGGGCAAATACATTATCGTAGAGACTCGATAGTTGAACGGTTGTTCGTTAAACATGTGTTGTGTCATCTAAGTGCTCTGTGACTCTGCTATCATTTTACATATCTAGATATACAGTAGTCTGGTAGAATAAAGTAATAGTTGCAGTCTGTTGGATACTGCTATTGCTTGATTGCAGAATGTGTTAACTTTGTGTGACAAAAGTAATGTAGCATTTATTGTTTCAGCTTTTCACAGCCTCATGGAAATTAAATTACAGCTACAGTTGTCAAATGGTCCACTATGGTAATGACCCAGATGAGCTGAAGGTAATCAGTAAAAACTTTGTCTCATTTTAGATATCTGAGCCATTTTCTATGGAGCTTTTGACTTGACTGTTAATGAAATGCTGTTTATGCCTTGAATGTAGGTTGTGGCTTTTAGTTCCTCAGCTTCAATCTTTCTGTCACCAGATGCAGCAAAAATGCTTTAGATTTACTACCTGATGTGAAATTACAGGTTTTCTGGTTTTTCAAGTTTGTCGGAAATTGAAACATATGTTTATTTAAGTTTTAGCATTTTCTTTGATTTGTAGAATTCAAACTGGCTTCTACAGGGAATTGCAATGTTTGATAATGATTTTACTTGAAGCTCCTATCGATTGATGCCTTGAGCATTATAATAATTGTGCAATGGAAGTCATTAGATTAAACTAGATAGTGGAGGATTTCTAAGTTTCCTGGAAAGAATCTTTATAGCAGAGCTGTCATCGATTGGGAAAGTGAAAGCTTTGCTATGACAACTCTTTCCAAAAGAGAATGTACATAATATTATATAATGACTTACAAATGTGATGACTCCTTCCAAGAAAGAGTCATCATTGAACTTTTAGCAATTGATTGCAAAGTTACACACACATGCAGGTCACAGCAGAAACCAGTACAGTTCCTCCCACATGAAGTTGGATATATGCCCAAGCCTAGGTATGCTACAGAGTAGATGAACAGCAGCATTTAAAACAGATTACAGCTGAATGATGCAAAAAAATAAGACCTGCATTACCATAGTCAACCCTGGAGCACATGAAAAAATTCATGTATCAGCGAGGGATGTATTGTGTGAATCTGACACAGGTCGTAGAAGTATGTGGTGAATACCTGTTCACCCACCAGCTAGACAGATAGCCAGATAGTGGCTTTATTGTGTCCTGCAAACACTAATGCTTGTCATTGCTTCACAGTAATGATGCAGTTTAGTCCAGAGACTTTGAACTTGATGATTCATTAGTATGGCTTCACTTGGACGTGCTATTAGAGACTCTTCTAGTTTTATGTGTACATTGTTTTGCTTACTGATTGCCAGATATGATATAAACAAGATTATCTGCATAAACAACAATCTGCATTAAGATTTGTAGAGGTTTGTTATGTGGGTTTGAAATGTGAGATTACTGTGACATTCTTCTCGCTCTGCACAGCTTCGACACCAGTGCCATTCAGTGTCCCACTAGGATCAGTACTCGGGCTGCTTCCTTACATCTTCTATACGGCCAATTTGACACACTACTCGTTACTTCTTGGAAGTGCAGATTCACCAATATGGTGATGACATACAACTGTATTGCACTTGCCACCCATCTGATGCACTTGCATCTGTATCTTCCACAACAGCCACAGTGGCAGAAGTGCATAAATGGATGTTGTCTAATCGGCTGCAAGTGAACCGAATAAAGAAGCAGTATATTTGACTGGGCACTTGCCAGGTGTGGTCAGACATTGACAAAAGTATAATAAAGTTCCCTGATTGGAATCCTTATCTCGTCATCTGGACAGGGACTTATCAGTGGCGGATCACGTGAACTTCATTTACAGGTTCTTCTTATACCAGCTGCATCAGATACAGGTTATGCGATGCAACCTATCAGCGCCACAATGACCGTCACACACTTGTTCATCTTAACACTCCTGGATTGTTACAATTCAGTCCTTGTGGACCTCCCAGGTGTCCGCTTTTGACAGTCCATCCTAACTTGTGCAGTCCGAATTGTAGCCAACAAGCCAAAATATTCGCATATATTGCTATATATGTGAGAAAGGCACTGGCTTCCTGTTGCTGAGCAAATTTCTTTTAAGATCATCTTGCTGACACGTGCTTCAATTGTTTGCTCTGCCCTGGCATACTTTAGCTCTGTGTTCCAGTTTCAGATCAACCTGGTTGGCAATCATTGTGCTCTGATAGCAGGTGCATGCTTCTGCACTTCAGTTCGAGCCCATCATGCCTTCTCATGTTTTTTACCATCCACCTGGAAGAGTGTTTTATTGCATTTACACTCTGTTGCATTAGTCCCAAACATTTTCAAACTCTCTTTTAATGTACTTGTTTAGATCAATCAGATAGCCATGTGTGCAGCACTTTTGTGAGGCGCTTAAAAGACGCTATATTAATACATACGTACATACATAAATGGGATGCGGTAGCTGATTGGCTGAAGTGCTTATTTTGTAATACAGAGAATAAGGGTTCAAGTCTCCCTGAGACGATTACTGTATTTTGAGACCTTGAGTAAGTCCTTTACTAACTACTGCTCAGCATCATAGATTGTTTGGTCATTCAATAATAGCGCTTAACAAATGTGTAATGATAATAATTATGTAACAGCAGCATTTGTTAAGGCATTTCTCAGGGTTTCATGACAGTCATTAAGACTGCTCTTTATGGGGTACTAAATTTCCTATTCCAGTGCTTGAGTAGTACATTAGGAAAAGTTTTGGTTTTGTGTTAGATTGCAGAGGCATTGTGGTGGTACTACTTTTCCAAGATGGTAGAATTTCTAGACACCGTGTTCTTCATTCTGCGCAAGAAGGTCAACCAGGTCTCGTTCCTGCACGTCTACCACCATGCCACGATGTTTCCGCTTTGGTGGATTGGAATCAAATGGGTGGCTGGTGGACAGTGTAAGTGACTCAGAGAGAATAAACATTTCTTTTTTGTTGGGCAACTTACAGTAAGAGTGTTCCATTAGCAGGGATGCCCAGATTAAGTATAAGTTAAAATGGTTGAGCTAAGTGGTTGATGTGGTACAATTTGAGGTTTACATAGATGACACTCTGTGGATCAGTATAATGGTTGGGCTGGGAGCGCCTCTGAATAGTTACCTTGAAGAGCGCAGTATATAAATGTCTGGTTGATTGATTGATTGATTGATACCTTGAAGAGCACGCTATATAAATGTCTGGTTGATTGATTGACTGATACCTTTGCATGTGTGTCCATTGAACAGCTTGTATGGAGGCATGTGAGGAAATGTGTTGTCTTCTGTTTAAAAAATGTATCTGATGCAGATGTCTTTTTTTATGCAGCATTCTTTGGAGCCATGATCAATTCTTTCATCCATGTCATCATGTACACTTATTACGGAGTGGCGGCGCTTGGCCCAAAGTACCAGAAGTATCTGTGGTGGAAGAAGTACCTTACCATTATACAGCTTGTGAGTTAAACTCTGTTTGATTACTTTATTTTTTTAAATACATATGTTTTCAAATTTTAAAATAATATTAGTTCCAGTATAAGTGAAGATAACTGTGACAAATGATGCCTACAATGCTTTCTTTAAAAGCATAAATCTTTTAAGTGGTTGTGTCAATGGGAATTAATGCAATAAACGAATATTGATTGATTGATTGTATTAGCTTTAATTCTAACCTATCAATGTGGAATGGGTTACCTAGCCACATATTTCTGTGACATTGCATTTGAGTGGACTGAGCACTTGCCTTTGTAACACAGAGTGTGAGTTTGAGCCTTCTCTGAGTTGGATATGTTGTGGAGACCTTCACACACAGTTGTTCAGCACCATTGAGTGATGCTTTGTCATTAGATAGTGATGCCTAATAAGCACAGAAAACAATAGTAATAGTAATAATGATGATTAGAGTAATGATTTTTAGAAAACCTGTGAGCCTTCTCCTACCATAATTGCAGGGGCACCCGCAGCGTGACTCACTGGACGCATGTGCGTCCACTCACCAAATCAAATCCATACAAGGAATAGGCATCGCATCGATATTTTTGTTTAACGGCAGTACGGCATGTTAAAGCATTAGATGTTATCTAAATTGATTTTTTGTTACGCTTGTCACTACTGACTACTCTGTCTATGGCAGCTATTTCAATTTTCCTACTTATATCTATGGTAGCAAAGCATACAAGCGGCCATATTATTTGTTTACGAGAGGGCTTTGTGTCGAATTTTTTAAGCCTGCGGGCGCCCCTGCGTAATTGCAATGTTCATTGGTTGAAAACCATCCTATTCAGTGGTCCTATTGGTGTTGTTGGTGCAGATGAAGATGCTGTGTACAAGTATTGGATTGGACCACATTAAGTAAACTTGTAGTTTTGTAAAATGTGTGCTTCATTGGTATGGATGTCATGGTTGGGAATTATATGCTGCAATAAATAGCAACAAATCTCAGGTTGGCCTTAACTAAATTTTGGTTTTAACCATCAACTGAAACTGTAGTTTCTAAACATCAGTTGGATAGTAGCATTCAGTTAACTTCTGTAATCAATGAAAATGAAGTTATTCAATATCAGGTCTTTTAACTGTGAATAATTTGTTCAAGTTTTCCTTCATTTCAATTGGTCCAATTGTATTCCAACAAAGATGTTGCAGGTTTTGTATGATTTTCACACATAAGCTGTTGTCAAAATCCTTGATAGTAGGTAATGATGAGTGATACTGACAGCTTCCAGTCCAATCTGTACTGTATAAATTGGTAGTGACTTGTATACTGATGCCATCACAGTTTGTATAAAATAGATTCAGAGCAATTAAATACTGCAGATTTACTTGAATTTTTAAAGACTGTTTAGCTATAAATCTATTTAATAAAGGCAAGACAAGGCTGCTAAATTTATCTGTCATTTAAAATTCACCTAATGTGTCAGTTGATGTGAATTATTTACTCATGAACATCCCTAAAAGTCAGTGCCAGGGACTTGATCTTAAAAGATTTTGATTTGGGACTGTAACTGACCCAACGACCTGATTCTTGTCAATTCAGCTTGACTAAGCATTTGATGAAGTCTGTATCCCTATCCTTTATGTAACAATTTATGTTGCATCTATTCAACTAAAAGTGAAATTTTTTTATCCTGTATGATTTTGAGTTTTGAGATTATTTATATTTTGTGCAGCTTCAGTTTGTTGCTGGAATTACGCATGCTGTTCAGTCACTCTATGTTCGATGTCCTTTTCCATTATGGATGCAGTGGGTTCTTATCGTTTATGGTCTTACCATTCTCGGCCTCTTTCTTAACTTCTACTTCAGAGCTTACATCCAACCACGGAAAGATCAGGTGAGTTTCATTTGTGTTACTAAGGGTGAGACCAAAATAATAGGTTATTGCTTCAAAGCCATTAAGTGTTAAAGAAACAGAGCTTTATCTCTTGCTTCACACTTGCTTCACGTCTGCTTCAACATTTTTGGTAGGATGTAACCAAGGCGAAAGAGTAAAAGGCATAAAATGGAACAAGGGTAAATGTGACAGACTGGTAGATACTTCTAATCAGATTCTTATGCACAACTAGTTGATTTGAGTTTAATAAATTTTGCCTAGAAAGTTATAAGATAAAACAAGGAGATTTCCTGTTACCCTACTACTACATTATTCTTTTCTTGTATCCTTACATTTGAAGAGAGATGTTATGAACCTCAGACGAATAACTACCTTTTAAATATACTGTTTTAAGATAAATACTAAACCAATTTACGACAAGACCAGAAACCCCAAACCAGTGGTTTGATTTTTTGGGGTCCAACCATTTCATCAAGTATTAATTTCTTATTCTATGAGGGATCCTTCTCTTATTTTGCTTATGCCATACTTCATCCTCTGCTGAAGAAAACTGACAAGCAATCTGCCCTAGATCTCATTCTGAGTGCCCTTCTGAGTGTTTTGTTGCTTATTGGCAAATAATCGCATCTAATATCAACCTTTCTCATTGTGAAAACCGCTTTCCTGCCTGTTTTGCACATACTGTACTTCACCCTCTTTTAAAACAACCATCTCTTCTGATGATTGATCAAACTATCACCCCATATCTGCTCTCTGTTTTATAAAAAAAATTGAAAAAGTTTTGAAACGTCTGAATTTTCACCTTTCGTCCAATTACTTGTACCTTGCTTTTCAATCTGCCTGCCTCATATAGTGAAAGTGAAGGCCTGCCCTCATTCTGCTTGACCTATCTGCTGCTTTTGATACCATTTGATCACGACATCCTCCTTCTGTACCTTGTCACACTGGTTTGGCCTTTCTTGTCCTGCTTTCAGTTAGTTTGCATCTCACCTGCGCCCTGGTACTTGATCGCATAAATCGTTCGAATTCTGTGCCTACTATCTTACGTTGTGGTGTCCCACAAGGTTCTGTATTGGGACTACTCCTATATACGATCTATACAGCTCTAATAAGTTCAATACTTACTGACAGCTCTCTTGATTATGTGTTTGTTTGCTGATTATACCCAACTATTCATATCATTTGTTACTTCCACATCTACTCTTGCTGTCCAATAACTTTCTTCCATTTCCGGTATTATCCTGTCCTGAATGGTTTGTAACAAACTTCTGTAGAATCTTTCTAAGTCCAAATTTCTTCTCTTATGCACAAGTCATCAACACTGCAAAATGTTTTGGCTCACATCAGTTCAGTTTGCTGGAATGGTTGCTGATTAATGTAGATATGCTCGCAGTTTGGGGATAATAGCTTTGACTCCATGCCATTTCCCGACAATGTTCAGACAATATGCAAATCAGTCCATTTTGACGTACGAGATATTCGTAAAATCTGATTCTATATGCCTCAAACTGTCTTAGTTTCACTGGCAAATGCCCCAGTTTCCAGCCACCTGGATTATTTTAAGTCGCTTCTCATTGGCTTCACTAAGAGTGTTTTGCACAAACTACAAATGGCTCAAAATTCTGTGGCAAGAGCCATAACAATGACCACTAACACTTTAATGACAAGCTGCATTGGTTTCCCAGTCGCTTTTAGCACACTCTCATTGTTAAAGTGTTAAATACCAACATATCGCACCCATCTTGCATTGCACTGGACATTAGTTGAGCAAAGAATCTTATTGTCCACAAGACATTGCATTTAAATCAGCTGACCTACTATCTCTGCTCCTTACTCACCTCTTATACAAGCAAATATTGCACTTGATCCATGGATGCATTGTCCCTGGCTGTGACTTGTACCAGAACTGTATTGGGCTCCTTGGCATTCTCAGTAGCTGGCCGGAAGCTGTGGAATTAGCTGCATCTCCACTCTGTGCATTCTGTCGGGTTTTTTGTCGTTCAAGTGTAAATTTAAGACTCGCCACTTTCATCTGGCTTACCCACCATAACCTGATTCTCTGGTTTCCTGATGAATTTGATCTTGACCGTCCTCATCCAATGGATTACAGTTCTTACATCTACTTTTTCACTTGTGACGATCATCAGTTGATGCCTTCTGCTTTAAAAACAGTACTAGAAACATTTTCAGCTTTTGTAAGTGTCACTCTTTTTTAGACCTGTCAGACAGTTGTGTTTCAGCATGTTTAAGATTGTCTAAAAGATGTCCCAATGCATAGATAGGCCTACATGTGTACATACACATATCAATAGCTACATGCATTAATTATCTTACACTTTCAACATGCTAAATGTAAGTTTAGTCCTGAGTAAGTATTTTCTTTATTGAGAAGCACTAGCAAATGCACAGCGCTGTACGTGGTAAACATATTACAGTCAAATGATCAAACAATATAACCAATTATATGAAAAGAGAAGTTACTGCAAATTAAGTGAGACATAAGGACTAAGGAGGATAGGAGAGGACTAAGGCAGCCAAATCTTGGTAGAGCAGTTTTTTGTATAGCATCATAGCGAGGAAGCATTTCTCAGACGTTATCATACCTTGGCTGGTGGGACCATGGGCACAGAGTTGCGAGTGTGCTTAATTGGCGGCAGCATTGTATGTGTATCGTAAACTGTTTGGTTTCCATAAATGGGAATCAGTACGAGAATTTATTGTAGGTCTAGGCAGTTTGGATTTTAAATCTATGAGAGTTATTGCTATGTTTAAACTACTTAAATAAATGCTTTGTAATGGTAATAGTACACTCAACATGTTGACGTTGACATTCAGTTATGGAAACGAATTCAATTTTCTAGTTAATGGTCTTGGGGTGTCACTAAAGGACAACATGTCTTATATTAGCTCACAGGTTTATAATGCTTATGCCATTGGGGGGAGTTGCAGCTTGAGTTGGTTTATTATTTTGTGTTTTTTTGTTGTTGTGCGTTCTAATCTTCGTGTTTCTGCTTTGAGCGAATAAAGTATATATTGTATGTAATACATGGCAAGGATTGAGCAAAATACTAGCAGAGACTAGCGTACGCATTATTGCAAAGTACCTCAAATGAGGGGGATGATGAAGGTAAGTACCCCTGGTGAATGTTTTGTGTATTATATCAGTAGAGAAGTTTGAGCACTTGAATGTTTTACATCTAGTGCACAAGTTTTGCATGTTTATTGCAGAAGTTAAAGGAAGGAAAGGGCCAGCAGAAGATTTATTCACGTATTCAGAATGGAAACAGAAAATATGACTAAGAAACGACGCAAGTCTAATAATGTGCTGTAGAAGTTCTGTGGTTGTCTGAGTTCATCGAGTCAGTGCACCTTCCATATCACTTTTTGTATTCTTTTCTGATTACACTTGTTTTTATAGTCAAATTAAGTAAATTTACCTTTTTGATATTCTAATGTGATTAAAGTTGTTTGCATTTCTGATCATTGTGAGATGTGATGCCAGTAATAGTGATTTTGTTTTTGCCGACTTTTTTGTTATTAGGCAATGCCTTTTTCTGGTCATTGACATGTTGCATTTCATATTAGTTTACAATTATTAACCTATAGCGTTGTGTCTTTCTTCTCGTCTTTTGAGTGAACCCAATAAATTTGTGGTTAGTATGTTGCATTCCACATAGGTTTATAGTAGTTTAATAGTGGCTTTTAACATTTCTTTACCTCTTTTAAGGGAAGTAAAGACTTCGTTTTGCTGGACAGGTTTTAAAAATAGTTATTATTTATTGCTGCATGGGTTTATTTGCTTTAAAACATGAGTGATTTTGTGAGATGGTATGTGTGCATTTAAGTCATTTCTGTTGCAGTCTGAAGTATCTAAACTTCAATCTGGTATTTCCCAGATTGGCAAATCTTTTTGATGTAGCACCAATGACAAGTTTTATTTTATGCAGGATTTAGCAATGTTTTATGTTTTGAGCACAGATGACATAGTTATTTATGATTGCTTTGATTTTAAATATGCCAGATACACGTTTCAACCGGTGGGGTACTAAAAGGGTAACATTACTTAAAAGAAGTTATTCAGAAGAATGGTCTTGGAAGGCACTAATGGAAAACAAAGCAATACCACAAGGCACGTTTGTGAAGTCTTTAAATTTGTTACTCATTTACTTGTTCTGCTTCTGCAGAGTGGCAGGCTGAGTTGGTCCAGATGACCTGGTATTCCATGGACAGTTACACATCCAAGTACACACCACACTTGGCATTGCTTAAAAGTAGTGGTACAGAGTGTCGTATCTGTAATCACAATTTGCAGCATTTGCCTGTAGTAGTGGTACAGAGTGTCGTATCTGTAATCACAATTTGCTGCATTTGCCTGTAGTAACTAAGGGGAGGGGGATAGAGTAATGGTAACACTCATGGCCAGGAGAGCATTAGGTTCACGGATCGATTCCCGTAACTCCCTCTAGGGTGGCCTTTTCATGGCTGCCAAACCGTGTGTTTAATTAAGATCTTGATTGTACTTTCATGTTTCAATGTAATCTTACTGCGTCTGTCAGTTTGAAATAATAAACAATATTATATTATATATAATTATGTCTGAAGATCATATCTTTGATAACCATGTCTTTGAGGACCAAACCTCACTTGTCCTAGGATTGTGCCTCTCAAGACCATATTGCTTGTGTCAGAGGACTTGGCTAAGGGCCATCCACATATTACGTACGCACTTAGGTGGGGTGGGAGGGGGGTCGGAAATTCTCGATTTTGCGTACGGGTGCGAACGGGGGGGGAGGGGGGACAAAATGTGTACGTCAAGAGTACGTACCCGGGGGGGGAGTTGGAAGAAAGTACGCTTGCGAACAGGGGGGGGAGGGGGTCAATTTTCCCGGATTTTTGTGTACGTAATATATGGATGGCCCCTAATGAGTTGTGCATAGGTTTTCACTATTTGCTGATAAAGCTTACTGACATAACATGGAATATCTTCCAGTTCAGGTGTTTATGTTTTCTGCCTTTTGTTTTCATATAGGTAAGCTGTCTCCAAGATTGCCCAGTTTGATATGTGTGTGTGCAGGGCCAGATTTACCCATAGGCCTGAGCTGCCCTTCAATTTTTTAAAATAAGTAATAATTTTATATGCCATTTTAAAAATAAGTAGTACTATTTTTTGGAGGCATTATAACAGTAGCATATTGTAATTGTAATTTCATTTATATGTTGAGTTTGGGCAAGGGGCGGAATTTAGTGTGGGCCTATAGGAGGAAGACTACTAAATCCGGCCGTGTGTGTATCTGTGCATGCATGGAACTATGTAAAGAATCAAGTGTAGGTTTACAGTAAATTTTAATGTCGTTCACTAGAGTTGCTTTGTTCATCAGTATTCTCAATTTTTTTTAGACATTTAGAGTATAAGTTTAAGTGTTATTGAATTAATTTTGATACTAACACAAATGACAAAGCTATGGCTAATTACATGTATTGCCACCGATTTTCCAGCATTCACTGGTTTGTTTTGCAGCTGTAACCAAAACACTAGATATTTTTTGTAGCCAATTCTGTATCCCCATCAACTTAGTGAAACAATGAATTTTACATTCATGTCAGTGTTACTGTAGTAATTTAGGGTGATTTACTCAGCAATAAAAAGTTTGATACAAGTGGTATGCAGCAGCAACTGATCAATGCAGAAACAAACTTATTGTCATCTGTTGTCTTTGGCACGAGATAAAGCAACAAGGACTTCAACATTCCAAAGACCGATATCACATGTTAGCGCAGCGGTTCTCAACCTTTTGAGACTCAAGGACCACTTTTAACTTTGTGTCTAAGTCGCGGACCACCACTAAAAATTGTGCCACAAACAAATTAATACAAAAGAAATTTTTGCCATAAATCCGCATATTATTAGTTTAGCCGATTCTAGCGATTGAAATAAAAAAATAAGAAAAATTGACAAAATGTGTCTGTTTCCATGTTTTTAATTATAAAAAATATAAATTGTAGGCCTTGCACGCGGACCACCAGGCAGATGGCCGCGGACCACCAGTGGTCCGCGGACCACAGGTTGAGAACCGCTGTGTTAGGGTGTGTTGATGAGTGATGCTTGCTTTGCTTTTCTTCATTCAGACATTTTATTCTGCCACATGATCATAAGCCAGCATCTGTGTAAGATGACTTTTAGATGACATTTTAGGCCCAATGGCCTCGTTCTGTCGATTTGTCCTATCAGTAACATCGTACAATTCAAAATGAAACACAACATTTAAGTTTTGATATCTCGGTATGTATAAAAAAGTTCAATACAGTTCCAAGTGATCTCTGGATGTAAGCCAATGGTTCTTAACTTCTCTCATTGAACCTCTTAGATTTTTTTCCAGCTGAAATCTCAGGACTTTTCCAAGGTTCTTAACTTTACTCTGCAGCTGAAATCTTGGGACCTTAATGAGAATCTTGACTTCTCCCCTCAGTGGAAATTTTCCAAGGTTCTTAACTTCTCTCTTCACCTAATATCTCTTTCTCTATGCGACCCACGGGCAGGTTCAGCCTCTGGTTTGGAAAGTAATCGAGACCAAGAACTCACTTGCAAACGTCACCTTTTGGGTGACCGTGTTGAACGGACCTCCAATGCTTGGTTCGAAGTCAGTATGGCCTTTTCATAAGGCCATACTGCTCCAGTCCTCGGCTAGTTCAGTATCCGGCATCCTTGGGCCTCTCACGATCAACCGGATGAAGTGTTTGAACAGGTTTGATGTGTAGGTTAACACTTGGCAAGACTGGAGGGTCTCATTAGCGGCACTTACTCCCAACTTGCCGAATAGCTTTGGTGAGGCGTTGTAAAGTGCTCCTCACCAGTTAAGGACTACCGCTCACTCTCGCACAACAGCCCAGGAAAAACTTTCACCACCCAATCAATGACGTGGGATCTAGCATAGTAACAGACCTCATATGGACCGCTCATATCATTACAGATCAAGGTAATGGTGACATCAACGACATAAGATATTCGGTCCACCGAATGACCCTTTGACTAGAGTCTCTGATAATGAGGTGAAGCACCAAGTTATGCCTATCACACCGGATAGGTGGGTACTTACACAAATCTGGAAAATGTCAGCAAAAGTGCCTTGGGCTTTGCACCCGGCATCACACACGACAGGACCTGTATGCCGTCTGCATGAACTGCACTCTGCAGATGGCAACAGGTTCCCCCCGTACTTTCACAGGACGGGATCAAGCGCCGCCCCCCCCCTTCGGAAAGGAGAGCAGACCCATCAGCCACTTAGGTGTTGACATGAGTTCGTCCCTGCTGCTCCAGTCCTCGACCATCTACCTATGCGTGGAGCTGGAATGCCAAGAGGTTGTTCACATCCTTGCTGTTACTCGGCTCCCAACCAGTCACCTTTACCATCTGTGTACACTTACTCCTCGCTCCCAGAAAGTGTGGAAAACTAATAATAAACAACAGTCTTACAGCAAACTGGTTTAGAATTCATGTTCAAAGCCTAGCTTACAGTATATTCCGAATACCATTTAAGCGCCAGTTTAATTTAACATGGCAGTCAACGTTTTGCACCAGTTACAGTTATCATTTAAACCCTTTTACAGATTTTCTCAACCACCACATTAAATAAAATCACAAAACACTTTAATCTTATTTAAAGTTGGAAAGATCCGAAATCAAGAAATGAAAACAGTCGATTTTAAGGCAGAGATTCTGAAAGACAATTCACACTTCTGGCACTTGAATTTCAAAACATGCCAAAACATATCCTTTTATTTGAGCCTCTTTCGCTTTGGCCAGTCACTCATTTCAATATGCTTTCCAATTGCAGAATTGCTAATAGTACAAACATTTTGACCTGGAGTTGGTTTGACTTAGAAAATGAAGTCTTGGCTACATGAAAGACAGAGGAATGTAAAAGCTACTGTCATCATCAGCTGGGTTTGCATAAGCTACATTGCATCACATCTAAAGGCAATCCATAAAGGATGTCTGCAGAGGGAGAGTGGAGTCCAAAGTAGATAATTTTTGCAGACATCCTATCTGGACAACCCACATGCAATTTGCCTAATAAATGTTTCTGTAGTGCAACTTCAGCCAGTAATTATAAGCAGACAATCAAATGACAGCTACTTCCTGTGCTACAGCAAAAATGTTCAGGATGTAACTTTAAGAAACATTTTACAAATTACTTTTTGGACAACTAATTTGGGAAACTGTAACAATAAAATTGTGCATTGTATTATATAATACAAAGTGTTACATGATCCTTGGCTCTACAGAAAGTAAGCAGCAAAATGGAAGCCATTATTTAAAGCAGTGGTAGATTCAGAGAGGCTAATTGATGACCCCTTACACTTCGTGGATTGCTATCCTACCTATTACCTAACCTGTTTAATCACTACACCAAATTCCAATATGTCGTAGCTCCTTCTAACTACAAATCCTGAATTCGCCTTGTGGTGCATAATTAAGGCCAATGAATAAATGTATCGTTCACTTCGAAGCCAAAAATTTTAACCTGCCCATTGCTTTATCATGCTTCCTTCTATTCCAACAGATCTAGATGTTGTCTGTCATCTGGAGTGTGCACAACAGTTTATACCACACTGCCATTACATAACTGCAAAGCAAGGCACAGCCTTGGCAAAATTTGAAGCTCCAGTACTCGACTGTAATTATCCTGTTCACGGAGGCTTTAATGCCATCATTCCCATCACAATCAAAAACATTTGGTTCATAAAGGTGCTAGGACACCAACAGTTTGGTTGCCCACAGCAATATGGTAAAAAAAATGAAATTTGTGCTAGAAGACAAGGCACTCCTAATTTTGTTAGATCTAGTAACTGTATTATTATGGTACAATTTCAGCTTCTTACTCAAGAATTTAACATTTTACCACATACATTGCTAATGGCAAACACTGAAGGTAAACCATAATCTAAACAAAAGATTGCACAACTGCAAATGAAACACAGGACATAATAGGTCTTTCCTGGTTAAATCACGAAGTGCATGTGTGACTCATGATAGCATTTTGTTTAAATAATGTAATCCATAATCTTGGTAAAACAAAGTCCTAGACAGTGAAAGATGCAGTCTTGTTCAGTATGTCAACAGACTTCTTTGATGATTCAATACAAACTGATTTCCAGTTTGCCTTAACTACATGTAAAACTGTTTCTCTGTCATCAGATCAGCTGATCAGCTTGCCTCAAACAGTTTTACCTCAGGCTCAGCCATGTCATTTACAATGCATAACTTCTTGAGCTGCTCTCTCCTTCAAGTGGTGCTTGTCCCCATGCCTTAGTAGAGAGGAGAGCACCTAACAGTACAAAATGAAACAAGTCAAGTTTTTTCCGTCTTTATACTGTTGAAAACATCATGCTGATGATGAAAAGAGATTTTAATTATATAAAGCAGCTTAGCCCTTTACTGATCATGGTTAAACTGGTCATGGAGCTATACAATAAATCTGTGTGAAGACCACCCTTGACAGTCATTTCAGTTTGATAAGCTCTTGGCAGTCATCTCTAACTGCAATTTCTGTCAGCCAGATCATTTAGAAGGCCATGGTCAGAAAGTTTTCATATATTACATCTTCACACACAACTTTGTATCTCTTGAAGATTGGAATGTAAGGGGAACTTGAAGGTCACAGCTGAGCACAGGGTGAACAGTTTCACTAAAATGAGTTCCATAACATAGTGACAGCCAACCAAAGGAGCTCTCGGTCTGACGATCTAACTAAATACAAAGGAGCTCTCGATCTAACTTATTTCAAGAACACATACTCCATTGAAATGACCTGTATTAACAGACTTTGTGTCAAAGCCAATGGCTTGCACTTTCTTGGTCAGCTTCCACAGCTCCAACAGACAAAGCTTTGGCTTCATAATTCTCTTCTGTTCCAACCCAAATGTTGGCACACCCAGAAACTTATGCAATCCATCACTGGAAACCAATAAAGTCATCTTCACTTCCTAAAATCTCAGGCAGGATTTTTCATCCTTTATCTTTGAGCAGAATATGAAAACGTGTACAGGAAGCAAGAATCAAGACTTACCAAAGACTGCTTATTTGTTTCCAATAAAAAAGTAGTTACAAGTGAGAAAATCTACCAAATTCACTCAATGACCCCAAGCCAATGATTAATAGCATTACAATATGAATGCTAAAGGGCAAAATGTAAAGGATGCTTAGCACCATCCTCTAGTTGGAGCAGGAAGCTGAAATGTAACCACAATAATACACTTGATAACACCAAAAAACTGAGGGGTGTCCTGCTCTTTAGACTGAGTTTAATTTTTTGGACCACCCTAATCGACAGTTCTGTGTTCACAACAGAAAGGGCCATGAAACATTCTGAACCTCTAAGGCAACACAGTTAGTCACTCAAACCACAATTCAAGATCATGGGTAATACATAGAGACAAATACAAGTAAATACCTGAAAGCATAGAATGTGCCTAAGCAGGAATCTCTGCACAGAACCTATTAACACTGGCCCAGTTGGAATACATGTCCACGCTTCTCTGTGCAGGAGGATGCCGGTTCGCATGCCAATGTGGCTTATTTAAGAGATTTGAATCTAGGACTATCATGGTCTATACACAGGGTTCTTAAAAGGCATGGCACCCATTCAAACGGGCAGGATCTCACCTGGTCAATTCATTGAGAAACGAGCATGGTCAAGGCCATATCGTCACTACACAGAAACATGTACAGTTAAAGATATTGAAAAATTTTAAAGCATTTACAGAATAATAAAGACTGCTCCCCGCCAGCAATTCATAGAGAGAAATGTAGATTCCAATTCTCATATTTAAAACTCAAAAACTTCTTTTTATTAAAAGATTAATAAAGGAGTTACATGGAAATAAGATGAACATGAATGTCAATCTGAACGACAGCGTGCATCAAGGCCGTAGTCAATTATTTAGAGCACTCACTTTTAATGGCGATAGTACATGTTCAAGCCTCCCCAAGACAATTAGGGGTCATCCATAAAGGACATCCACAATATATGACCTACTTTGGACCCTCCCTCCCCCTTGTCCGCATTTGACCTTATCCTCCCGCTACCCCTCCCCCTTTGTGGACGTCCACACACCAAAGCCAATGAACAGAAAATCAACATTGTGACTAATGTCATTAATAAGCCATCAGTCTCTAAGGCAATCAAGAAGAAATTCAATATTTCAATGACCATGTTATTCCTGTTAGAGTTTTCAAGCCCCAGAGTGTATTAAAGTTCTAGTACACGGCATGAGGTTTAAGGCAATCACCTTTTCATCTCTCAGGGAAGGCTGAAATAAGGAGGTGTTTAAAGAACTATCAAATTTTGAAATTTAGATTCGAACATCTGCACTGGTCATAACTCCTTCCCCGTTGTCTGCATTTGAACGACCCCTCCCTCCCCTCATTGCAGACGTCCTTTATGTATGACCCCTTGAGCAAGTCCTTTACTCACAATTGGTCAGTACCATCGACTGATGCTTGCTCATCAGCTTGGTCATTGGTTAGATAATGGTGCCTAGTAAATGCATAATAATAATCAAACTAGTATTAACTAACAGAACATCAAGACAGTGGCAAAGACAGAAACACACAAAGTGACAAACAGAAAGACAACTGAGATTTACAGGCCACTGAAGCAAGCCAAACTGAGTCTAACATCTTACAGAAAAAGCAACAATTAACCAGAATTCAGAAGCAGAGCTGTACCTTCAAAATAACAACTTCAACTATAAATACACGTGCAAAATTAATGGCAATGTAAGCATGTATGGAAAGCCAAAGAACTCATAATGGAAATGCTGATCTGGTCTCCTACACTGACAATTAGAAAGACAGCCAGAAAACAAATAAAACTCAAAATGTAGCATGACACTGATATTAAGTACTCCTTGAGACTTCCACAAAGTCTTCAGCTCTCAATGTGCTTGGTCATACCTGTCACTCAAATCTGAAATAGACAAAACAAATTAGCAATCTAGAAAATCCGTTACGTGTACATAAAATTAACTGATATAATCAAATATACTTTATGACTCAAGAAGATAACACAGTTTCAAATCTAAAGTTGCTAATGTTGCCATACTTTAACTGAACTTTTATTAGGGGTCAGCTGGGTAGACATTTTCCACCGAGTACCGAATCCGAGTATTTGGATGTACTATTTGCCGGATCCGGGTACGAACCGAGTACCATTTGTTCCGGGGTAAAGCTTCACATTTTCATGTAATGAAAACTTATCTAAATAAATTTCTGTACTTGTAATAACTGACTAATACATTTTTAATTTTATAAATAAATAATCAATGAAATGGACTTGACTTCCGTTGTGGACTTCCGGAGTTGGTGTTTTTTGTACTTTTCTTCTTCAAAATGAATGTGCTAGATGAAGCTCAAAGCTGATATTATGAGCCTACAATTTCCGGCATGTGAGGCAGACAAGCAACTATTTGTGTGTACAGTATTCGCCGAGGCGAATACTTCCGAATAGTGCCAAAAACGGGATATTCGGCCGAGGCAAATGTCCGAGGCGATTTCCGGCTGGCCCCTAACTTTTATTACAATTCTTTTTATTATTGATTAGATCTTTTATCATGATAATTATTGAATTCAGCTTAAAAGCACAGGTAGCTAGAATAAGATGTCTGCAATTGTTTATTATTATTATTATTATTATTATTATTATTATTATTATTATAATTACAAAATTTTTAATGCGCGCAAAGTCACACAGAAATGCGAATCTGAGGCGCGGTTAGTCAGCCGCCAGGTGAAGAGCAATTAGATATCCATATGTTTGAAAGCCAGCGAGAAGTAATGAGTTTTGAGGCGTTTCTTGAAGGAAGAATAAGAGATCGAGCAACGGATAAGCATTGGTAGTCGGTTCCATTCCTTGGGGGCTGCAGCACGAAATGCACGAGAGCCCATGGCAGTGCTGCATCTAGGCTCAACCAAAAGACCCATAACCGAAGACCACGTGGTGGGATGTAAGGAGAGAGTAGTGGTTGAAGGTAGGTAGGAGTGCACATTGTGAGGGTTTTAAATGTCAAGCAGGCCAGTTTAAATCTAATTCTGAATTTTACAGGAAGCCAATGCAGCTGATGAAGCAGAGTTTATGAAAAGAGATAACAGAAACAATAAGGTCTTGCAAGTTAAGCTGGAGGGAATGAATTCCACAGATATGGATGGACCAGCATGTGAAAAAACATGAATACAAGAGCTCTCTTTGGTAGAATGGGATAAACAGCTTGACCAGGAATTGATCTGAAGTGTATTCTGGTTGTGAAAACTAACAATTACTATTCTGTCTGAATAGTTTAGTTTTACATTACATCAATCTCAAATATCAACTCAGACTAAAGAAATGGTTCCTGTACGAAGACAATTCAGAAAGATGGCCTTTTTCAATTCATATAAAAAAAATTCAATATTCAATGTCCAATTCACCACAAGCGCCATTAGGGGTCATCCATAAAGGCCGTCTGAAATGAGGGAGGGAGGGAGGGGTCATTCAAATACGAAAAAATGCGGACAAGGGGGAAGGAGGGTTATGACCAGTGCGGACGTCCACATCTAAATTTATAAATTTGATAGATTTTTAAACACCCCTTTGTTTTAACTTTTCCCAAGAGACGAAAAGGTCAATGATGTTATTGCCTTGAACCTCATGTCATGTGTTAGAACTTAAAGCTCTGTAGGCTTACTTTTCAATTGTAAATAGCATGTACTGGTTGACATTCTAAGTAAGGTGATTTTTAATAAGATAGTTACTGGTAGCGTATCAACGACGTTAGTCACAATGTTGGTTTTTCATTGGCATTGGCGTGCGGACGTCTGCAATGGGGGGAAGGTAGGGTAAGGTCAAATGCGGACAGATGCGGACAAGGGGAGGGAGGGGTCCAAAGTAGGTCATATTTTGTGGACTTTCTTTATGGATGACCCCTTAAGGCTTATCGGTGGAAAATTCCATACATCATTAGAGAATTCTGCTAGACACGTTCATCACCCAGGGCAGTATGAAACTTGCCAATTCAAACTGAGAAAATATCACACACAATAACTAATGCAAAGCTCCCACATCCATAGTGAAACATAGGGGACAAAGCTTATTTCCTGTTCTTCGGCTCTAAAGCCAGCAAAGGTTGAATATCAAAGGTTCTTGACATCATGATGGTGCACACTTCCCAGATACACTGGTACCAAATTATACTGCCGGTGATAGACAAAAATGTGCACAATCAACTTGTCCATGGTCACTAATTGGAGTCTACTAAGCTTATTACAACTCGGAATCATGGGATTATAGACTCATCGTGTGCTGAATAGTCCAATGTACTGCACATAATGTGACAAGTGTAGTCAAGAATAGAAAAGAAAAGTCAGCAAAGTGGTTCAGTGCTATCTATGTTTCAACGATATTTGACAATAGACGATATTTGAGAACTCTGCCACAGCCAAGCAAGGAAAAATGTATAATCTATGACCCATGTAGAATAGATGCACCATAAATAACCTTACTACATCATAGCATTGCTTTCAATTTTAGGAGATTCTGGATAAATGTTATTCACCAATTCCTGTTCTTAAACAGTCCTGAAGGAGTATTTCTTAAAATCATACAGTATTATTTATCCTAAAACTGTTACTTTCAAATGGACTTCTGCAACAGAATGCAATAATTGAATATGGTTGCACTTGGAAATAACCAATGATTGATGATGCTTTGTGCACAAGATAAAGGAACTACAAAAGTTCCTTTCATTTGACATTCAAAATTCAAGTTGACATTCATTAGATCTGAAAGAGTTACCAGGATTCATCATCTTGTTGTCGACTGTCTTGTAAGTCTGCTAGACGTTTCTTGAGTGCCTCACCGAATGAAAATCGATATTCTGGACTAACATTGTCTAGAAGAGAGTATATTGTTTCATAGTATCTTGACATCTCATCTTCCATTATTGTGTCAAATGTTTTGCCAACAATCTGTTAAAAGTATACAGTATACACATGAAATTGTTCACAAATGTACTGTCATTCAGTTTGGGTTTGATTATGAAGAAGCTAATTAATTAAATAATTTTGCTGAAATCCGTAATCGTAAACTCCAAATTTCTAAAACCCCACTTAAAAGCTAAACGCAGGGCACTCCCTCATTTATGAGTGCTGTGTCGTGTCAGAGGGGATGCCAAAAGATATCAAATAGAGATCCAAGTGCAGCTGCCACAAAGACCAGAGAGCAGGTTGAGGAGCTGCTAAGTCAGGTTTCATTCAGCTGGGGTCGAAAAAGATGGAGCATATGTGGGACGGGTAGGAATTCTTGAACAGTTTTGAGTTAAAAGCCTTGGAGAAGATAGATAAGCAGGGCTGTAGTCGAGGGTATACGCAGGTATACAGCGTATACTCACCTCCAGAGACCGTATACTCGCCTCACAAATATTTATATTTATTTATATGAAAATACTGTGGTGCATACTCACAAAATACTGTAGCGTATACTCACCTCTAATTTGTTTCGGAAAACTAACTGGTAGCGTGTACTCACCTCTAATTTTACCACTACGGCCCTGTAGATAAGGGAGCCTGAGGCAGATGATGAAGGGGTGAGTGGCAATACTGGTGGAGGAATTGAAAATTTTCAGAATTCTGGAGGAAGACCAACTGTTCCAGAGCAGTGTGGCATATAGATACTCCCCAGTCACTCGCTCGACGATCCTAACAGGCAGGCTTGATGCTTCTGCCCACTAGCTTAAATCTTGCCTCTTCCCTCGAGGCTTCTTGCACTGGGAGCACCTCTGATTAGGTTGTACTGACAGAGGCACTATTATAAATCTTTAAATACAATACAATACAAAACTTTTAGATCGGTAGTGGATGGAGGTCGGAAGGAGTGACACAGGAGACAGTAGAGTGGGATGGCTGGATTGTGTGCTCTTGGATTTTCAACCAATGGAGTGTTTAAGGAAGAGAGTTATATGGGTGATGCTTGGGAGTGTTGGTGACTGAATTAGTTACACACACTTAATTTCATGGGCGTCTGCAGGAATTTTTGTAGGGGGCAAAATGATGTTTTTGCATAGAACACAGATCACGTGACAACTTTACAAATAAATAATAGTCAAGGACTTTACCTACATAATTAAGTGTTTTATTGCATTGAAAATCATGTTGGGACTGTTGTAATAATCATAATAATCAAGATTTTATTTTTGTAAAATATGCACAAAATCCGGGGGCAAATGGCCCTCTTCCAGATGCCCATGCTTAATTTTGGTAAATACAAGGTTCAAAAAGAGGGAATTGCAGTAATCAAGCTTGGAATAGACAATGGAAGTAGCGACAGTGGACACAGTTTTGAAGTCAACAATGAACCTGATGTGACACTGGTCACGAATGTATCTGAAGCAGATGCACAAGAGGGAATTGCAGTAATCAAGCTTGGAATAGACAATGGAAGTAGCGATAGTGGACACAATTTTGAAGTCAACAATGAACCGGATGTGACACTGGTCACAAATGTACCTGAAGCAGATGTACAAGAGGTTGGTGATACTAAGATTGGTACAGAGGAGTCGGAGGTGAAATAAAGATCAGGAGTTAGTGGACAGGCGTATGGAAGGGTCAGGGATTTTCTTGATCTGATCTGGAAGGCCTAGGACAGGGGTGGGCAAACTACGGCCCGCGGGCCGGATCCGGCCCGCCAACACTTTTTATCCGGCCCCCCACAACTGTTCAGAAATTTAAAAAAATTCAGACTGCAAGAAGTTTTCTTCGTTTTACTCACGTGGCGCTGATCTCTCACTGTGTCGGTCTTGTCTTTTATAATAACTCTATGTATTAACTCTGCCGACCTGCCCCACTTCCCCGCAGAGGTTTTATGCACATGATCTGTACGCAGAGTGAAATTCCTTCAAGTAAAACTAATGTTGCTTTCAAAGAAGATGAAAGAACAAAACTACGGACTTTCCCACCCTCCAGTTGCAAACTGTCACAGCGTATAGTCTGCAGAAAAATATAACCTTCAGTTGTCAATTTGAAAGAAGAGTTCTCCAGATGATTTACGGATTTTAAATTGAGACAGAATTTGCTTGATATAGGCCTACTATTATAGGGCCTACTGCTCACATCTGACATTGACAATCAGCTCCTACGAAACTTCAGCTGGAGTCAACCGACCCAGAAAGTGACGTTATTCTCAAAAAGCAACTCAAAGGATCAGACCTGATAACATTCTTTTCTTCACTCAGAAAGGAAAAATTCTCAAATCTTAAAACGTTTGCTTTAGAAATGTTTGTATTATTCGCATCTAGTTACATCTGTGAGCAAAGTTTTTCAACTATAAAGATGAACAAATCCAGTGCTTTTTTTCTAGAAAAAAAGGTTCCGGAACGGAACAATAGGTGCCGGAACGCAACAATTATGGGCGGGCTAAAATCACGAGAAAAACGGGATTGGGGGTTGGGAGGGGTCTCAATAAACACTGAAAACAGTTCAAAAACACTTAAATTAAATTAAAATAACTAAATTATTGTTTTAATTATTAAACTAAATAAATTATTTTTTAGGAGCTGAAAAAGGTGCCGGAACGCCGTACCGGCGCGTTCCGGCTGAAAAAAAGCCCTGAACAAATCCAAGTACAGGCCTCAGTTAACTGATCTAAACTTGCACTTAAACCAAAGATCTTAAACTACTTCGAATTGCAGCCAGTGCAATCACTCCAGATTACGGGAAACTAACAAGTTCATGCTCACAGTTACATACATCTCACTAGTAACAGCCAGAATATATTTAATATATTATAAATAAGTAAACTTCTTTTCATGTCATACATTATTAAAAGTTAAAAATTTGTTACCCGGCCCTCCGAATTTTTTTGGCGTTTAATGTGGCCCACTGTGCCAGAAGTTTGCCCACCTCTGGCCTAGGATGATGAATTCAGTTTCGGCAGAGGTGGTTTTACGATGTCCATATTGAGATTAGAGTATCCACATTGACTAAATGTGCAATGGAGGAGGAAAAGGAGCTGGGGTAGGTGGATGCGAAGACTTTAGTGTCATCTGCGTAAAGATGGTGGTTAACAGAAGAGGATTTTATGAGATGGCTCAGTGGTGTGGTATGAGATAAAGAGAAATGGCCCCATAACAAAGCCTAGGGGCACCACAAGAAAGTGGGAGTGGTTCCAATCAATGGCTGGCATCAGTAAATTGTCGTCACCAAGCATAAAACTTTACACAGTAATTACTTTGACAGTCAAAAATCAGTGAACAGATGTAGCTATTATTATTCTTGCAAGCTAAATGTGCAAATTCTAACTATGTGCAAATTATAATTATGTGCGTAAAGTGGGACGCCGTGGTGTAGTGGTATGTTCTGTGCCTTGTAACCGGAGGGTCGCAAGTTCGAATCTACCTCAAGCCACTGCGTAGTGACCTTGGACAAGTTGCTCACCCACAATTTTCTGTGAGGAAGGCAACGGGAACTAACCTCACTCATCTCATCCCCGGGTGGCTTAAAGCCAATGAACCTGCCTTCGGGCAGAGAACTCATCATCGTCATCATCATGTGCGTAAAACAGGGATTCGTGTCTAAGCAATTCACTGTTAAGTCCCAACATCTTAAACAGTATAAAGTGTTGAACTTTTCACTCAAGTGTGATACTTTTATTGATTCAAAAGAATTTGCTGAGTTTTCTTGTGCGCCATATAACTTTTCCTTCAACATGTTTTACCAGAACGATGTCTCACTCTGAAACCCTGTAAACACAGTTCCACACAGAAAGTGTCATTTTCTTTCGTTTTCAAGTTAATATAAACGCGTTCGTCGGTTGACGGTAATTTAGTCGACAATTCAACAAAGTCGACAGCGAAACCGATTTCTCTGACGGCAGATTCGCCTTCGATTCGAATTCCGTCGAATTCGCTGTCACTGTCATCTTTCGCGGCCGCCATTTCGATGACGCATACCTTAAGAACGGGAAGAACAGCTCCGTTGATTCACCACACACAATTCTAAGATTAAGGTGCATCCAATCACAGTATAAAATAATTATTTATACTGTGATCCAATCGACAATCAGTTAAATCAAATCAAATCAAATCAAATATTCGTTTGTTCGTCTAACCAGTTGACACAATGCAATTGGTAACAATTATTATAGATAAGTAAATAATGAATAGAAATCTATCAGCTGTATCTGATACTCAAGGATATATGCTGGTACCCAAACACTATTACTTGGAGAGTTAATTGTTTAATAGGCTATAGCCATACAACAAGTTGGATGTACTGAGCAATATGAAAATACTTGATAAGTCTTTCTCTACTTAGGTCCATAGAAATATCCAGTTCCAAATAGTAATCGTAATCTCGAGGTTCCTACAGCGCTCAGTCAAATCATAATCGGGTGGGGGTGAAATCAGTTCCAGGTCAAGATCCAAAGGAGTCAATCAGGCAGCGAAACTGCTTCAACTGCTTCTCTCATCGTAAGTGGATATTTTGGATTCTGAAGAAAATTTAATGTGGATTTTATAGTAGATCTCATTTCGAGCTGTATGTGCCAGTATAATTTATATATGTCGTACGTATAGGCACAGTATAAATAATTATATTATTATGTCGAGCAACAACAACGGCAACGAGGACGATGACAGAAACAACTATATCTTTCAAATATAGCTTTCATTAGCTTTTTCAGCCGGAACGGCGTTCCGACACCTTCACTTTTTCAGCTACTAAAAAATAATTTATTTATTTTAATAATAAAAGCAATCATTTAGTTATTTAAATTTTAATTGGCATGCTAATGTTGTGAACTATTTTCGATGTTTATTGAGACCCCTCCCAACGCCAATCCCGATTTCCTCGGGATTTTAGTCCTTCCATAGGCCCTAATTGTTCAGTTCTAGAACATATAGCCTATATTGTTCAGTTCCAGAACCTTCTTTTCTAGAAAAAAAGCACAATAGAGCATAGACACATTAATTCGGTTTAAATGTATATGCCCACGTATTTATATCCCGTATTCTCTACAAGAATGCCTACTGACGCTAGGCCTATAGGAATATTTTTATGTTAGCGTGATTGCACAGTCGCTGTTCTAAGGTGAGCATTATTTACCTCTAGCCTAACTAAGGTAGACCTTACCGTGCGTTTGTAGTGCCATCTATGTCTAATAAGTTAAACTAGAGCGGCAAGGTTGAGCGCTATGGTTGCCGTTTACACACAATTCCAAGTAAGGAACATCGTTTAAATTAACACGATGGTAACGATTCTTATTTAATACTTTGTAATCTTCTTAGGAGTTAGGATATGATCACTGCATGTACCAAAAAACGGAAAATTTGGTGTAGAGGAATTCCTGGGGGCTGGATCTCAGTGGTCATATCTGTCGCACTCTTCAACCGTTTCTGACGTTGTAAATGTAAATGTACACGTTTTATATAGCGACCGTATGGTCTAGACCATGCTAATTTATGAACGAATTTATCGGGTGAGATTCTTCACCATCGCTGGCCGTTTCAATGGGTGCCGCGCCCTATAAGGTCCCGTATGCGGACCGGTGTAGCTCTTGGAAAAGTTATCTTAGTATTCTCCACAACGAGTTGCTAACCACGGTAGACCAAATTAACTTCTTCTGCAAGGGTTGCCAGCTCGTAATGCATGTATTCTGGGACACATTTCTCATCACCCTTTTTTGCTACAAATGCCGATATCCCGAAAACTAGTGCGGACCCGAATGCCAGACAACCGAATCCCCGAAAGTGAATGGAATACGGGTCTGGCCCGAATCCCCGAAACCCAAATTCCCGAAACGAATTTCGGCCGGATTCCCGAAATCGATTTTATACTAAAATTACAAATAAACAGGTGAATAGGCAGTATATCCAGATACACCATGGCCACGTTAGGTCTCTGTCATGTATGAGAGTTTACAATTTAACTTTGAATAGTTTCCGCTTTCTATAAAACTGTTTTCGGGAAATCGGGCTTTTGTGTAATTTCAACGTTTTCGGGGATTCGGGTTTCGGGGATTCGGGTTGACCCCATGGAATACGGACTATATACTCTCTGTTAAATAGCTGTTTCATTGTCTTTGATAATTCTTAACCCCTTCGCTGCGACGGCCTTGTAATCCCGTGTGCGTCATATATGTATGTTTGTATGTATGTATGCAGGTATGTATGTATGTATGTATGGATGGATGTATGTACGTATATATGTGTATATGTATGTATGTATATATGTATGTAACTATGTATGTATTATATGTATGTGTGTATATATGTATGTATGTATATATGTATATACACATGTATATATGTATATTTGTAGGTATGTATGTATATATGTATATTATGCATGTATGTATATATGTCTGTATGTATATATGTATATTATGCATGTATGTATATATGTCTGTATGTATATATGTATATTATGCATGTATGTATATATGTCTATGTATATATGTATATTATGCATGTATGTATATTATGCATGTATGTATATTATGCATGTATGTATATATGTATGTGTGCATATATGTATGATATGTACGTATATATGTATGTATGTATATATGTATGTGTATATGTATGTATGTATGTATCTGTGTATGTGTGTATGTATGTATTTATGTGTGGTATATGACCAGGGCATCAAATGGGTACCTATAATTTCTATGACGAGACATACTCGTCCTTCGCGTATGGCAATAGCAGTTCCATAACCAGACATACTCGTCATCCACAGCGAAGAGGTTAAAAGCACTATGAATTCTACATTAATGATGCACACTAAAATGGGCTTCTTTGGTTTTTAAATGATACAACCATTACTCTGCTGCTAAAGAAACCATTTGCTGCTTTAATTTCAGTTCAGTGCATTCATTTGACACTGGTCAATTATTCTGACCAAATATGGACATAGATGCCACCCAGGTTATTGATGACATCAGCCTTGATGTTGCAGAGGAGAAACGTAAAGATGGTTGCCCGGTGAGTTTTTCAGCAAGAATCCAATGCAGTATGACACTTGTAATCATTCATAATTCTGGTTTACATCAATTTATGAATTTACTAGGCTGTGTTTTTTGTTCAAGCTGCAAAATCCTTATTTCCTATTCACCATTGTTTATGTACATGTGCATTGTTTATGTACATATGCATTGATCAGAATAATGTAACACATTATGGAACATGCTGTAAAGGAGACTGCACTAGTAGTAGGTACTTTGTTGGTCTGTGAGCAACCTGACGCGTCAGACCCTATCAACCAGCCACCAAAAATGCCATTAACTCACTGCACCTGATAGAGCATCGGTTCAGGGCTTATACCTGTAGACAACAACCCAGCCAAACGTTCATGGAATGACAGCACCACACAGCAAAAAATCTCAGTTAGATGCTGCACTTGCAAGCAGATGGCATCGAGCCAAAGAGAAAGAAAGGCTTGTGTGCGGTGATGTCTGGCCAAAGGGTTCTGTGCAAAAGATATGCCTAAACTAATATTGTACATGGCAACTCGCAAGACTGCGTAACGTGTATCTAGCTTTTTCCCAGAGCTGTGGGATGGGGTTGCAGAGTGAAAGCCACATCTGCACCACTTACAGGACGATATAAAGGACATGATATTTGTTACTGCTGAGTTTAAGAGGCCAACATCATCGTAGGCTGAGGTCTTCTTTAGTAGTCGATGACTTAACTACCAGTGCATGTCCTCAATGCTGCTGAGATGATGCCAACCCCAGTGTGAGAATTATCAAAAAAAACTGGAGGAGGGTTAGACTTTGATGACTTTGATCCATGTGGAGTTGAATATTTTATTCATATTTTGCAGACTGAGAAAATTCAAAAATGTAACAGAAAGCTTAAATTCCTTAAAGCGATGACATCACCAAATTTATTAGTATACAATTCACTTGGTCACAAATCTCACAATAAACCAGAATATTATTTTATTAGTAACCGACAAAGTGAATTGTGAAAGAAAATGCTAACATATATGCACAATATAATCAGTGGACAACCAAGAAATCTGGAAGGCGAAAGGCATCCAGTGGTAGACGCGGTGAAGAAGTCTCTGCAGCACAAGCTTTGCGAGTGGTACCTGGGAAAGTGAGCTTGCTTAGCTCCTACTAAGCTATGAGCATTATATGAGATATACAAGCAGGCCATAACTAGTGGGGTGTGGTGGCTCAGTGGTAAGTTCTGCACCTTGTGACCGGAGGGTTGCAGGTTCGAATCCACTCTAGCCGCTGCGTACGGACCTTGGGCAAGTCCTTCACTCGCAATTGCTCGTGGCGCTTCGGCGTGAAAATTCCGACACAGTATCAAATGCTGTATTCGGGAGCGCCTCTGAGTAGTAGTTGACTTTGAGAGGCACTATAGAAATATCCGGAATAAATAAATAAAAATAAATAAATAAATAAGACTGCTGGATGTGAAAATGTGGATAACTTTACACGTAATCACCATGGGGCTTGCGGGCACTACCAAATCATGCAGTCTTGTGTCAGTGAACGAGTATATCGTTGACCCAGCCAAGAAGTAGACTGAGGATCTGATTGGGTGGGATCTCAGTACCAGCAGGAGCTTTCTCTGTACAAAGCCACGGGCTGGCCCATCCACCAAATGATATACCGCAGGCTAGCCCCATTTGCCAAACCATTTGAGATATGGCCTGAACTGTAAGAGACCACACAGGGTGAGTCAGCTGCTGGTGCCCACCTTTGAGCTCCCCCAGGAGCATACAAGTACTGGTCTAGAATATCAGGCCCAAAAATAGGTTTTAAATCAAAACCAGTGGTGTGACCAGCTGGCATGGCTAGTGCAGGCTTTTGGACACCCTTGAGGCTTTGATCACTTCAGCTGGTTTCCTCTCAGTCAGACGCGTTGAATCATCGTTTAGCACTGTCAGCACCTCAGTCGGCTGGCAGTGGGTGCACCAGCTGTGCGATTGGAATCAGGTTGCTGGCACACCCACAGGCCCAAGAACGTTTGCTTCTTGTGAGCGACAAGCAACAATTCCTGAGCATATTGCACACTGAACAGCCACTCGACTAGAGTCCAGTTGAAGCACTCCATAATGCCCTTCTGGCTGTGATTTTCAGCTTTTGCTTTGCTGCATCTGCACATTATGTGTAGCAAGCAGCCGTGAGACAGTGCTCTGGGTCAGTCTGTAGAAGTTGAGGCAAGGTCAGTGGTACACATTTGTAAATCCGACTGAAGTCCATGCTCATATCGACGATTGAGTTGATCCTCATCGAATATATGGTGGGGGATGTGGCAAGACTTTGGCAGGTTTCCCAAGTGGCTTGCTTCTTGAGCCAAGCATAGGTAATATTCTCAGAAACCACGGTAGCTGTAGTCAGCCTTTTCTAGGGCCCTATGGCTCTGCCAGTAGCTGCTGGCATGGGAATATGACACCAGAAGTTTAGCATGCATCTCAGCCACAGAAGTATTTGAGCAATCTGAGCTTCCAATACGCTTTGTTACTCCAAATGGCACCCTGCACAGCCTTCAGAGGATAAGACCCTTGCCTTTGGGATGCCCAACCCAAGTCAAATTGGCTGTTTGCAGATATGATGGCTGAGTGTTCTCATACTCGTAGGTTCAGTCTGATAGCACAATCTTGGACATGGCATCTGTGAGGATGTTGTTAGCATGGTTGTACTCGTGGGGTGGACTACATAGGCCACATCATATCCAAGGCATGCCCAATGAAGTGTGTTTATGCTGCAGTATCCTTGTGATAGCCACCTGTCAAGATTGGTGAATAGCCTATAGTAGCTATCAATCAATCAATCAATCAATCAACGGAATTTATATAGCGCCCCTTCAAGGCAACTACTCAGAGGCACTCCCGACCCAAGCCCGGTCAAAAAGAAAAGTCTTAAGGTTCTTATAAAAGGTACTAGACATGACCCGAGGGAGAGAGCGCAGGTCAGAGGGTAAGCCATTCCACAGAGAGGGACCTACGACCGAGAAAGCCCTATGCTGTCTAGTGGCAGTGCGTGCTCGTGGGACTACAAAGTCACCTCTGGTAGCCGAGCGCAGAGATCGGCGACCAGAGCAGGCCGAGGTCAAGGTAAAGAGCTCCCGAAGGTAAGCTGGCGCTGTGCCGAGAAGACAATGCCAGACTATGCAATAGACTCTATATTGAATGCGCTGCTGGACCGGAAGCCAGTGGAGGGCATCCCGCATGTACGCAGAGATGTGACCATATTTGGGGACACCACCCACCAGACGAGCAGCAGCCCGCAAGACCCCCTCCAGGGGATGCAGTCGGACCTGTGGAAGCCCAAAGTAGAGGGAGGAACAGTAGTCAAGGCGATTAACGATGAAGGCATGGACCAAGGTGGAAGCAGAGGAGGGAGAGAGAGAGCGGGACACTACCCGTAGTTGGCGCAGGCAGTAGTAGCAAGAACGGGTCAGGGCCGCGATATGCGGCACAAAAGTCAGTTCTTGGTCCAGGACCACCCCCAAGTTCCGGACAGAGGTGGAGAAGACGAAGGTGGGAAAATCGGAGGAGAGAGACCCCAGGTCCAGCTTATCCAACTGCTGGCGGGTACCAAGCCAGATATAGTTAGTTTTACACGGGTTAAGGCGTAATCGATTTGAAGCCATCCAGGAAGTAAGAGCATCAGTGGCGTGCGACACAAGTCTGATCGCAGAACCAGCCTGGGATGCTAGACAATGCGTATAAGACTGGACATCGTCAGCGTAAGAATGGCTCGAGAGGGAGCAAGATGCAAGGATAGTTCCAATATCTGCAGTAAAGAGAATATAGAGGAGTGGCCCAAGAACAGAACCTTGTGGGAGACCAAAAGGAGCAGGACGCCAGCACGATCTAGATGAGTGAAAGATAACAGAGTAGGAGCGCTCCGAGAGGTAAGAAGAGATCCAGAGAAGTGGTAGGTCCCGGATACCAAAAGTTAAGGAGAGACGACTCAGGAGGAGACTGTGGTCTACCGAGTCAAAGGCAGCGCTCACATCATAAAGGGCCAGCAGAGTGAGCTGGGATGAGTCCATGGCACCATAGACGTCTGAGAGAAGGCGGAGAAGGAGGGACTCAGTAGAGTGACCCTTACGGAACCCAGATTGGGATGGAGGAAGCAGATTATTGGCGTCCAAATAGCTAAACAGCTGACTAGCAATCAATTTTTCAATAATTTTAGAGATGAATGTGACATTGGCTATAGGTCTATAGCTCGATGGAACAGCCGAGTCAAGTCCCGGCTGCTTGATGATCGGTGTGACGATTGAACGCTTCTGGGAAGGCGGCAATGCTCCTTCCCGAAGTGAGGTGTTGCAGAGTAGTGTGAGGAACGGTAGAAGAATGTCAACCGACTCAAATATAATACAGGCTATAATATGCCTGTATTCGGGAAAGAGCCACCCGGAATGCCCTCGGAAGGCATACTACTAGGGAGGCACATATGCATCTTAAGGAGTGGTTCTTGAGTTCAGGACCTGTTGCTGTTGAAGGAAAACTTTAGTGTGATCATGACCGCAAAAGAATAGACTGGATGACCTTGTTTCTGCTATGCCTTCACCCAAAAATGCAACACAAGCTGGCCCTTGTTAAGTTCAAGACCATCACCAACACATCTCCAACATCATTGATGCTAACAACAAGCTCGAACTTGGTGACAACTGGGATGTGGGAAATGAAGGTTGCAACCATCTGGGCCAGCACCTGTGCCCTTTGTACCTATGTGCTTATCTTTAGAGACACCTTTCAGGTTGACATGATTGCATCAACTATCCAACTGTTTTTCAGGTTTAACCCATGTACGTACATGAGGGCAAAAACCAAGCAGATGTGCTAACAATGAACCACATGCTTGCAAGTTGCGACGTCAGCTGGTCCTGCTGTGACAGCAGCCAACTTCCTATCATATGCAGGCTTTTCCCAATGTGTCCTTGGAAGCAAGATAGTCAAGACTTTGAACAACCCTGCCTATATTGCTGTGGTGCAGGCAGGTGTCATCCAGTATATATGCATCTGGATCACTTATTGGTTTGGCATGGCAACATTATTTAAGGTACTAAAGATAGAAAAGTGCAGCGTATAGCGTGCAAATGAAACAAATAATATTTATGGTGCCATTTTGCTATAGTACTATTAATAATCCTACCCAAAGTTAGTTCAGGTACTAAATGTAGAAAGATACAGCGTAGAGCGCAGTAAATAAAACATATAAGTTAATAAAGCTTTTTTTAAATGTATGAGTTATTTTAACCCCTTTACCATGGAATAAATTTTTTTAATATTTTCCACACATGTGTAATTATTTTTAGGTTGTCATCACAACAATGCATGTGATTAAAGAATGACTGGTATTTGTATTTGTAATAATCCACAAGTCTTTCTTTGCTCTGGGAAACTTAGAAGTGAACATAATATACTAATTTAGTAAAAGAAATTGGTCCTTTAGTGGTTCTGTTGAATTTATCTAGCACCAGTTTAGTAGGCATATAATCGCTTTGTATGATAAATACCAAAGCATGGTGGCAGTCTCTACAAAAGTATCTTTCCTCTGAGAAATATTAAAGTCAACCTAATATACTAATTTTGTAAAACAAATGGGCCTTTAGTTGTCCTGGTGAATTTATATAGTGCCAGTTTAGTACATGTTCCTATAAATGCTAAGCGCTGACGCGTCCCGAAGTCATCTCTCGACCACGCAAATGGCGCAGTTTCTGGCTATCATTACTGTCATAATTTTCTGACAAATCACCATTATTAGAACTAGAACTTGGTTCGAAATCATCATCACTGTCTAAATCTGAGAAACTATCATCACTTTCAAGCAATAAACGATGTATTTCTTGGTTAGATAAACCATGCTTGCGACCCATCGAACTCCGTTGCGACCAACCATTTTTTACTATAAACCATGTTTATATAATTATTTTTAGATCGCCTGACGTAATTTACAATATGGAAAGCCATTATTACAATCGTGAAACATTATTATATTTTGCTATTGCCATTAGGACAAGTTTATTTGCGATACATGGCGAGTAAATAGACGCATAGTGTGCGGACGAGTTAACTCGGGGATCACGCTGCACAATAAGTTCCCGCTGGACGAGTTAACTCGGGGATCACGGTAAAGGGGTTAACAGGCCTAATTACGATGTTTGTTTTCTGTCCTGTTTTATTAGGTTGGCTTCCTTAAGCTTCTGAAGCAGAAGAATTTCGAAGAAAAATTAATCCCCATCTTTGAAGGTTTTCTATTGGAACTTATACTGCAGAATATAAATATCTTAAATTTAGGGAGTTTTCTCTTTTCTCTTTCTTGTATTATAAGACTGCTTAAGAAATCTTACTTCTGGTGTGAATTTGTCCTAACTGTCATACATGTTGTAAAAACTGGTTTTGAAAAGTAATCAATTTTTATCACTTGCAAAGATAAGTGTCAACAGAAAAGTGTGTGCTGTAAGCATTACCTTAAGAAGCAATTGTTTGCTTTGATTATGCAGTGCACTAATGTTCTGAAAGTGCACATTAGAAATGCAATGTTGTCTACACCCATAACTTTAAAGTTTGCATACGTTGATCTTGTGTGAGGTAGACAGTCATCTGAGCATTGGATTCAGTTTGTTGGTTTTATGCTCATAAGTGGTTGAAGTAAAAAGAGTATTTAAATTTATGCAATACTTTTAAAGTATCAATGCTCATTGGTAATTACAAACCAATTCTCAGAAACTAATGCAAAGTTGAATGCTTATTTACCTTTGAATGTCTTTACGTTTCTCAGGGATTAACCGAATTGGCCGTGATGTTGCCTGTCATGTCACTTTAGAGTCTAAGGTTTGAACTTTTCTGTGTCTTTTGGCTAAAGTTGTTATTTGACCATGCTGACTTGGTTTTCTCTAAAATTTCTAGGATTTTATTCCATCATGCCTGTGGATAATTCAATTTAAAAACTGCAATTGACCTGTATAGACTTAATAATAATATAATAATAATAATAATAATAATAATAATAATAATAATAATAATAATTAATAATCATCTTCTTTATTAATTCAAACTGACAAGTACGAAGTAAGATTACATTGAAACATGACAGTACAATCAAGATCTTAATTAAACACACGTTTTGGCAGCCATGCAAGGCGTCCGTTCTAGAGGAGGGCTACGAGTATCAAACCGCAATCTAATGCTCTCCTGGCCATGAGTGTTACCATTCATCTATCCTCCTCGCCAGATGTAGATGCTGATATTAACTTTAAGGCGCTGAAGTATCTGATTACAGAGGTGCATCTTAAAATAAACTGAAATATCTCGAGCCATTTGAGGTGGTAAAGTTCTAATGTTCAATGAAAGACTGTTCTTGAGTATAGTCAGGGTTTAAAGTGGGTGGGAATGCGTGGGAATGGCGTTCCCTCTGCTCTTGAAATTCTTGTGTTCCCACTCCTGACAATGCAATAGAACTCTGGTAATGCAAGCGTTCCAATGAAACTCTTCTTTGAAAGTTTGGAGTTCCCATGGCTCACCCAAACCAATTTAACCACTGTGTATAGTCTATTGCAAGAGAAAGAACGATGTAATTGTATTTACAAATTTATATAGCACCAATTCACAAGAAACTTGTCAGTAGGCAAGCCAGAACTGACAACACAAAACCACGATTGAATAGAATGGTTTTCAAGCGCTTATGGAAATGAGTTAGACTAAACAAGTTCTTGGGCACCCAAATTTGTCCCAAACTATTCCCCTCCTCAATTTTTTTACTTTTCTATGTTCAAGTCTCTATAGCAACCAATTTTCAGTAACAGCTTGTGTAATGTGAGCTTTAAAACGTGCAGAAATTAAAGCCAGACAAAACACAAAAGAAATTTTGAAAATACTTTCATAAATGAAGGAGTTATAGGTTTTTTGTAATTTGCCGATACCGGATAGTATAGACCATTATTTGCCAATTTCCAGATCCGATACCGATTAGTAATAATGTATGCTCGTGAATCTATGCACTAAGGCCTAATTCCAAGTTAGTCATCATTGGCTAATGTCTTGGCATCAGCTACAGGCGCAATAGGACAAGAACAGCCCCTTCCCTATATCGCAATATATTTCTTCACTGATTGACAGTCCTAATGGCTGCAGGCCCCGGCTGCCTGTGGCAGATACAGGGTAATTGAAAAACAACCATTATTAATCGGTGGATTAGACATTCCGGATCCAGATAATTCCGGATAGGCCAGAAATCGGCAAAATCGGTTTACCAATCCAGATTTCGGTTATGCCCTAACAATTGGACATAAACATTAAGGTCTTCAAGTCCCTGTTCCTGACAAGTTAAGTTCCTGTTAGAAAGCAAACAAACAAGTTTCAAAATAGGCTTATTCATAGTGTTTCATAATGCATATTCATAATGTTTAACTTTATTATATTTCTTAAAAATCACTTTTCTACAAAATTTGTGATTGAAATGGCACAGAGACCAAAACTCAAGTCTTTCAAGGTCTGTGGAGAGCTGAATGAGTATGGTAAAATTGTGCGTGCGTGTGTGTGTGTGTGTGTACTGTATGACATGTATATATATATGTATATATGTATATGTATATATATATATATATATATTGTTACAAGTTGTCTAGGAGCAAAGATAATGCGTCCCAGGTTTAAGGTTTAACAGTTTTAATAAACAATGAACAAGCGAAAATATAATACCTTAACTAGCAGGCGAACAAAAAGACATCACCAACGACAGCGAAATCAGCCTCGTTGAACAGAACAACGTCAGAACAGCAAACCACGATTCAACAGATCTAAGTAAGATCTTCAGCGTCGACCGTATGAAAATTACAAGTGTCAGCCACACGGGCGACCAAAGTGCCAACATCGGCCAAACATCAGACTGCCTCACGCAGTATAACCACCGTCGTCAGTCGCCGTCTGCCTCAATCTCTCACAGTCTAAACGTGCGTTTTCTACCACTGGGCTTATATAGGCTAGATTTAGGCGCCAACACACTTCCGGTGTGCACCCCATCCTTCCAATAGCCGCACAGCATGTGCTATCTGGGTAGTCTAGATGCCTACATCCAACAATATATATATATGTATATATAATATGCATATATGCACTAGTGTATGCACACACATGCACAGGTGGCACTCGCAAAGGATCAACAAATTGTCTTATGCAAAAAAGGTGACTCCCGATGCAGATTGGGTTTCTGACTTGTGATGTAGCACTTCCATCTTGGAAGCTTTTCTGGCATAAGACAGCTGTGTATAAATTTGTAAATCTTGGAATTTGCTTTTGTTTCAGACGCTTTCCAAGGAGCATTGTTGCATTGAAGTTGTTTGTGACAACCATTTCATCTATGATCTCGGAAGTTCAAACAAGTCACGTCGAAACAAGGTATGATTACACTGTGCAGTATCTACTTTCTGGATAAGATGTTACTGCTATAAAATTTTATATTTAAATTACAATAACTAGTGATTTCATCTCTTAAGTGCATGTTGTTCGAGAAAGATTCTTCAGCTTGAATAGGCCACCAGGTGTCCTAATTTCCACTGCATAACAATCATATTGTGAAGTGATTGTGTACAAGAGCATGGTTGCATTCTGGAGGTCTGTGTGATCAGCACCAGCATTATATATCATCAACTGAACCTAGGTCATCAGTGTGAACTCACAAAGTTCTGTATGGATGTTGTACAAGGGCTGCTTGCAAACTGAGGAAACAGTCACCAAAAGAACATGTTTAGACATAATTTGCAATCTTTTATGATAAACAATAAAAACTTGGGCTGTCTTGATGCACCATGATGATTTTTATGGGTTTGTGCTAAGTATCTGGAAAAAACAAGCACATACAAACAATGCCCTATATTTGTACAGAATTGAATTTTTTTTAAAAATTATGCTTCAACATTTTTACCCTTAAGGGGTCAAATGGACCAACACCTCCAAAAATATCTGTCTGCAGACAGAACAAGGACTAAAAATCTAGTATGCAAAGGGCTAAGTTAAGTCACAGCAAAGGCTGTGATTTCTTGAACTGTTTTGAAACCATTGTCAGACAAACTAATGGGGAACTTAATTTGCAAGGTTTGTTTGTTGCAGATGGTTTTGATGCCGAATGTACGCTACGAGCTGAACAACAATGATACATTGACTCTGGCTGACTTGAAACTTGTCTATATTAAGTCACCTGTAAGCTACTGTGATCATTTATTGCTAACTCTTATAATCAGTGGCGTACCTTCGAAATGTTTGTAATGACTATTTTGTAACCTTGTGCTTTATGAAACTGTTGCGAGTCATTAGATTTGGTTAGATATCTGGATCACTAACTGTCAGCAGCCTACCACATTATAAACTCAGGTTCTGAGTGGTACCTTCCTATTGCAAATTGTATTGTTTATATGTCCAGGTAATTCATGACAATTAATTTAGTGATTACTTCATTCGTTCAGGTATTGATTGATTTAGGCTGTTCATGTGGGCGATTCTGGAAGTGACACAGAATCTCTTCCTGAGTCTGAGTCAATGCTTCAAGTGTCCGGTGACGGTGTTGGTGTTGCTTTTGAGCCACAAACAGATGATGATGATGATGATGACCCAAGCAGTGATATTCTTCATCCTACGCAGGTAAGTAATCACTGAAATCTCTATAAACTACCATTTGATGCTGACGATATCCACCTATTTCTTTCATTTGATATCTCCTTGTCTAAACGGCTTGCCAGTGACATGCTTCTGTTTTCAGTCTTGGATGGTCATTGGTCAGTAACAAGGTTTTGCAAATCTTTCTAAGGCTGAATTCCTCCTATTATGCACAAGTCAACAACTTCACAAATTTGATTGTATGATGTCTGTGCAGTTAGGTTGACTGAATTTTTTTATAGTTCCGAATGTAGATGCAGGGGCCTTTAAACTCCACCATGTCCTTGTCTGACCATATGCAAATCAGCTAACTTTCACATTTAGGGTAGTCATAAAATCAGATCTTGCAAGCATCGAACTGTTTGAATGTCACTGGTAACCAGAGTTGTATGGTCTCGAGACTCAGTCTCGGTCTCGAGACGTCTCGAGATAGGTTTTTTAGTGTCTCAGTCTCGTCTCAGTATCGGGAACCCATTGTCTCGTCTCGGTCTCGGTCTCGAAGCAATTTCTCGAATTTTTATAAACTGTCTTGAAGCGAAAGTCTTGTTCTGTCTCGAATAAGCGGTCTCTATAAGTCTGGCGACAAATTTCTTTATTCTAGCGCTATAAAAATGTCCTGGGTCGATATGAATAGATAACTCGGAAGTCGGATGTGCCAATCAAACCGGAAGTTCTGAAAAGGGTCTTTCTAGAAACTCTGGTGAACGTGTGAGACCACGTGAAATCGGCTATTGGAAAGAGCATTTTGTAATTCATTTCGAGTTAGAAAGAAAGTGCAAGAAAATGTCTCATACAGAACCTGAAGTAGTCAAGTACGCAATGTGGTCATGGACAAAGAAAAGAAATGGCATGCCGTTTATCGCTGGCGTAGTCACCATAAGTGCTTAGGGCACCGATGTTGTTCCCATCGTTCCAATGGGAACAACATCGAGTTTATGCTTTATGATCTTGTATTCATAAATGTATTTAAGAATAGCGGGGAAACTGAGCGAAGTCAGTGGCGACCATATTGTTTATATACACAGGCACTCAGTCTTCGCATTTGCCATCCTGTAGTAAATGCCAAAAAATGCTTTGTACTGTCTTGGACCTCGTGTCTTGGTCTCTGTCTCGGTCTCGGCACCTCATTGTCTTGGTCTCGTCTCGGTCTCGGCACCTCATTGTCTTGGTCTCGTCTCGGTCTTGGAACTCGACTGTCTCGGTCTCGAAGTTTACGGTCTTGCATACAACACTGCTGGTAACTACTCTGGTTTTTTGTCTTCTTGACTACTTTAACTTTCTTCTGATTGGTATTGCTAAGAGGGACTACAAAATGGTTCAAAATTCTCTGGCAAGAGCCATAACAAACCACCTCCCAAGCGTCAGAATCTTACACTAATACAGTGTGGTCTTGTTAACACGCCCCCGTGTTACACGCCATTCCGCTTAACGCGAAGTCATTTTATGTCCCCTAAAGCAGTTAACTTAACACGCCATACCGGTTAACGCGTACGGCATATGGACCGTAGTACAGTGCTATAATATCGACTTTGACAGCCGGATGTAATTCTAATTCAATCACGGCACATGCTCTGAACAGCGCATTTCTTTGTCCTCTTCATTTCATGGCCGCTTTTGTTAGACGTATTCACACTTGTACATCACGAAACCTCCTAGTCCTACAACCACTCATGAACCGAACTTTATTTATCCCAATAATAACGAGTGTGAACTAAAGTGTACATGAAGTGATGACGACATAGTTGACCAAAGTGCACTAGCTGTGCACTATTGCAATGACGTCTGTTGACCTATCAAAAGCGTTATATTTTGGACACTTACCTCATCTAGGCCAAGATAATATAATTCAGCATAGAAATAAGTGGAAGATATTTGTAGAATGGAAACGTAAATGCGTATTTCAACCAATGAAAATGGAGATCTAAATCAATCGCGTATGTAAATAACCCAAGATGGCGGACACTCGTGGACATTCTAAATCGATTTTTGCTCGAGGAATTAAATTCAAATGATGACAATGTAGATGAATCTGACATTTAAAAACTCTCTGGTGTATCAAGTGACGAAAATAAATTGGCTTTGGGCAAAGGAATTCTGACTTTGATGCTAGTTTACATGTGGCATGGGAGTATGTTGTCCGAGCAGGAAAAATGGGATACAAATATCCGGTGACTTCGGCGAGTTTTTATTAAATTTTATTTTTTAGGTTACTGGGTTACAGTATTTCAGCACTATACTTTAAAATTAGATCAAAACTACAAGTAGCATGCATTTATTTTTAAAATATTTTTAACTGAAACAAAGTAACTTCAACTCGCGTCTGGCTAGGAGAACCGCACAGTGGCATGATTGGAGAACGTTTCAGGTCGTTAAACTTTGTTAAAGGCTATTTAAGTTTTATCCTGTTTTACGTGTGGTCCGGTTTACGCGCTGTATCATAAGGCATGTCCCCCAAGGGGGCGCGTTAACGAGACCAGACTGTATTGCACTCATTACTATGGCTGCCAACCAAAGAATTCAGTTTAAAATCTGACTTATAATAATAATCTCCTTTATTCAAACTGACAAGTACGCAGTAAGATTACATTGAAACATGACAGTACAATCAAGATCTTAATTAAATTTGGCAGCCATGCAAGGCGCCGCCCTAGAGGGGGTTATGGGTATCGAACCGCGGTCTAATGCTTTCCTGGCCATGAGTGTTACCATTGCTCTATCCCCCTCAAAGAACTTCTCACTAAAATCAGCTGACCTATCTGGCACTCCATCAACAGGTACTTTGACTGTTCAAGTGTGGGACTCTCAGGCAATCTTGATGGCTGGTCTGAAACTTTAGAATTCACTGCCTGGTTTTGAGCATTATGCCATTTTGTTATTGTCATTCAGAACTCAATTTACCATAGTTTCCGGAGTATATGTCGTTCTATTGTATAAGGCGCAGCGATGCATAAATGGCAAAATTTCTGTAAAGTCAATACGTAGGTCGCACTGGCAGGCAGATATACGGTGCACACCTGTACACAGGTAGTCAAATGTGTAATAGCATGTGCTGTCAACAGCCGTAAAGATATTGCCATTATTAGCAAATACTTGCTAAAATATAAATTTTTTGTTAAAATTTTATTTTATGAACTCTTCAAATAATTTTTTTTCAACATTTGATGTTTGTTGTGGTTTTGTGGTAATTTTCAGTTATTTTGAAATTAAAGATGAAAACTTTTGCTGTTTGTTATGATTTTACAATGATAAGTACTTGGTTCTATACCTGACATAACTGAAAGGATCCAAGAATAATATATTGACTGATAACCGATTGACTGCAGTTAGATATTAAATACATTAATTAGTTCAGCACCTTTATATAAGACTCTACCTACGACTCTCATATAATAAACTGCAACTTATAGTCTGAAAAATGTGGTACCACTCATCTGTTTCAGCTTGCTTACCATCAGTAGTTTGACTTCTGGTTTCTCTGACATAGGATTTCAACCTGGCTTCCATAATGGTTATGACTTTGACTACAATTTCATTCGAAGCGACCATCAATAGATGCTTTATGCATTATGATATAATGGCTCAATAGAAGTCATTAGGTTAGATTAGGTTGATTATTTGTGCATATTCTCTGTTTCCTATATTAAGTTAATTTAAGTAATTTCATTGTAGCATGCAGGTTCTCATCTGATTGGATTGCATAATAAGATGCATGCATTTGTGGAAGATTCCTTCCAGCATGTGACATCAGAAAACAAAGGTATCAATCTCAAGGTTTTGTATGCAGTTCACTGTTGCTAATACGAACATCCATGCTTTTAACACTACTGGAGATGGTGTTAACCTCTAGAACTGTAAAACATTTGGTATGAATGGGATTTTGAAGCAGTGAATAATTAAAAGAACAAGAAAGCCCAGTCTGTAATTCAGTATTGCTTGTTACTACTGCTAACTCTGAAGTTTCTTAAGTACTTTGTGCTAACGTAGAAATAATGCCAAGGTCATTTTGCTAAGGTATTGAAATCAGTTCATTTTAAGTTAATACTGAGGATTATCTGATGTTTATGTGAAAGACTAGTTTTAAAATCTTAAAATGAGGTGCAGATTCGCATTTGCTGGACTTCATGCTTTCAACAAAGTGATGTAAAGATCAGAGTAAACTTGTGGGTCTTGATTACTTACAGATAATGAATTGCCTAGTCTTGGTTTTGTAGTCTGTCACAACATTGATGCCTAAATTATATGCATATGCAAAAGAGAAAGTATTGGTAATAAGTATTAATGAAGGAAAATGTAACAAATGTTTTTTTAGAGAAAGAGTCATTTGCTGATGAGACTGTTCTTGAGACTCCACCTCGAGTCGTGTTTGGAGGTAAGCTCTAATAAATTTCATGTCACCGTTTTCAGGTAATAGTTCTGAGAATATCGTGTATGCTTCTTCTGGATGAAACTATGCAGACAAGTTTTATGTTGTATGCGTATGTAGCATCATTATCTGATCAAAGCAATTGGCTACAGCTTTACATCATTGAGCTCTAGGTCTTTGCAGTCCAGTTATCTTCATCTCTTTCAGATTTATCTCTCAGATCATTTTCCCATCCTCTCAAAATTTGTCTTTCCATTTAAACCACCACCAAATGTGCCCCAATTTGAAACTAATTCTTTGCTGAACAGGAAGGCAATGCAAAGATTTAGGCACAGGGGTTATATGTTAATATTTGGATGTAATAGTTATGGCTTTAGCCAAAATTTCGGAACTTTCTGCAGCTTCAGCATGTTTGACTTATTTATACCAGTTAGAAGTGAGTTACTGTAATCTAGGTGACTGGAAACCAATGCATTTTTGAGAGATATCCTCGTCAAAGGCAGCTGACAACAGCTTCACAGACGAGTCACATGACAGACTGTCAAATTAAATGTAGATTTGAGTATCGTCAGCATGGAAATGATTTCCCAGCGAATGATTATCCAACAATGTTCCTAGTGGTGTGGTGTATAATGTAGCAAAAGATGATCAAGCACAGAACTCTGTGGAATGCTACATGCCAACAAAATACTTGGTGAATAATTATCATTTAAATACTCTGAATGAATGTGTGGACTAGGGTAAAGTACTAAACCAATTTAAAGCAGGACCAGAGATCCAAAACCAGTGCATGAGACAATGAAGAAGAGAATAATCCACAGTATCAAAAACAACATTTTGCACCTCCTGTCATGGACTACTTTCTGCCAAAAACTGCTGCAGAGGTTTTGCAAACTTGTCTCCTTGATACCATGCCTAGCTGTCTTCTAAAGTAATGTTTAATGTTTTGAGTTCAACCATGACATCAGTTATAAATTCTCATTGCCTGAGTGTTCATTTCCATCTGCTCATGCAATGGTTCGTTCTGTGCTGAAGAAACCTTGTGACCTGTCAATTTGTCAAACTACATACCCTTTTTATACATAAAACTTTGAGTATTATGTATAAAACTATTGAATCGTATGCGAGCTCACTTGTCTTCCCACTCATAAACTCTCCATTTCAATCTGCATAACAAAAGATTAATTTAACTTAATGAGCACTTCTTTCTGAGTGTCTTTTTCTTCTTATTGTAATTTTAGCTGATTCGGGTGCTGATTTCGTACCCGAGTCTGATTCTGAAGCAGAAGCAGATACCCAACCTTTCTTCAAACCAACAACCTTAGAGCATTACAGTACAGATATTGAGAGGGAGGTTAAACCGAGAGCTGTGGCGAGTGACGAACCCACGCAGGTATTGTCTTTGCTTTTGTATTGTAAAAGTCTAACAAAATCTACTGCTTTTTATTTCAAAATTTTTGCAAAACATTAGCCTAGTATTTTTAATTTTTGTACTGGTGTAGGGGTCAGCCTGAAATCTCACCTTGGACATTTGCCTTGGCCAAATACCCAACATTTCTTCAAACCAACAACCTTAGAGCATAACGGTACCGTTATACTCTAAGGTTGTTGGTTTTTCGGCACTATTCGGAAGTATTCACCTCGGCAAATACGGTACACACAAATAGTTGCTTGCCTGTCTCACATGCCAGAATTTGTAGGCTCATAATATCAGCTTTGAGCTTCATCTAGCATATTCATTTTGAAGAAGAAAAGTACTAAAAAACACCAACACCGGAAGTCCACAATGGAAGTCAAGTCCATTTTATTGATTATTTATTTCTAAAATTTCAAAATGTATTAGTCAGTTGTTACATGAACAGAAATTTATTTAGATAATTTTTAATCACATGAAATTTGAAGCTTCGCATATGGAACAAATTTATATGGTACTCGGTTCGTACCCGGATCCGGTAAATAGTACATTCAAATACTGGGATTCGGTTATCGGTGTAAAATGTCTACCCGGCTGACCCCTATACTGGTGTATGTTAAAATTAAAAATATATTATGTGTATATTTTATAAGTGAGATTGTAATACAACTCATCGATTATGAAAGTACACTTGTTTTACTTATGCTTAACCCACCGTAGGCCCAATGTGTCTGTATATATACACAACAAAATATATTTTAACAAATACGTAGTTTATTACTAATCAGAATCGGCAAATAATAGCCTATACCATCTGGTATCCGGAATGGGCAAAAACCAAAGTCGGTTATGCCCTAGTGACTTTGGACATGTTAAAAATTTTTAATGATTTTAGTCTGTGGTGCTTGTTATAGACATATTCAATGGACTTTGTCAATGAAACGATTGCAGTAGAACGCTCTGGCAGTCCGTCTAAGTCAACAAGTGTTGCTGAAGAATCACCTGTTCTCAATGATGCAGGTATTGTTACAGTCACTTGATTTCCTCACAAGCATCAATCATACACTCTCCATATATGGAGCTTTTAGATTTGTTTGACTAATTCTGAGGTAGATAACTGATTGGATTAGATATACTACTAGTAGTATATTTGAAACATGTGGAGAGATGACAGACATTGGACTTATAGGAGTACCGGGGTATTGAGATGTTTGAGGTGTCTGCTCTCGTGAAATGCGTGAAACTTACTGCATATTTGACAAAGCCAAGTATGTAATAGTAATAGCAGTTTGTTTATTTGCCTAATATAAAGAATTAGTAATGCTTTATTTGGAAAATGTTTATTAGCAATGATGTTGACTGAATCATTCCCAATCTTCAGTTTGGATAATAGACCTGTGTAGAAGTTGTGCCCTAACTTCAAAGTTAAAATATGCCAAAATTTTGTGACTAGAGTAGGTAAGGTAAGTTTTTGCCTCCATTCTATTCATTTCAGTGTCCAGAGTTTCAGTTTGACTGTTGAATTATTTTTACAGTGTGATTTGACATGTTGAAGTTTGACTGCTGAATAATTCTGTAACATGAATTGACTTGTTAGGGCAGTGTTCACAACCTGCGTGCTGTGGCACCCAAAGGTGCCATGAACCTGCTCTAGGGGTACTGCAGCTGAATAATATTTGTAAAGCTCTTTCTATCAAAAATTTGAAAACTACTGATTATCACTACTGTCATAGGTCTATAATTGCTTTGAAAAACTTCTGTATTAGGATTACTTCCTTTAAGTTTTGTTTTGAAAGTGTAAAGGAGGAAAACCATATACTTGCCTATAAGTCGACCTCATCTGTAAGTTGACCCATACACTTTTTACCTTGAAAAACGAATAGTTTATGACCCGCATATAAGTCGATGTGTGTTTTTACATATAATCGATAAGCCTGGATATTTATAGCCCTTTTAAACACCAACCAAAGGCACCAAGTTAGACCATAACAGGAGGACTCATGATGCACGAACACATGCTTTGCACAAATCATAGTGTCATCCAAGAACTTATTCATGACTAATCAACAGCTTCTAATCATTACCTGCAAAATATTTTCACTCTGTAGCATCATATATACACTCTTTTCACCACACATGTGTCATGTGATCTTCTGTTGTTGCATCGTGCGATCGCCAACAGGTTTGTCATTGTCCTCCATTGCTTGTTTTGTCTGATCTTCGATGGATATGTCTTGCGATCTTGTCTTGCCCCTCGTATAAGGTGACCCCCTACTTTAGACTTTCAAAATTGTAAAAACTCAACTTATGCGTGAGCATATATGGTAAGAAATAAAAAGTGAATGGTTATGTGCAAAGTGACGTTTTCATTTTTTAAATACAGATATTGCTCCTACACAAGTTTTCGATGCTTCTGTTCAGAAGTCCGACTCGGAAAATGCACTGGCTGAAGTCTTCTCACGCTTCCCTGTTGAAAAACTGGTTTGTAGCAAGCAGTGCAAGACATCACTGGTTTTTGTCAATTGTAAAAATTCTGTGAACTTTTGTCTTGATCAGCTCGATACTTTTGTTTTGGTTCTAGTTTTACTGAACTGATTTACTAGATGAACCAGTCACCGCTTCTTAGTTCCGAGTGTTTTCACTCGTGTGATAATTTAAGCAAATCATATGCACTGGATTAAACTCGGCGAGAAAGAAATCCATTGAGCACAGAGGACATTTGTACACAAGTATTCAGAGGCAAAGAAATGGGACAAATTTCAGTGGAACTGACTGCAGATTATTTTAGTCTATATGTAGGATGCAGTCACTGTATAACACACTTTCTTCTATATTTTCTAATAACCATCATACAACACATTATCTTTTACATTTTTCTAATGACCATTGTACACCAAGCTATAGTTTTTTCCTTATACCCTTTTGTGGCACATTTAGTTCAAGACATTTAAAGAGACAAACATCAATCATACTTTTACGAGTTCACCTAAAATTCTGTTGGAGAGAAGTTAGACACATGTGAACCCTCTGTGAACCACCTCCCGCATCGTATTTTCACTGCCTTGAAGTTGAACAGGATATTAAGCTGTCCTTGAAGATGAATGCAATATTAGGCTACCTGTAAGGATAACAAGATATTAGACTATCCTTTATGATGAAGAATATATGAGGCAGTCATTAGAATGAAAAGGGTATCAGGCTGTCTTTAAAGATAAACAGGATATTAGACTACAATTAAAGATGAACAGGATATCTGGTAGTAGTTACAGATGAACAGGATATCAGTGAAAGATGGTTTGAGTAGCATTACTTACTGTGTAAAATCCACAAATGGACAAAGACAACTTAATGGCCAGCTGCTATGTTTAACCACGACAGCCACATTCTACAAATCATATTTAATTTAACTTATTTCTTTCGTTTTCTTTCATGACTTTTTGCTTCTGGAGAGAAGTTTAATAATGCGTGATCCATATTTTTCATTTGCAGGTTTCATCAACATCCTCCGTTGTGCAATCCAAAACAGATTCCAGCCAGTGGAAAGCTACCGATCAAGAGTCCATTGCCTGTAACACAGATGTGGAGGAAACCCAGGTGGTAGAGGAGACTGCTTTTCCCATAACAATAGGTGACTGGAAAACAACGGAAAAGTTGGACGTGAATCAGGCGGTACAGATGTACGTTGACGAAACACAGATGTATGCAGATGAGTCTGCAGCAGTCATCCAAGACCCTCCTTTGATCGATAAACCACAATCGCAGAAGGATAAGATTGTGCGAGAGTCAATCAGTTCGGTGATCAACTTCAGTCCACAGTCTGCATCTACTCAGGTGTTCAGTTCGGATGCCGACACCAGCTTTTTGCCGACTCTTGTTCTTGAAACTTCGGATCGTTTGGACCCAGATGATAACCTAGTGCTTCCTCCATTTCCAGCTACAGCAATCTCTTTGTCGTCATTAAATCTTGTAAGTTTCTTACCTAACATTAAGACTGCTTTGCTCTTCTACACTTTCAAAGCTGAACTTTAAATCATGTTGAATGAAGCAGGATTATGTAATAGCCCCTGTGGAGACATTATGTTACATTCAGTTAGATGTTTTACTTTGGTGAATGTAAGTGCATCTGCCAGATTAACTGTATGAAAGTGAATGTACCGTATATACTTGAGAATAAGTCAGCTTTGACTATAAATCGTAAATTTTGGGCTGGGAAAGTGAGAAAATGTATTGACGTCAATATAAGTCGTGGCCGTAAATCACGCATCATCTGACTAGTGGATCACACTAGTGATATTAAGCGGTCGTGCAGGGCGCTGTGAATGATTTTTCAAACCATGTACTAAGTGCCTTCTATACTTTTAAAATATTGCTAAGTGAAGGAAATATTTTGCGCAGTTCTGTAAATTAAACAATTTATTTTAAATTTATTTTGATATATGTGGAGTTTGTGCTTTTTGCAGTTGAAATTTGTGAAATTGCTTATGTTGCCACCATGGCAGAGACAGATATAGAGCATGGAGTATAGTGCATAGCATGGAGTCATCACAGTTTCTTGATATAGCACTATTACAAACTACCTGCCTTTTGGTTGTTTCCTTTACCTGGTTTCAATGTACACTTCTAAAATGTTGCAAGTTTCAGCCCACATTGTACTGCACATCCTGCACTATACAACTGATGTGATAAATTTTTGAGTGGAAAGACTTTACCTTATGAAGGTGCCGGTAAAGAAATAGGAACAGGTCAAAGATGTTACTGGATGAACCAGTGACTGCTTCTTAATTCTGAATGTTTTCACTCATGTGTTATAATTTAAGCAGGTCAGATGCACTGGATTGAACTCCGAAAGAAGTCCGTTGAGCACAGAGGACGTTTGTACACAAGTATTCAGTGGCAAAGAAATGGGACAAATTTCAGTTGAACCCACTGCAGATGACCTCTGCACCCAGGTTTATGAGGATATAGACTGGCATCTTGGTGGCTCTGGTGAAGCAGTGGCAAAGTCCAGCACATCCACTGATGATATCTGCACCCAGGTTTATCTGGACAGAGACAGGCATCTTAGTGATTCTGGTGAAGCAACTGCTAAGTCCAGTGCATGTAACGTGGTTTCAGAATCTGCAGTCACAGAGGCTGATGGAAAGACTGTTGAGGAAAGGGATTTGGATAACACAGATGAACTGGCCACCGAGACGTTTGACATTCCAAGTGTGGAGCAGAAAAGCAAAGAAAAAAGATGCAAGGAAGCAGCAGAACCAAATGCTGAATATTTGCTTGAAGGGAAGAAAGTCAGTGCAGAGGATTCAGTGGGCTTTGAGGTTTCAGGGTCTTGGTCGGCCACGAAGAAAACTACCGATCAGAAGCAACGGAGAAACTCTAAGCTTTCAAGTAGAAGAACTACACTGATGCAGAGCAATGCTGAAAGCATTAATCCAGATGAAGAAACAAAAGGACATTCTTCTAATGGTTCTGACCAGCCTTTTAATGATTCTCCAGAGAAAAAGAGGAATGTGACAAAACAGTCCAGGGAAAAACAAATAGATACAAAGAAGATAATGAACTCAGATGTTTCTGATAACAGCAAAAACTCGGATGACATTTATTCTGAGAAGGGGGAAATGGAGACTTTGTCAAAAGCATCGGGTCGAAGAACATCTATGCGGCAGAACAAAGGAAAACGACCGGAAGACAATGAATTCCTGAAACCCTCTGAAGAAAAAAGAAAGAACAAAAAGGGAAGCAAAAGACAAGCTGAAGAACTACAACCATCTGGGGTCGAAAGTCCTAATAAAAAGATCTGCAGTGATCCTGAAGAAGCACCTTTGATTTCTAAGTCGTCGTGTAAGTGCGTGCTATAAAATTATTATTTCAAACAAGCGTATTCAGATGATAACCATACAATGCAGCTGTTGAGTAGTTTGGCAGAATGTCCTTTCTGGGGAATATCTCCTGTTGTTCCTCATTAGGTGCGACTTTTGTGTGCCCCATCCCTCCCCATCTCCCCCTTCTTGATTTCCCTATCCCTGGTTCGAAAGTACTATTATATATGTGTTCTCTGTTCTGTTGTAAATCCGCGAAATGAACCATGCAGTATGTGCATTTTGTAGCCTGTTATTATATAGACTTTGGCAGCTATGTTGTAGACAATCACTGTTGGAGACATGGTCTATTCTTCCGTAGTAACCGTGGTTAAATATGCCGTCCTATGCTGTTATTTCCCACCATTGATAGTCCTCAGCTTATGTCTGTAGATTTGTCAATACACGGGATGCATACTGTAGATCAGATTGGCAAAAGAGCCATCTATAAATGAAGCCAATGCGAACGAATGCGCTTCTTTATCTGTGTTTGTCTCAGTGCTACCTTTATATCTTTTAAGTAGGTTAGGATCTTTGAAATGTATGGATTTATTTGATGTGTAGAGTTCATTGTGTCTTTTCAGCTGAAGGTCTTGATTCACAGTCATCTAGAGGCACAAGGAGCTCTGAAGTATGTCTCCTGCTTAAAATAGCTAGTCTTGTTAAACCAGCATTCTTAACTTATGGTCTTGTAATTGTATTCCAACATTTATAAAGTGCCACTAGGAATAAACTCATCAGTGGTGCTCCTGACCCGAACCAGTGAAATGTCAGTGTCAAATAATACAGACTTCAGGCGCTTGTGAAACTGTGGAAGTGACAGATTAAGGTGCTTGAGCTTCATCTCTCGAGAAAGGCGATTCCAGCTGGTGTGTCCAATATAGCAAAACTGGACTGAGCTGTAGCGTTACGCATACGAGGGTCAGTCAGGAGTCCATGGGCAGTCGACAGAAGGGTGCCATGACCTTGGACCGAGGAGACCGAAATGCGGAAGTTTCTAAGGTATGATGTAGCAGAGCTGACGAGACAGTTTTAAGTGTCAGGATCTTAAACCAGTGCAAAGTATCCCGCATAAAGAAAGCTTTATGGCCAACCCTGGGGGACACCTCCAAGTATAGTCTGGCATGCACCATGTTGTATATTAGTAAATTTATCTTGTGGCCTTCTGAGTGTAATTTATTTCTGATTGGCTTACACTCGGTGCTGCTCTCACTCGTATAGCTGTTAACTTATGTTGCCTTTGAAAACCTCTCGTCTTCTTGTTTTTGTTAGTGGTTCTTCTGTACTGCAGTCTTCTTTTGTTTTACTTGGGCAAATTGAGTATTTGCTACATGCATTGCTAAGCTTGTTGACCTGTATTTCCAATGATGCCTGATTTATCTGATGTAATTCACTGTTCCAAAGTGCAAAAAATGTAAGACTTCGGTGTGGGTGTGATGGTTTAACCGATATTGCAGGAACTCTGTTGCCCTGTCATTGGTTTAGCTGACCACTGATCCCTTTGGTTCAAACTTCAAGGCAAACTGTTCCTTGACATCTCACTCATGTTAGCAAAGGAACAACATTGTTTTCATTGTTGTAGTTGAGCATCTGTCTGGAGTAAATGTTTTTTTTACTGTTTATGAGAATGGATAAGTGCAGTGTTTCACAACTGTGCATGTTCTGTAGGTTGTAGACAGCAGCCAATTGTCTGACGATGATCTACCGTCACTGGATTCGTTGATTGCCCTCAACAGGGTTCAAGGCACAGCCACCAGAAACGCTCTGTCAAAAAGTCATGAGCCTAGATTTGCAATGATTGCTGAAGTTGAAAATGTTCAACCAGTTGGTGAACTGGAGTCTGAAGAGGAAAAAAATTTTAAAGAGATTGATTTGACAGAAGATGAAATTATGAAGAAAGAATCTGGGAATAAGAAAAAGACATCTCGCGGATCTGAGAGGAACCAAAGAACTGAAGCAAAGATATCAGAAGAAGATTCTTCAGTGGAGGGAAATAATGATCCAACAACAGATGAAACAACCAAAAAGGAGTCTGGGAATAAGAAGAAGATGAATTTGGGTTCTAAGAAGAGCCAAAGACCGGAGAAAAAGCTACTTCCAGAAGACGATGTTCTGTTGGAGGAGAAGAATTATTTGAAAAAACCGGGAATGACAGAATCTGGCAATAAGAAGACGACGAGAGTAGGTTCTAAGAACCAAAGAACCGATGAAACAACAAAGATGCATTCAGAAGATGACTCTGTGGAAGAGAAGAAAAAGGCTGATGGTGGCAGGAGTTGTGATTCAGCGTCAGAGAGAGATCTGAGTGAAGGAGCAGTGGATGTGAAGGCAGGACAGAAGAGAAGTCGAAGAGCAGCAGCTGGTCAGAAGCAGATGTTCAGTGATTCAGTTGCTGAAGACAGAGTGGAAGTGAATGAGAAGAGTTATGGACGTGAGAGATGGAAGAATGCAAAGAAACCAGTGACAGAAAAGTCAGTTGTTAAGGAGCATGAAGGGATCTTCTCAGCAGTGGTTGATGTTCCTGTCAGATCTGAAAAGACAGATTCATCCAAGGATAGTCATTTGAGCTCAGAAGTAGCCACTTTGACAAAAGGCGATTCAAAACTTTCTGGTGATTTGGAAATGGAACCTGGCCCATCAACATCTACTGATCACTCAAGCAAAGGGAGACGTACGGTTAGGACTGCTGTCACTACCGAAGCTAAGGCAGTAGTCAGCTCGATTCAAAGAAAAAGTCGCAAACCTTTGGCTGCTAACACTGATGCCAACGATGAAAATTTGATGGACAATGATAATGCGATTGAGTTGATGACTTCTGGATCAAAAAGTCGTAGCACTCTGGCTGCTGATCTCAATGTTGTAAAAGAGAAAACCGAAGAAGTTAAAAAAAGATCAGGTTTAAGAAAGAAAAGTCTTGGAGCACTTGTTGCTGAATTTGAAGATGACCTTGCGTCAAAAGAGGTAAATGAAGACTTACAGAAAGAAGAACCGTTACAACCATTGAAAGAATTAGAAACTGACTCTGCTGTTGAAGAAACCAAGCGAACAGCAAGGGATAGAAAAAGAATCACTGAAAGTGAATTATCTGCCTTGACCTTGAGGAAAAAGGTCAAAAATGCTGCTGCTGCTGACAATGAAGAAACCGAGGATGAGAAGATGAGCAATTCAGAGATAAAGTTACTGACTTCTGCAAAGAAAACTCACAGAGCTGGAGCCAGTGATTTGGATGAAAAAGTCATGATTGAATCAAGCAAAGAACTGGAGAGAGAAAGGGTTGATGGGACAAAGAGTAATAGAGTGTGTGCTGGTGAAGTTCTTGACAGCCATGATGTTGAGAAATCAATCGATGTAAAAAAGTCTGTGACCAGGAAGAGTTGCCGAGGTCTTTTTCCCGAAAATGATGACAAGGCAATGAAAAAGTTATCTGGCAGTGGATCGTCATCCCTGGATAAGATAAATGACAAATTACTGGAGACTGAAGATGCTGATGAGAAAGTTGATAGACCAGAATCAAAGTTAAGCACAAAGAAAACAAACCGTAGAACTTTAGCTGCTGAAAAGAATGTTGATGGAGTTGGAAGGACAGTAACAGCGACAGCAAAGCCAGTCAGGGTAGAGACAGGCAGCAGAAGAGGTAAGAAGACTGAGCCTAGGGTAGAAGAGGAACTGCCAAATGAAAGACATGAAGCAGCTTCAGAGGCTACTTCAGGCAAAAAGAACAGTCGAAATCTGACAACTTCTGAAGGGGTTTTGTCCAATGAAAAGCCACAAGTGCATGTAGTAGAAGAGGTGTCTGAACAGAGGCTTGAAGGTACAGGTCGAAAGAGAAAGAACTATAATATATTGAATGAAAATGATAAGAAAGACGCTGCCAAGGTGAAGATTGATTTAGGAGTTGACTCAAAGAGATCGCGTATATCTGGAAAGCCCGTGAAAGAGGATTCAAGAAGCAATGAAGCATCCTCTCATCTAAAACCAGATGAACAAATTACAACTCCAGATTTGGCAAAAGGTAAATCTGCCTTCTTAGTCGTATTTAATATTGAATTTTTAAAATTCTTTATACACATGTAACTAAAACTGCTAATTTTTTATTTGGTAATCATTGTCCTTGTTGTCGTCATCAGTTGTTATTGTTTTTGGTTTGATTTCTATTCAACGAACTTCTCAGTTTCTGGTATCTTGTTGCCAAATTAATCTGATTACTCCTAAGTTAGATTGCAACTAAATAGTTGCTTAAAACCTTCGGAGTGTGAAGTGCATACTGTGAATTTTCTTTGTAATAAACAAAAGCCTAGCTAGGTTGAAAGTACTTTTTTGGTGCTCTTTCCTTAGAAAGGCAGTAATATATTTTTTTCATTATAGTACAGTCTGATTTTGCTTCAGAGGTAATAATAATGGCTGTTAAGAATTTGTTAAATGTGGTGGAATGCGCTACAGGAATAATAATGGCTGTCAAATGGACTATATCTATTGTTTAGGAGCCAGAAGACGAACCAAGTCAGGACTTGAACCAGTTATTAAACCAAAAGTTATGTTTACGGGAGTGGTGGATGAGAATGGTCAGAAGGTAGGATGTCATACTTATCAGTCAAGTGCACGGATAAACTACATAATATATCAACATTGCTAACAGTCTTTTTTCTTCTGTCTTTCTTTGCTATCTTAAATAAATATCTGTTTTAAACGGCTACAAGTTGATCCCATTCATAAGTCAGTGATTTTATTAAGATCGAAGAAGATGATAATCTTCCATCTGTGTGAATGCATATAAGTTAAGGTCTGAAACTTGTTAGAAATGTTACTATTATTATGAACATTTTTAAAGTGCAGTCACAGAGACACAGTTGGTCAGTTGCCAGGTGAAGAGCAGTTAGATATACAGACGTTTGAAAGCCAGTGCAAAAGGGTGAGTTTTGAGGTGTTTCTTGAAAGAAGAAAAAGAGTTCAAGCAACTGATTAACATTGGTAGTTGATTCTATTCCTTGGGGGCAGCAACACAGAATGCATGAGAGCCCTTGACAGTGCTACATCTAGACTATCATCAACCCAATAACCCTTACCCGAAAATCTCAGACTTAGACTTTGGAGCAGGATGTAAGGAATTACTAGTAGTTAAAGGTAGGTGGAGTGCTCGAAAAGGTTTTGTAGGTCAGACAGGCCAGTTTAAATCTTATTTGGAATTCAGCAGGAAGCCAGTGTAGCTGACCAAGCAGGCTTAAGGAGTTTGTTTGAGTACATACGTGCAGCACCATGCAAGCCAGAGAATTTTGATGCGTTGAAGTCTGTTGACTTAAAGATCTGAGATACCTGCATTTGCAGAGGTGGCTTAATCACGAGGAGAGCAGAAAGAGAGCAGGCTATGGTCTGTGTCATGTCTGTAATAAGTGCAGACCTTATTATGCTGGTATGTTCATACTTCTTCTCAGTCTTCTGCTGTTGAGCAGGTTTGTGACATGGACGACCTCTTGTTCTCCCCCGACCACCTCCATCAACGTCAGTTAGGGTTGCACTTGATTTGTCCATATCATGTCTTGGGAAATAGCCGAGGTGGTTTCCCGTTGCCTTCCTCGCGGTTTGAGTAGTGGCCTTCTACGCCGCTCACGTTAGCCAGCTGTTTCAGGGTTCCTGCTGAGCCTTTCCACCTCGCGTAGCGCCCAAGGTGGTACTTCAGAAACCTTCACCACTGATGGCATAGCCTCAGCAGGCAATCCCCTACTCGGCTGTTCATACTACAGCAACAAAAATGTCACTGGAGAAAATAACCAGGAATATAGTAGGAAACTTTGCCATTAGCATCATTGATGTCATCGACGTCAACAATGTCAGCAGTTTCATTTCTGCTGTTGTCATTATTTGTGTCTTAGTATGAATTTCAACTTCAGGACACATATCGAAGAAGGTCTTGAAGTTGTTTTCGTATGCATAAGAAGTACCCAGTGTGATGCTTAATCATGGAACATCAGGTTCTGTAATTCATTCGTTGTGTCCTAGATTTAAAAATGTTTAAATTGTTTCAGTTGAAGAACTCGTTTTGTATTCACAGAGTTAATCTGGTTTTCTTTGAGTTATTTGTGTTGATGTGGGGTTGTTTTTCTTAGACTGTTAAGTCGCTTGGAGGGGAGATGGTCGAGTCAATTTATGACTGCACACATCTGGTCACTGATCAGGTCAGTACTTGGATGATTTTTGAATAAATGTTTCCCATTTTGACCTATGATGGTTCTATACTAGCGCTTAGTGCAAAACTCTCCAAAACCGAACCCCAACCCACTGACCATGGGTTGCTGCATTACCTTGAGGCGTGTGAGTCTTTGGCATAATTCTACCTTTGAGTAATTAGAACCCAGTAGGTCCGATCAAAATAAAAGTGAGCGTTTTCATCACAGGACTGATTGCGGCATAACTTTCTGCTTTACTGTAGAAGTTTGGATTGGCTGGACAACCAGGTCACCTTGTGCAGCAGTGGTAGAGGTCTGAGGCGGGGTATGGACAAGACTAAGACATAGAGATCCCTATAAGATGCAACACAGACTGTGAGACAAAATTATGCATAAATTTTAAGGTCTGTTTTTGCACTGACAATCAATGCAGTTCCCCCATGTAAAACGTTCAACTTGATATGAAAGCAACCTTGTTACACAGTGCCTGATATGGCTTCTAAAGGTACCGGTAGTCTTATTAAGAGGATCCTATGACTTTACAATTGTTAATTTTGATTGTGACTGCTAATCTTCATTTGATTTAGGTACGAAGGACAGTTAAATTCCTCTGTGGTGTTGCACGAGGTCTGTCAATTGTGTCACCAAAGTGGCTAGAAGATTCACGCAGTGCTGGAAGATTCTTAGGTGAGTGGTGTAGGTTTGCCTTCTTGTAGTCTTCTGCTGTGATATCGCATTTCTGACTTGTAAGAGATACTGCTGAGGTCACAGAGGTGCCATGTCAAGGAAAGAATGGGACTTGATATCCATATTCAGGCTTTGTTACTCAATATAAACAATCTAATGTAATCTTAGTGTGACACAAGCCTCCTGCATCCATGTTAAAAGAACTTCCTCTCTGCAAAAAAGATGCAAAAAAGATATAAGTAAAAGTTATTGAATTGTTTACCCACTTTTGTAAGTACTCAGAACCTTCATACCAACATTAATGGATCTGTTGCTTAACATGGCCTCAGCAATCCAATGTTCATCCAGATGCCTCTTTAGCCTCCCCACTTCCACTGGAACTTGTATATATTGTTGCCTAAACAAAATGCAGAGCAGAAGCAGAATTGGCCGGCCTGGAATTCCATCCAGGTAGGCCTACTAACTGGGATTGTTGGGAGCTTAATTTTTGTTAGCAATATTTCGGCTGCAATGCCACACTTATTAGAAATGTCTATGCATTTCTGACACTGAGTAACTTTGCTGTCTATACATGAGCAATACCAAAAGCTGAACATGTTGTAGCTTGCCATGGTTTGGGGTCGTCCATTAATTATGTCAACAAATTTTAGGCAGTTTTCGACTACCTCTCTCCCCCTTGTCAACAAATGTCAAACATTCAAGGACCCCCCTAATAAAATTATGTCAAACATTCCTCCCCTCCCAAAAAACAAATTATCTTTTCATCGAAAAGAAACTCAAAAAATATTAGATTTTCGAAAATAACCCAGGATATTCGCTTTTAAGAGATTATGCAGCACATTTTCTCATTAACCTGGGAACAATAAACAAGATAATTCAAAACGAAGAAAATGTCACGTTTGATTAATTTTCAAACAAAAAAGAAAAGATCACTCACAAAGATCTCGACTTTCTGAATTGCTTTTTGATTAAATTATTGTTGACATCAATTTGTCTTAAACACCCCCTCCCTTTTTTGACATAATTAATGGACGACCCCTTTGACTGCCAATGTAGTATGCTCTTGGTCAATGTAGGTGTAAGAGATGAATGAGAAATGCAGTTATTTATTGTGCTCTTTCTTAGATCAATTCAGTTTTCTTCATTTTTAATAGATCCTTCAGGATTTCTTGTCAGTGACGTTGAAAACGAGAAGAAGTTTAATTTCAGTCTTGAACAGACACTAAAGGAGGCTGCAAAGCGGCCTCTGTTGCTGGGCTTGAGTATTCACGTCACAGAAAATGTTCGACCAGACCCTACACAGATGAAAGGTATGTGCACATATAAAATGTCATATATGTATGACTTGTGTGTGCATATTTGTGGATGTATGTATGGATTTATGTGCATATGTGTTGGTAAATAATGACCATCTGCGGTTTGTCCTTTTGATACCTCAACAGTAGTATATAGGTTTCAGTTGTATGAATCCAAATATCTGTTTTGGTGATTCATGAAATGGCTCATACACATATATTTGTTTGTATATATGTTTTTATGTGTTGGATAGGTGGCACCTGCAATGCTTTAAGATTCACTTCGCATTGGCATCATTAACTCTGACCAGAACAATTAAAACCCTCAAGTATCAGAATCTATTGCCCTTATTACACTGGCTCCCCATGGGATAAAGACTCCTGGGTGAATCTGTCTTATATATAGTTCACAAAGTACTACATTTAAATGGGCCAATTGGGACACTGTTCCTTGTTGTGCCTTGTATCAGGACAGTGTTGTATTCTCGAACGATCCCTGTTGCTGTTTCAAGGTTTTGCAATTCACTCCCCAGTTTTATTCATTCTCTTAGTTCTTTAATATAATTCAGTTCTAAACTTGGTACTCACATCTTTCAGCTTGCTTACCCAACATTAGTGCTTCTCTGACTTAACAGAATTCAATCTAGCTTCTCCAACAGATTATGTGTGATTTGTGATTAAGATTTTGCTTGAAGCGACCATTGATTGATGCCTTGGGTAATAATTATGATAACTGTGCTATAGAAGTTATTAGATTAGATCAGGTTTAAATTTTTCTGTTGGCTATTAAGATTTAACTAACGCGAATAATCCGTACCTGACTAAGCCTTTTGCACTTGTTTCTGATATCGTGGTTAGTAAACAGTCGACTGGGCTGTGCGATGAGCATTCTTTAGATTTCTTATCAATAATCACACTGCTTTCTTATCAGTTCTTGATTAATAATATAATTATTCAGTATTTTGTTTTTGTTTCTTATAGATATAATAAATTGTGCTGGTGGAAAGGTCAGTGTATAGAAGAGAAACTTTTTATTTTTCAATTCGTTGTACAGTGTTGAGTTTCTGGCATACGCATATGCTTTTTCAGTATATTTCAGATTGTACATGTACATTCAAATATCTTTCCTGGATACCTATGATCCACTGGCTGACATCAGGAAGATACAAGACATCTATATGTCTCATCTCTTCCTGATATCAGCCAATGCATCGAGTGTTTTTGTCAGTTGTGGCAACTGCAGGTCGTTTTTTATTCGCTTTCATCCAAAACTGCCCTTGCTCTTGTTCATGTATTTGTTAGTAGTAGGATTGACAACTGCAGTGCCATTTTATATGGGTCACCTGGGGTGCATTGGGCAGCTTGAACATATGTTGTGTGCAGCTGTAAGGCTTTGTGGTGGCATTTCAGAATTTGATCTTGTCTCACATTATATGTGTGATGTACTGATGTACTCCATTGACTGCATATTTCCCAGTTATTTGATGGTAATGGGAATTGCAAATGTATGTAGTGCCATTTCAAGACAGGCTCATCAGAGGTGCTCCTGACCTAATACAATGAAACTATGATAGAAAAAAAATGGTCTTCGAGTGTTTGCGGAAAAGAGGCAAAGAGAGGCTGAGAGATCTCATGTCGCTGGTTGTTAGGCAGCTTGTTCCACGAGGACGGGCCGACCATAGCAAAACTTCTATGCTGGACCATGGAAGTCCAAGCAGTGGACCAAACAAGTCGCCATGCGTTGCAGAGCAAAGAAATTTGCGACCAGGAAAGGAAGATACTGAAACACAAAGATCCTTGAGGTAAGATGGAGCACAACCTACCAGGCAATTACACATAAGCATCAAGATCTTAATTAAACTCAGTGTGCTTTTGCATGGGTAACCAGTGCAGTTCCTCTCATGTAAATATTGATATATGCCCAAGGTATGCCACCGATCATGTGAGCAGCAGCATTTAAAACAGAATGCAGCTGATTGATGCAAGAAGAAGTAAGGTCTGCATAAATGGCATTACCATAATCAACCCTGGAGCATATTGAAGCATTCGTCAGAGTTGTGGCAGCTTTGAGTCATAAGCGAGCAACATATTATGTGAGACTTGCTTAGGTGATAGAAACATTTTCGAGATATTTCTTCATGTGCTCTGAAAAGGTCAGTTCCTAGTCCAAGGTCAAACCCAGATCACACACATAAATAGAGAAAGAGACACCAGGAAAGCATTACTGCAGTTTTGGAGAGCTGCCCACCAGGATTATCTGAGCCAACCAGTTCTTGGGACATATACCACAAGTGCTTAGAAAACTTGGTTGATGTTGCCTTGGAGATTGCTGGATTGATTGCTGAGTACTGTAACAGACATTTCAGTAGAAGCATATCATTGTATGGAGTACTTTGTGCTAGAGGCGCAGTAAACCAGGTGCACACATACAGCAAACACACACATCATGTAGCCCCCTTTCTTGGAATCAGTGTGAACTGGGCCCAAAACATTCAAATGTTTAAGACTGTAGATGACTTTGGATTTCCAGCAAGCATGGCTCCAGGTGACATATTCCTTAGCAGGAACTGCACCAAGGAAGATAAGTAAGTACCAGTTCCAGGAATTCTCTGTAATCATCCCTTGGCAGTCTTTGCTCAAGATGCATGTTTACGAACCTGATGATGCTCTATTTAATATCCATCACAGAACTTGCCACATTGTCTGTTGCAATTCCTGTTTCATATTTCTCAGTGTCGATGAATCCCCAGGATTCTTGCAAGCGCTTAAAGAGCACGACTTCTGATGAAGACGTTGATCCCATGCATACTTGGAAGACTTTACCAATGATCAGTTCCATAACGTGATGTCTGCTTGCCAGTGATAGATACTCCTTGCCAAACATTTGCTCCAAAACAACACAAGTGCCAGTAGTTTGACCAGTGTTTGCACTAGTGGTGTTGAAACACTTAGCTCTATTGGTGTTGGCTATGCCCCAGTCTTTAATTGTCTCAAATACAGCATCAGCTTGATCTTCTCCTCTTCCAAATGGTAGTTTGGCAACAGTGAGCACTTGAGAAACACCGTTACTGGAAACAAGCACCTGAAGATGGTCAACCGTCTCTTTTCCAGTCAACTCAGGAATGAGTTTGCCATCCCAATGTATAACTAGGGTAATAGAACTCCGAAATTCAGCCTTTAAAATTGCTGATCTCTGAGCACAGTAATTTAAGAAGCAAGCATCATTCAGCAATCAGAAATTCAGTATACATTATGAAACTGCCTTGCCTTTTACAGTAAATGAACACATACATGTGCATAAAAATCAAAAAGTAAGTAAACAAAATGGGCAAAATGTTGAAATGACTGATTAGTGAAGGAATACTTGAATGTGTACGATGATTCGAGAAAATGCCTTCTGGACCAGGACTGGTAATTAGTTTTTCAAAATGCCGACCAGCGGCCCCTCAGCTTGTGTCATAGGAGAATCTTCAGTATGGTTGAGCTACCTCTAAATATTTATCAATAACAGTCATATTTTGTCTGAATTTGTTTAAGTATAGGAACAACATGAGAAGGTAAGAAGATCATATTTCTCACCTTCAAAATTAAGCTCCACCCTAATAAAGAGATACACAGGGAGAGACAGAAGGAGAGAAGAATGAGGAAAGGCAGAGACCTGAGCTATGTATGCAAACACATTTGACCTGAGCACCAAGCCTGTTGTTAGCTTAGCAACTGGAACTTTATGCTGTGATCTAGCTCAAAAAGGTCATGGTACTTCTGCTTTGGTTAGTCAGTTGGGATACAACTGCCCCTGGAATCTACTATTTTGAGCATGTGATACAGAGATAGACAATGAGATCATATGCGATGAAATAAATATCTCTGCAACTACTGAATCAAATCTTCATTCAACTGGTGATCGGCTTCATTAGGGCCACCTTGCTTGATGGCCAGCAGGCTACCCGGCCAAGGACAGCTAACCACCTTCCAACTCAGGTGACCAGGCTACGTTACAACCTATGTTACAACTCTACACTCCCCTACAAGTACATTACAATGCATATACAGTTATGCAGATGGTAAAGGCTGGTGAAAGGCTGATGTATTAGTCTTAGAAATGTACCGATTTTAATTACATGTATATCGCACTTGTGGGGCGTGGTGGCTCAGTGGTAAGTTCGGCGCCTTGTGATCGGAGGGTTGCAGGTTCGAATCCCACTCTAGCAGCTACGTACGGACCTTGGGCAAGTCCTTCAGTTGCAATTGCTCGTGGCGCTTCGGCGTGAAAATTCCGGCACAGTATCAAATGCTGTAGTCGGGAGCGCCTCTGAGTAGTAGTTGACTTCGAGAGGCGCTATAGAAATATCCGGAATAAATAAAATTTGGAACCACATCGTCCATTATGGCATGCTTGTTATGTCATGTATACTGTATACAATGTAATGATGTACATATTGTTGGCTTCAACTGTGGTAATTTTGAGGATTTACTTTGTTTCAAAACTGAGTGGAGGCTTTGATTTAAATTTTTTTTTTCATTCAGTTTGTGCAAGAGCTTTCGAGATCATTTGAGGACAATTTGATCATTGTCACATGTGATGGTAAAGACTTGGAGTCTTGCCGCCGCTTGGAGGAACTGGGAATTCCTCTAGTTAGTTCCGAGTACATCATGACTGGCATTCTTCAACACAAGTTGGATGCTAATCTGTATCCTTTTATGTTCTCAATTTTGGGTGCCAAATGCATAATGGATACCATTTACAACCAAGGTGTATTTTACATAACATGCTAGGGATTTGGCTTAGTTTAGACAGTGAAGCTATAATTCAGTATTCTTGTACACAGGGCTGTAGTGGTAAAATTAGAGGTGAGTACACGCTACCGGTTAGTTTTCCGAAACAAATTAGAGGTGAGTATACGCTACAGTATTTTGTGAGTATACGCTATTGTATTTTAATATAAATAAATATAAATATTTTTTGAGGTGAGTATACGGTCCCTAGAGGTGAGTATACGCTGTATACCCGTGTATACCCTCGACTACAGCCCTGCTTGTACATAATATTTATGTTGGAATGATAGTCATTTCAGTTGCAAACTTGAGTTTCTTCGTATAAGTTTAAGGTCTAACTAAAAACCATAAACAGAAACCAGAAGCAGAAAGGACAAAACAGGGAGTTTATCTGAGCAGTTATGCAGAACCTGTAACCTGTCTTGATGGTGATAATGCCTCTGTCAGTTGATAACAAAATAGTTTTAGACTGCCACTGATTACGCTGGGGTGCATTATTACAATTACAGATATATTGCTTTTATTGTCTGCAGGGGCTTATCCATTATTTTAAGTTAGGTGTAGAGCAAATTAGAGCTGTACTGAATAGCATTTTTTTTACTATTCTGCCGTATACAGGATACGAATAATGGGCCTTACTATTTGGCGAAATAAGAATACGAATAGTAGGTGACGACAGAGCGGGGCATAAGTAAAAACTAGACACAAGTACATGTATTTAAAAAAGGTTTTCATTTAACGTACTTTTCGTACAGTAGCTGAGCTTCTTATTTCCTTCAATTCTGAATTTCTTTACGTGACATTACACAAGAAATTGTCCTTCTAAGTGAAAGTTATGCAAGGTTGCATAAGTTTCCAAATTTGTTCAGTTGGACTTTCCGCTGGAGATGCATCACATTTCAAGTGCATGACTATATTCTTCAGCATGTGTGCATTTTAAATTATTATGTAATGTTGTAAAACTTTTCGAATGACCAGTACCATGTGAAATTAGTAGGCATACCTTGCACATACTGCAAAGTGCAAATGGCGTTGCTCAGATCACAGTCCCTTGTTGTAAAAAAGTCCACACTGGACTTGCTGAAAATCTAAGAAGTTAGAGATTGATTTACCTCACATGCATGAAACCAGAAGCTAAATTTTGGAAACTACATAGTGAAGTGCTAATTTCATAGAGTGCATTTATTGGACATATGCTAAAATTTATGTGATGCTTTTCTATTGTATTGTATTGTATTCAGACATTTATAAAGCGCTTCTATCAGGAGAGCCATTCAGAATCGTTCCCAGTGCAAGAGACCCTGAAAGAAGAAACAAGTTTTAACAAAAGGCAAAGGAAGAAAAGATGTTACCAGAGAGAATAGAAGAATGAACAGACAGAGGAAGCTCATTCCAAAGAGCAGGGCCAGTGGAGGCAAAAGACCTGGATTGAGCCAAAGAAGTCCTGACACGGGAACCAGAAGGTCCAGACGGTCTGAGGAGCGAAGAGGACAGAGAGAAGCAGCAGACTGAAGGCGATGAATTAAATCACAAACATTTTGAAGCAAGACAAAGTTGAGCCTTAGAGACAAGAATGAGGACTTCATATTCGGTTTTAAAAAACTATTCGGCCGAATACGAGTTAACTATTCGGAGCACTGTTCAGTCCAAAGTGAATCAAATATGAATGTTCAGTACAGCTGTAGAGCAAATTGATATTATCATTTGGCAAAATGTGTGGCATACATCTGTTGCAAATCTGCTGTTGGTCTGAAAATTATTAAATCTGTGTCTTAACTCAACTCTGAAAACAGCTTTCGACTAACTACAAAGAAAACTCCAGAAACTTCTAAAAGAAACAAACCAGAGACGTTTTCAGGCAGCCGAAAGAAACAGAAAAAATGAACCAGTTTTGTTCTGCTGACTGAAGTTGAACTGTAATTGCTAGGTTTTATTTCATTTGTGAACAAATCCAATATCCTGTAGTATATATGAAACGTGAACACAGTAACTGTCCTCCACACTGTTTGTGTTAAGTGATACATATGGCTAGACTTTCTCTAAAATGCTTTTTCAGAAGCTAAGTATATCAAATAACACATTGCATTATAATGAGATTTCACTCTTTAACACTTTAACATCCGTCCGCTTTTAGTACACTCTTTTTGTTGAAGTGTTAAGATTTGGAATATATGTCTGAAGCCATGTTATATCCGCTTTTGTGTTATATAGATGTGCACTTAGTTTAACACATTGACTGCCACCACGTTTTTTATCCCAATGCCACCGAAATTTCCCGAAAAACTGGATAATATTTTTTCACTTTATTTTTTATATATCTATTTTTTTTACTATTTTCAACATGTTTACATAAAAATGTCACATGTTTGCAGTCTTGTTTCTTTTTAGAAACAGTGTTATTCTTAGATTTCAGCTTCAGAGTGGTAGACTTTGAAACCTGGAACAACACACAGATAGATAGCCTAGATATACATTCAGTGCTGGCTTCGTCAAGTACATTTTGCAACAGTAAAGTCCAGGAAGTGTTGTCCGCTATATCTGGACACATCTGATGCTTTGTGATGAACAAACGCACGAGGCTGCTCAGCTGCCACTACAGCGCAAATAACATCTTTCAAGCGACTGCGGGTGACTTACAGTCTAAACCTTCCCGACTCCGATGTGTTACACATACGAAGACTAGCATCTATGGTTATTCAACCCCCCCCCAAAAAGAAACACGTGTATTATAGTTTTTTTCTCGTCCGTTTCAACACAGCAAACATCTGGTATCAACCCTGACGTCAGAGGAATTATTAGGCATGCGTCAGTGTTTTCCTGTAGCACTTTGTATAGTACTACGAGTTAACTCGTAGGTGGCACGTACAGGAGACATTGCAACTACGAGTTAACTTGTTGGCGGCAGTCAATGTGTTAAAGAGCATCAGGCTTAAATCATTGTGAGCAAGTGGAACCTTTCAGCATATTTTGGACTTGGTCCTTGTTACAAGATGCTTTGCCATCTCCTCTTTTGTATACACATGACATGAATATGAGCATGTGTACACTAAAAGTTGCAATCTCACTTTATATACATATCCGGGCAAATATGTTTCTAGTCTGGAATTGTGTACATGCATGTGTCCTTATTGTGTCAAGATTCAAAACATAAACTATATATTTGATTGACTCCCCTCAAATTAGGCCCTTATGTGAAACTTTCATGGTGCATCATGCTACTTTGTTTCTTCAAAATTCTTATGGCTGTGCAGCATAATGTAAATAATTAGACATTAGGAATGCCCATGATTGCTTGTATTCTTTTGTAATTTAAAAGTTGAGTTATGCAGAAAAATTAATGAATGAAAATCAACACTTGAAGTTCTTTGCATAATTATTTTATATAAATGCTAGGGTAATACTGCTGTTAAAATGAATGCTAGTATTATCCAAGGTTCTGGCTTAGGTCTGGTCTACTTCCCTAGAAAAAAATTAAATGTGCAGACGATAGCTACCTCATGATACCTGCATCCAATGGAGATACAGTAAAAACAGAGCTAGAATAAGTAGCAAAATGGGCTGCAAATGGTAACCTATAGCTCTCTCTCTCTCTCTCTTTAACCGTCCTCGATACGAGGGTTGGTCGCATTGTAGACGATTCTTCTCCATCCTTTCCTGTCTTCGGCTACTCGCAGCAACCTCTCTGTTGATAATCCCAACCATTCGCCAATGTTGTCCATCCACTTCTCTCTTGGTCTTCCTCTTGCTCTTGTTCCCGGTACTGTTCCCTGCATAATTTCTTTCTCTAGGCAATCCCCCTGTTTCCTCATTATGTGCCCAAAGTATGACATCTTTCTTCTTTTGATTGATTCCAATAGGTTCCTTTCCACCCCCGCCGTCTCCAGTACCCATTCATTTGTTTTCTTCTCCGTCCATGATATTCCAAGGATTTTTCGTATGCATTTCATTTCAAATGCCTTTATTCTATCCTCCTCCCTCTTTTTGATTGTCCAACTTTCACAGCCATACATCATCACTGGCCATATAAGTGTCTTCATTAACTTTAACTTTGTGGTAATTTTTATGTTATGGTTTTTCCATAATTTATTCAGATCTGCTCCTATTCCCAGTCCTCTTGCAGTTCTTATACCTATCTCCCTGCTACACTCTGCGTCTTCTGTTATGAGTGAGCCTAAGTACACGAAAGTTCCCACTTGTTCTATCTTGCTGCCTTGTACTTTGATGTTGCACTGCTTCCCTGTCAGCGCCATACACTTTGTTTTGCTCATGTTGATATCCAGGCCCTTCTTTCGTCCTTCTCTGTCCAATCGAGACACCAGTTCGTGCAGTTCCGTTTCCGTGCTTGCCATTATCACTATGTCGTCCGCATATCGTAGATTTGTTATCCTCCTTCCTCCAATTTGAATGCCTCCTGTATATCCTCTCAGAGCCTCCCTCATTACCATTTCTGATAGTATGTTGAATAAAGTTGGCGAAATTACACACCCCTGTCTGACTCCTCTTATTCTAAACTCACTTGACAGTACACCTATAGCTAGACTCTAATAAAACTAAAACTGAAATAATAATAAGAAGACTGAGGGGGTGTATTGACTTGCCTGCAATAACTCATGGTGTGACAAGAGTAAACAGCCTAAATGTTCTGGGAGTCCAGATTTCTGAAACCCTTAGTTTTGAGCAGCATATAAGCAGATTATGCAGTAAGGCAAAACAATCTCTGTATGCATTACGCATTATTTCAACACATGACCTGTCTGGAGTTAAACTCCATGATGTGGTGCGAGCCACAATGGTAGCCCGACTGTTGTATGCTGCACTGGCATGGTGGGGATTTGCAGGGCAATGGAAAGACTTCAATCGGTAATGAACAAGGTGATTCGATTGGGATATCTCCCTAGTGATAATGTTCACCAACTTTTGATTACTTATATAACAAAGCGGACTCCTGCTTTTTTTGATGTTTTGAATAACCCGGGACATGTTTTGCATGAATAGTTACCACCCAGTGGCACCCACAAAAAACACTGGATATACCTTGCGACCAAGTACTCACAATCGGACATTACCTAAGGCTGATGGTCAAATGAGAAAGACTTTTTTGATTAGGATGTTGTATATGTTCTAATTGTCTGACGTGTGTAAACCAAAGTGCATTATGTCAACTGGTCAAATAAAGAATAATATACTTACTTACTTACTTAGCTGTTGAAATGTAGTTCCGGTAATAATTGCAGCTTTTGAACGTTCTGCTGTTAGAACCCAGCATTCTGTTTCTTAGATCAATTGTTTCAGAAAAACCTCCTTTGAAAAAGAAAAGAATTGGAGCCAAAGACATATACAGGCTTAGCACCCAAGTACCTCTGTGACCTCGTTCGTCTGCCAGTTTCAGCTACTTCCCTCCGTCCATTACGATCGCTTAATCGCCATGATCTTTTTGTGCCACGAGCCAGGACCACTATGGCCAAAACGAACCTTTTCTTGCATTGGTCCTGCTCTTGGAATCAACTCCCTCCATTGACGCGTGCCTCTTTATTAGCTGGTGGCCCAAGCGCCTCGTTCCGCTGTCTTAAAACCACTTTCTATTCACTGGGTCTTTCGCACTGGGAGCGCCTCTGTTTAGTGAATACGTGAGGCGCTTTATAAATGTTTAGATACAATACAATACAATTACGACTCTCGCGTATTTTGCGACGGTGTATTTGATATTGTGCACACTGCGATATTAGTAGCAGTCTTATTCGATTGGAGAAGCGCCGCTTGTGGCTGCTCGCGGGTGTCGACTTCCGTCATCTTTGTCGTTTTGTTGTGGTTTTTGCCTCGTTTACTGAGACGGTTTTGCGTTCGTTGGATTATCATCGTTTGTGGATTCCATCACTCTAGTTAACTTTTCGATTTTCTGTGTTTTTTCGGTTAATTTGCGTGGTTTTGTCGGTTCGTTTGGACGTACTCGACTAATGTTCAGTGATGCGTGACGCTCGTTACGGGTCGGAGCTGTTGCTCTCGTTCCGCTTCAGTGGTCCCGCGCCAGACTGTGCATTGCGTCGTCGTGCTGATGAGCTGGGCCTGCTCAGCCGTACACTTGGCCGTCGTGCAGGTCTTCACGCCGCACGGTCATCTCGTGCGTATGTGAGTCATTTTCCGATATTTCGCTAAATTGGAAATACGGCTGTACCCGGTCATTTCTCATAAAACAATACCTAGTCTGATCATGCTAAGTGATTAGGTTACAACGTTATTCATCAGTCAATAATTTAAGACCTTTGAAAGTAATTCAGAGCAACAAAATAATTTATAAAAATTTATTTTGAATTTAAAATGTTCCACTCCGTTACCGTCCCTAGGCTATAGTACTTATTGCTTTCGTCTACAATTTCAAAATGATTTGCATTAAACAAAAAATGTAAATGTTTCTTTTATATTAAACATAATTGAATATTTCTAAATGCAACTTGGTGAACCGGATCTTCAGTATAATTTTAAAAATATATTTTAACTTGTCCCCAGAAAATTATGTCCGCTCCGTTAACATGTAAAAATTATCTCGTATCTCACAACCTTTAAGTTATCTATGTAAGTAAGTATGTCATAATACAGGATCTGAATGCTAAGACAAATTTCTTACAAATTTTCATTTATTACGTACCTGATGTGTTTTTTTTATTATACTTCCACTCCGTTACTGCATTTTTACAATGATTATGAATAAATTTAATTAAAATAATATTTTTAATATGACATCTATAAGCTATATGATGAGTGTACAGAAGATTTATGTGGACGCATGAGAGATAATATGATATTTACCCTGCTGATACACAATTTGTCCACTCTGTTAACTGTCCACTCCATGATTATAAATGTTACCCTTGAGGTACTAAATATATTCCACTGTCAGGATATGTCGTCTACTTAAATTATCATTTCTAATACAATATATGACATTTTTAATAAATTTTTGTTGCGGCAGACTGTTTTTTTTCAAAGTTCACTTTTCACATTCTGTGCTCAATACTCGACAGGTAGTAACGGGGCGGACTTAGTGTATGGTAATTTTTTAGGTAATTTTGATGTTATGATCAGATTTTTAAGACAACATCATAAATATTTTAATGTTTTTTGTTCATTTGATCACCGGGAATGTTTGGCTCAAGTGATTTTTATTTTGTTATTTGGCAAAAAAATACATTCAACTTTACATTGATTTGATCCCCTATTTCTATTTCGGTAACGGAGTGGAACTTTTTAATAAAATTTAAAATGTGATGAAATTAAATAATCATTTGTATTGTAATTTCTTTATATTTATTTTATAAACATTAATACTGAAAACATTTTGGCATGTCAAACTACACAGTAGAAAGCTGTCTACTATATATACATAGCATTTTAGTAGGGCTTTTTTCTGCAAAAAACTTCATAATTTTACATATTAGTGCAAAACCAAATATATATTTGTGAAATAGAAACATTAAAGATTTGCTCCAAACAAAAATCAATGTAATTTGGAAAACAAATTTTTGCTTCTTCAATTAGTGAATGTGGCATGTTACCGGAAAATGACTCGTGCTGGCTTCGTCGTTGCCGGTCCGCGTTCCGGTGATCATCAGTAATCGGCCACTTCAGCTTCAGCCACTGATCCCTTGGACGGGGTGGCCCGTCGTAACACCGATCATCTGGTCCGGCCAGCTCTGCAACCGTTCACACTCGCCGACTTAGATGCGCTACGCTCAACGTCCGCTCTCTTGCCAACAAGGCGCCTCAGATCCACCGGACTGCAGCTGCTCGAGCGGACTCGACCCGCTCGGGCGACGGTGAAGACTGATGATATGTTCTACCAGAATCATGGCGGAGTGGCCGTGATCGCATCGTCTGCCGTCAGGTTAGCGAAGCTCAAGGCACCGTTCGAGCCGGTCACCTTTGAACATCTTATCGCTAAGGTGTCCGTTTCCTGCAGCTCATTCGTTTTTGTGGTGGTCTACCGCCCTGGTTCCGTCGGGGTGGCCGCCTTCGACGAGTTCCGAAAGGCTACTCGAGATCCTGTCATCTTACGCCATGCCTTACGTCATCACCGGCGATCTCAACATCCGGTTCGATCGTCCGGACGATCCGACGACGTTGCGCGCGACTGAGCTGCTGCATATGTTTGATGCAGTTCAGTGCGTGACGGGCGCGACACACGATCGAGGGGGCACACTGGACGTCGTCATCACCAAGACCGACGTGAGGCAGATCTTGGCGGATGTTCGACATCGACCGGTTCCGGTCCAACCTCGCCGCTTCCTGTCTCTGCGACGATAGCTCGGGTTCCTTCACCGGCGGTGACGTCTCCACGATGGCCCTGCGATTTTACGAGGTTGTCGTGACCATGCTGGATGCCCACGCCCCGATGATTGAGATCACTTGCCGCGTGAGGTCCTGGTCCGATAGGTGGTACGACTCGGAGTGTCGCTCGGCGAAGCGTCACGCTCGACGTCTCGAGCGCCGTTTCAAAAAGCTTCGCACTGATGAGGCACGTGAGCGTTGGAGGGAGGCGCTTGGATCGATGCACCGTCTTGTTCGATCGCGAAGGGGTCACTATTGGAGTTCTACGATCAGCACTGGTCGATGTGACCCTGCGTCCCTCTGGCGTGTGATAAACGATGGTCTGGGCAGAGGAGGAGATGGCGTCCCGAGCACGACTCCGGGACTCTACGCCGAAGCCTTTGCCGATTTCTTCGATCAGAGGGTCTCGGATGTCAGGTCGGCCACTGACGGCGTGCCGCCACCTACGTTCCGTGACATTCAAACAGCCGATAGGTTCGTCTCCTTCGTCCCTGTCACGCCTGCCTTCGTGTGTCGGATGGTCAATGACGCTGTAGTCGCGTCGACTTTCACCTTATCGCTGTCTACTGGCGTCTTCCCGACGAGTTACAAGGACGCGTACGTCACCCCTCGCCTAAAGAAGTCGGCGCTTCCTCGCTGCGAACTCTCGAGCTATCGACCAATTTCCAACCTGTCTGTACTATCAAAGCTCCTCGAGCGCGTAGCCATCGTCCAGCTGTCCGAGTACCTGACGTCGGGTGGCCTTCTGCCGGTCCATCAATCCGCATATCGGAGCTGCCACTCGACCGAGACTGCCCTCCTGAAGGTGGTCACCGACCTCATCGAGGCGATCGACGAGGGTGACCACGCTCTGGAACGTACGGGATCCGCTCGGTCGCGCTCGACTGGCTCCGCTCGTACCTCTGCGGTCGCCGTCAGACCGTGCTCTTCGACGGGGTTTCTTCATCTGACCGCCTGCTCCACTGTGGCGTCCGTCAGGGCTCCGTGCTTGAGCCGCTGCTGTTTTTACTCTACACCGCCGACGTGGGAGAGCTCCCCGCGACCATCGGCCTGTCATCTCACTTCTACGCCAATGATACGCAGCTCTACACGTCCGGACCTCCATCAACGGTTGCACAGCAGCGGCAGCGCATGGAGCTTGGTATTGAGCGGATCGCTGAGTGGATGCGATCAAACAGACTGCGGCTTAATTCCGAGACGACGGACTTCATGTGGTGTGCAACCAGCAGACGGTGCCTCTACCTCGACACCGGTTCGCTAAGAGCTTTGGGCTCTGATCGCGCCTTTGACTTCCGTACGCGATCTTGGTGTCGTGCTGGAGTCTGACCTGTCCATGAGGCGCCACGTCGCTTGGACGGTCGGCTGTTGCTTTCGTCAGCTCCGTCTCATCAGGGGCTGCATCAAGTCCCTGCCTTTCGAGGCTGTGAGAGCAGCCGTAGTTGCCTTTGCCATCTCTCAAGTGGACCGCTGCAACAGCTTGCTGGCTAGCGCGCCGGGGTGTCTCCTGGACGCACTCCAGTCGGTGCTCAATGCTGCGGCCAGGCTTATCTGCAACAGGAGGAAATACGACCACGTCACGCTGTTCCTACGAGACGTTTTGCACTGGCTGCCAATTCCGTTTCGTGTTGAGTTCAAGATCTGCCTGCTTGTATGTAAGTCACTCCACGGCGCAGCGTCCGAGTACCTGCGCGGCTTGTGCACCGAGACCCATTCCTCTGCATCCGGACTGCAACTTAGATCACTCAAAAGATCGATCTCCGCGTCAGGAGGATGAGGACGCGTTTCGGTGATCGCGCTTTCTCGGCCGCCGGTCCCAGATGCTGGAACAGTCTTCCACCCGCCATCAGACTGGCCGACTCTGTGAACTCTTTCAATTCCAGGCTAAAAACCCACCTGTTTGCTAAGGCTTATCCTGCCCGCTAGAAGTTGTGAGGCGCCCTTGTAGCGGTATGGCCGCGTTACGGCGCCATATAAATTGTCGTTATCATCATCAGCCCCCCAAAGTGTATAGAAGGACTTCATCTAAATCTATTGAAACACCGTTTTAGGACGGGCAGACATCTAGTATACATTAATACACAAATGTAAATATACATACATACATACATGCATACATACATACCTACATACAACATACACACATAAATACAACATACATACATACAACATACATACATAAATGCATACATACACATATACATTAATACACATATAAATGCACACGCATACATGCATATACACGTACATACATATATAGATACATACATATATATACATACATAAAAGATACATATATTAAGCAGTTGTCTCTTTGTCGCCCTATTATATCATTTCCCGTTTTTGACGTCACTACTCTCTCTCTCTGAGCCTCACCTCTATCTTTCCTATTTCTGACGTCACTGCTCTACTTCTCCGTGTCGCCCTCTAGCTTTCGTGTTTGTTACGTCACTGTTGTATCTCTCAGTGTCGTCCTTTCTTTCCTGTTTGTGACTTCACTGCTCTATTTGTGTTGCCCGCTATCTTTCCTATTTGTGACGTCACTGCTGTATATCTCTGTGTCGCCCTCTATCGTTCCTGTTTGTGACGTAACTGCTGCATCTTTCTCTTTCGCTTTCTTTTTTTCAAGTTTGTTACGTCACTAATGTATCTCTCTGTGTCGCCCTTTATCTTTCCTGTATGTTAAAACAATGCTGTGTCTGACTACGTCGCCCTCTATCTTTCCTGTATGTTACGACACTGCTCTGTCTCCCTCTCCCTTTCCTGTTTGGCACGTCACTGCTGCATCTGACTGTATCGCCCTCAATCTCTCCAGTTTTCTACGTCACTGCTCTATATCTCTCTGTCGCCCCCTATCTGTCATGTTTGTGACGTAACTGCTGTATCTCATAGTGGCGCTTTCTATCTGTCCTGCTTGTGACGTCAATGCTCTATCCCTCTCTGTCCTCCTTTATGTTTTCTGTATGTGACGCCACTGCTCTGTCTCTCTGTGTTGCACTCTATCTTTCCTGTTTGTGAGGTCACTGCTCCATCTCTCTTTATCTCTCTCTTCGCCTTCTGTCTTTCCTGTTTGTGACGTTGCTGCTGTATATCTCTGAGTCCCCGTTATCTTTCCTGTTTGTTACGTCACTGCTGCATCTCTGTTTCGCCCTCTATCTTTCCTGTTTTTGGCGTCACTGCTCTACCGGTCTCCTATCTTTCCTGTTTGCTACTTCACTGCTGTACCTCTGTGTGTTGCCCTCTCTCTTTCCTGTTTGTGACATCACTGCTGTACCTCTGTGTGTTGCCCTCTCTCTTTCCTGTTTATGACGTCACTGCTATATATCTGTCTGTCGCCCTCTATCTTTCCTGTTTGTGACGCCTCTGCTATATCTCTCGCACTCTATCTTTCCCATTTGTGACGTCACTCTTGTCTACTGTTCTCTGTGTCTACTGTTCCTGTTGTGAAGTCACAGCTGTATCTGTGTCTTTCGCCCCCTTTCTTTCCTGTTTATTGCGTCAGATATATCTCTCTCAGTCGCCCTCTATCTTTCCTATTTGTGACGTCACTGCTTTATCTCTCTCAGTCGCCCTCTATCTTTCTTATTTGTTACGCCACAGCTGTATCTCTCTCTGTGTCGCCCTCTATCTTTCATGTTTATGACGTCACTGCTATATATCACTCTGTCGCCCTCTATCTTTCCTGTTTGTGACGTCACTGCTATATCTCTCTCACACTCTATCTTTCCAATTTGTAACGTCACTTTTGTATATCACTGTGTGTCTACCGTTCCTGTTTGTGAAGTCAAAGCTGTATCTGTGTCTTTCGCCATCTATCTTTCCTGTTTGTGACGTCACTGCTTTATCTCTCTCAGTCGCCCTCTATCTTTCTTATTTGTTACGTCACAGCTGAATCTCTCAGTGTCGCCCGCTATCTTTCCTATTTGTTATGTTACTGCTGCATTTCTCTGTGTCGCTCTGTATTCCCTGCACGTTAGGCTACTGCTGTCACTCTGTCGCCCTCTGTCTTTCCTCTTTGTTATCTCACTGCTGTATCTTTCTGTGTCGCCCTCTATATTTCCTGTATATGACGACATTGCTCTACATCTGTCTTTCGCCCTCTATGTTTCCTGTGTGTTAGTCACTGCTGCATCTCTGTGTGTCGCTCTCTATCTTTCCTGTTTGTGACGTCACCGTTCTATCTCTCTTAGTCGCCCTCTATCCTTCTTGTTTGTTCCGTCACCGCAGTATCTCTCTGTATCGCCCTCTTTTGTTCGTGTCTGTGACGACACTGCTCTATCTCTCTCAGTAGATCTCAATCTGTCTTGGTTCTTATGTCACTCCTGTTTCGCCCTATGTCGCCCTGTATCTTTCATCTTTGTTACTTCACTACTGTTTCTCTCCGTGTAGCCTTCCATATTTCCTGTTTGTGACGTCACTGCTGTGTCTCTGCTTTTTCTGTGTCGCCCTCTATCGTTCATGTCTGTTACGTCACTACTGTATCTCTCTGTGTCGCCCTCAATCTTTCCAGTTTGTAACGTCACTGCCCTCCCTCCCTCCCTCCCTCCCCCTCCCTCCCTCCCTCCCTCCCTCCCTCCTCTCTCTCTCTCTCTCTCTCTCTCTCTCTCTCTCTCTCTCTCTCTCTCTCTGTCGCCCTCTATCGTTCCTGTTTGTGACGTCACTGCTTTGTCTCTCACGCCTTCTATCTTTCCTGTTTGTGACGTCACTGATGTATCTCTCAGTAGGCCCTCTATCTTTCCTGCTTGTTACGTCAGAGCTCTGCCTCTTTCTGTCGCCCTCTACTTTCCTTTTTGACGCCACTGCTGCATCTCTCTTTGTCGCCCTCTATCTTTCCTGTTTGTGACGTCACTGCTTTATCTGTCTGTCTCCATCTATCTTTTCTGCTTGCTACGTCACTGCTGTACTTCTGTGCGTTGCCCTTTATCTTTCCTGATTGTGACGTCACTGTTGTATCTTTCTTTGTCGCCCTCTACCTTTCCTGTTTGTTACGTCACTGCTGCATGTCCTTGAGTCGAACTCTCTCGTGCGTTCTTGTGAGTGACGTCAATGCTCTCTCTCTCGTCCCTTTCTTGTTTGAGACGTCACTGCTGTATCTCTATGTTGTCCTTTATCTTTCTGTATATGACGTCACTGTTCTATCTCTCTGTGTCGCCATCTATTTCTCCTTTTTGTGACATGACTGCTGTTTCTCTTTGTCGAACTCTATCGTTCCTGTTTGTGATGTCACTGCCCTGTTTCTCTCTCTCGCCTTCTGTCTCTCCTGTTTGTGACGTCACTGCTGTATCTCTCTGTGTCGCCATATATCTTTTCTGTATTTGGCGGTACTGTTCTATCTCTCTCAGTCGCCCGCTATCTTTCCTGTTTGTTACGTCACTGCTGTATCTCTGTGCGTCGTCCTCTACCCGTGCTGTATATGACGTCACTGCTCTATCTCTCTTACTCGCGCTCTATCTTATTTATTTATTCCGTCTTTTCTGTATCTAACTCCCTATTTTCTTACAGACAGACCTCATAACTTTAACCTCCCTGATAAAGACTCACGAAACGTTATTTCTCGTATGTTATTCGCCAACTCATACAGTCATACTAAGCTATTACTTCCTCAGATCTATTTTTCATATACACCTACAGCGTTTTGCCTGTTGTTCTACGTAATAAACGAATATAAACATAAACATCTCTCTATCTTTCCTCTTTGTGGCGTCACTGAACTGTACCTCTAAGTGTCGCCCTCTATTTTTTTGTGACGGCACTGGTCTATCTCTTTGTGTCGCCATCTATCTTTCCTGTATGTGACGTCACTGCTCTACTCTCCCTGTCGCCCTCTATCTTTCCTGGTTGTGACGTCACTGCTCTATCTGTATCGCCGTCTATCTTTCTTATTTGTGACGTCACGGTTGTATATCACGTGTCGCCCTCTATCGTTCCTGCTGTGACATCACTTGTGTATCTCTCGCTTTGGGTTTATCTTTCCAGTTTGTGATGTCACTGCTTTATATCTCTGTCGCCCTCTATCGTTTCGTTATGTTACGGCAGTGCTGTATCTGACTGTGTCGCCTCTCTCTCTTTCCTTTTTTTATGCAACTGTCCTCTCTCTTTATCGCCCTCTAGCTTTCCTGTTTGTGACATCACTGCTGTATCCTTCTGCGTCGGCCTCTAACTTTCCTCTTTGTTACGTTACTGCTGTATCTCTCTGTGTCGCCCTCTGTGTTTCCTGTACGTTAGGCCTACGTCACTGCTGTATCTTACTGTGTCGCACTTCGTATTTCCTCTTTGTGGCGTCACTGGTTTATCTCTCTGTCGCCCTCAGTGTTTCCTTTTTGTGACGTCCGGACGGTATCTCTCAGTGTCGCCCTCTATCTTTTTTGTTTGTGACGGCACTCTCTCTGTGTCGCCCTCTTTCCTATATGTGACGTCACTGCTCTATCTCGCCCTCTCGCCCTATATCTTTCCTGTTTGTGACGTCACTGCTGTATCTTTCTGTGCCACCCTCTGACTTTCCTGTTTGTTACGTTAGGGGCCATCCATATATTACTTTCGCAAAAATCCGGGGAAATTGGACCCCTCCATGTTCGCAGGCGTACTTTTTTCCACCCCCCCCCACCTGCGTACGTACATTTGATGCACCCCCAAGACCAGCTGCAGAATGTGTCAGTTACACAGGTCCAGACAGCGACTGTCTGCACTTTAGGCCACTTTAGGCCAGATTGATGATGAGTAATGCATGGATTCACTGTTGAGTTGTGTAATAGTTTAATAATAGCGTTCAGAGGTTAGGTGGCATACAAGTGACACCTCTCCCACAGTCCTACTTCCTCTGGTAGTACCAGATAGCTGGAAAGACTGAACTCTAGCTCACTTGAAGGCCAATCAATTTGCGTACGTACCTTATCAGTGGACCCCCATTCGCAAGCGTACGCAAGTACATGCATTTCGGTTACCCCTCCCCTCCCCCTCCTTGCGTACGTAATATATGGATGGCCCCTTACTGCGGTACCCCTCTGTGTCGCCCTCTACGTTTCCTGTACGTTACGTCACTGCTGTATCTCACTGTATCGCCCTCTGTACTTACGTCACTGCTGTATCTTTCTGTGTTACCCTCTATCTTTCCTCAATGTGACGTCACTGCTCTACAATTGTCTGTCGCCCTCGATCTTTCCTGTCTGTTACGTCACTGGGGTATCTCTGTGTATCGGCCTCTTTCGTTTTTGTTTGTGTACGTCACTGCTCCCGCTATCTTTCCTGTCTGTTACGTCACTGGTGTATCTCTCTGTGTCAGCCTCTATCGTTTTTGTTTGTGTACGTCACTGCTGTCTTTCGCCCTCTACTTTTCTTGTTTGTGACGTCATTGCTGTATCTCTTAGTGGCCTTCTCTATCTTGGTCCTATATCTTTACTCTTTGTGACGTTACTGCTGTATCTCTCTGTCGCCCTCTGTCTTTCCTTTTCTGACGCCAGGACGGTATCTCTGGAGTGTCGCCCTCTATCGTTTTTGTTTGTGACGGCACTGTTTTTCCTGTATGTGACGTCACTGCTCTATCTCCCTATCGCCTCTATCTTTCCTGTTTGTGACGTCAGTGCTGCACCTTTCTGTGTCACCCTCTGACTTTCCTGTTTGTTACGTCACTGCGGTATCTCTCTGTGTCGCCCTGTACATTTTCCTGTACGTTACGTCACTGCTGTATCTCATTGTGTCGCCCTCTGTATTTCCTCTTTGTTACGTCACTGTTGTATCTTTCTGTGTTACGCTGTATCTTTCCTCTATCATGTGACGCCACTGCTCTACAATTGTCTGTCTCCCTCTATCTTTCCTGTCTGTTACGTCATTGGTGTATCTCTCTGTGTCGGCCTCTATCGTTTTTGTTTGTGTACGTCACTGCTCTCTTTCGCCCTCTACTTTTCTTGTTTGTGACGTCATTGCTGTATCTCTTAGTGGCGCTCTCTATCTGTCCTGCTTGTGACATCGCTGCTCTATCTCTCTTTGTGGTCCTTTATCTTTCCTCTTTGTGACGTCACTGTTGTATCTCTTTGTCGGCCTCTATCTTTCCTTTTTGTGACGTCAGGGCGGTATCTCTCTGTGTCGCCATCTATTTTTCCTGTTTGCGTCGTCGCTGCTGTATCGTTCTATGTCGCCCTCTACCTCTCCTGTATGTGACTCAACTGCTCTATCTCTCTCTGTCGCCTTCTATCTTTCCTGTTTGTGACGTCAATGCAACATGTTCTCTTTCGCCTTCTATCTTTTCTAGGGCCCGTAGAGTAATGGATAAGACACTGGCGTGAAGAGCAGTAGGTACCAAGATCAAAACCCGTAGATCCCTAGGGTTTATTCAGCCTTCCACTCGCTAGGTTGCGGCGGTGGTTAAATGAATAGTAGGCCGTGTTGACGCCCTGTTGGCTGCCGTATCAACAGTTATATTCGACTCCTGTAAAACTTATGTATTTCTACTGTATACATGTATGTAAGGCGCCCGGCGTTGCTGCCGTTTCTACTATATGTATGTTCACTTTACACAGCGCAGTGCAGTTAGCAGGCGCTTAAATAAAGAAAAGATTATTAGTTGTGACGTCTTTGCTGTGTATCTCTGCGTCTGTACAGTTCCTGTTTGTGACGTTACTGCTGTTCTTTCTTTCTCTGTCGCCCTTTATCTTTCCTTTTTGTGACGTTACTGCTGTTCCTCTGTGTGTCGCCCTATATCTTACCTGTATGTGACTTCACCGCTCTGTCTCTCTAAGTCGCCCTCTATCATTCCTGTTTGTTATTTCACTAATGCATATCTTTGTGTCGGCCTCTATCTTTCCCTTATGCTACGTCACTGCTGTATCTCTCTATGTCTTCCTCTATCTTTCCTCTTTCTTAAGTCACTGCTGTATCTACATCTTTGTGTCGCCCTCTATGTTTCCTGTTTGTTTGGTCATTGCTGTATCTCTCTGTGTCGCCCTCTAGCTTTCCTGTTTGTGACGTCACTGCTGTATCTCTCTGTTTCGCCTTCTATCTTTCCTATTTGTGACGTCACTGCTTTGTATCTCTCTGTCGCCCTCTAAATTTTCTGTATGTTACGGTACTGCTCTATCTCTCTCAATCGCCCGCTATCTTTCCTGTTTGTTACGTCACTGCTGTATCTCTCTGTGTCGCCCTCTATTATTCCTTTTTGTTACGTCACTGCTGTATCTCTCTGTGTACCCTCTTATCTTTCCTGTGTGTTACGTCACTGCTCTCTGTCACCTTCTGTCTTTCCTTTTTTGTGACGTCGCTGGTGGATATGTCTGTGTCGCCCTCTATCGTTCCTGTTTGTGACGTCACTGCACTATCTCGGTCGCTCTGTATCCTCCCTGTTTGCTGCACCTCTGTTGTATATCTAAGTGTCGCCCTCTATCGTTCCTGTTTGTGACGACACTGTTCTCTCTTTCTCCTGTGTTTAGCTTCACTGCTGTATCACTCGGTGTCGCCCTCTATCGTTCCAGTTTTTGACGTCACAGCTCTATCTCTCTCAGTCGACCAGTCTAGTTGTCAAGACCCTAAACCTCGAGACCAAGACCAAGACCAAGACCTTGAACCTCAAAACCAAGACCAAGACCAAGACTTTGAACCTCAAGACCATGACCAAGACTTTGAACCTCGAGACCAAGACCAAGACCTTGAACATCAAGACCAAGACCAAGACCCATAAAATCGCAATCAGATCAAGACTTCTAAAAATTTTCAAGTCGGAATATTCGCTATTATAATGAAAACATGAGTCTTTTATTTTATTCAAACAAATTAACTTTAAATGCAAACTGCATAGAATTCCGAGTTTGTATTAAAAAGTCCTTCATGCAAAATATTATTCCAAATGCCTTTTGTATTTTATAAAAACCAATTCGCTCAGAATTTCTTACCAAGACGTGCCTAGTGGGCCTCACAAAAATTCCACCATGTGAAAAAATACGTTCTACAGGTGCTGAAGTCGCTGACACACACAGAGTAGCTTTTCAAGCACTGGATGTAAATGTACAGATAGCAAGTCCTTTTGAAATCTTCCCATGGTTTATCACGTCTGATACAGAAAAACTGTAGCTGCTGCCAATGGGTTTTCCTGACCAACAAGACTTGTATCCATCCATAGATATTGGTCGTATGATGCAAGCAGGCTTGATACAGAATTCTTGAGTTTTGTTAAATGACTGCTCATATTGACAGCTGGTCTTGGTCTTGGTCTATTGACAGCCGGTCTTGGTCTTGGTCTTGCGAGACCAAGACCAAGACTTTGAACCTCAAGACCAAGACCAAGACTTAGAACCTCAAGACCAAAACCAAGACTTTTGGTCTCAAGACCAAGACTTTTAAACACGAACTCGAGTGCGTTCGAGACCAAGACCTCGGTCTCGAGGACAACAAGACTGCAGTCGACCTCTATCTTTCCTGTTCGTTGCGTCACTGCTATGTCTCTCTGTGTCACCCTAATGCTAATGCACCACCTCCATCGTTTCTGCCTATGACTTCTTCGCTGTCAGCCTGGAACCCTTTTCAGCTAACTATATACTGTAACGATGGTATAACCCTCGCTACTGTTTAATTATCTAGCGCTATTTCGTATTACTGCGTCAATTGCCTTGTGTCCATTGATATTACGGTTTTAATTATCTAGCACCCAATTCGTATTGCTGTTTCAATTAGCTCGCGTCCCTTATTCGCGCGGATTCGCATACGTCACACAACTGGTTGCTAAGGGTGAACATCTGGTCGGTCGCGATCTAACTTGAAAGGACGCCGACGCAGAGATCTAGCGATACAGAGACGACGAGTTGACGGGTATGCGCACATAAAAGTAGCTTCAAAGGAAATCTCGATCTGCCGGCTTAGTGATAGCTTGAGGGGCATACACACAGACTCACGCGCGAACGCACGCGCGACGACAGAAGACATGCAGACGGGCAAGCTAGATCAAACGATTACGCTGTCGCCGCGATCGGGCCTCGATATATAGAAATGTACTGCCTGGCAGACTTTAGAAAGAATAGTTGGGGTGACCGAGTTCGCGGCTTCCTTGATGTAGTTTTAGAGAAACTAAAAATAACTCGGTGACACCCGACTAAAATGCGGAGGGGATAGGGCCTTTAGCAACGGCCGTACTATATAAGTTCGCGCATTGAAAATCACAAAAATTAGCGTGTTTCGGCCGCCTAGAGGAAGCACGTAGGTTTGGTAGCGCTAAATTCGTATAATTTGGCTGATGTGGTCGGCCGGTGTTTGAAATGTTAATTGGAATATCGTTGTGAAATTGGGCGAATTTGATGTGCGCCTTTTAATGTAGAGATAGGCAGTGTAACAGAGAGATTTCGAAAGTCGGATATATTGCGATTCCGAGTCGTTTCTGCGTTGGAAATTCTGGAATATATTCATGTTCTCTGTGGATAATGGCCTTTAAATTTCTCGATAAATTGGCGATCTGTGGAAGCGGCCGATATTCTGGAAATTGCGATCGATAGGCTACGTATTCGCAAAGACGATAATTCTCATATATTGGAGATATCTGGATTATAAATAGGGCCTAATCTTGTCGATCGACTGTAGGCAGAGAAATTGCATCGTCATTCCGGCCTTGTAAAATCCGTTGGCAGGCGATCTTTCTTTCAGCCGGGAAAATCTTAGTGTAATGGTTTTAGATGCTTGGTTGCCGTGGTGCTTAACACCTTCACGTCAACCAACTGATAAAACTATGTTTGGTGATAGCGGTGCTTGTGCAGTCTCTTCGGGTGTTCCTTGGCGTGTTTCGTTGGCTCGTAAGAAGAACGACACCAGATGATTTTTCTCTTTGTATATTATTAACTATTATTTTATTTACAACGATTTCTTATTGTTTAACGATGATTTTCATTACGACGATTCGTTCTAGTTATAAACCCTATTTCTTTGTCGTTTTTAGCAGTCTCTCCCGCTTTTCAACTATTCTTTTGCTCGATCCTCCAATCCTCTTTTCTCGATCGTCCGCCCTTTGTTCAGTGATCCGATCTCCTTCGATCCTCTGTTCCTCCTTTCTCGATCGTCCGCTCTTTTCGCTAGTCCGATCCTCCGTTCCTCTCGATCGTCCGCTTCTTTTCGCTGGTCCGATCCTTTCGCTCCTCCGATCGACTGTTCTCCTTTGTCCGATCCTCTTCTTACCCCGCGTCATCTATTTATGCTTTCCACCTTCCTTCTCCGCCCCTTTCGTCTTTCCTCTCCTTATTTGGTCACAATTCTTTCTTATTTCTTATTTTTTACCCCCATCCCTGCAGGCTTGACTTTCCTCTTGCCTTGCTTTCCCCTGGCTGTGGAAATGTCCCCTGCTCATGATTCATCGTCTGGCTATGCCACTGTCTAGTTTTTCAGTCAGCTTCTGTGTCCTTGTCTGTATATTAATATATGTATTAGCACATCTTATAAGCGTTCTGTGTCCTTCCTCTATCTATTATAATGTTCATTACTGAATCCTTTACTGTAAGCTACATTTTACATTAGAAACCGTTCATATCTTTTCAACTCTAAGCCTATGAATGTCCATATCTTTGTTACATTATAAACTACATTGTTACATTATAAACTGTTCATATCTTGGTCCCCTCTTCCATTACACTTAGTATAAACCCAATTTACTCCAAGAAGGCTATTATAATAGCCAGAGCCGTATATTGTAATATACGGCTCTGATATTAGCTTGTGTCTGATAAGTAAGAGTGTAAGTTAGATAGCAATTGAAACTAGTCTTGTAGAGATTAGTTTATAAGTTAGATAGTAGGCCTAAGTTAGATGTGTTAAGATTACAGTGATTAATTTCTTTGTCGATTAGAAATAATTATACTTCATACACCTCGATCAGCACCTGACCAATTTTAGTTTGTCAGTACGATTGTACGCATTATTTTAGAGTAATAATAAACTGATAGAACTGGTGCCAACTTGATTAATATGGAAACCACAGTAAGTAGAGTAAATATATTCTCTTAGTACCAACTGCTTATACCGCACTTTGGTTTACATAATAGTTTATACAGAATAAAGCATTCTTGTAAGAAATGTTTTCCTCATTAAATTGTCCGCCCTCGGTATTAATCGGTCGTGCAATCTTGGCCTCATGGAATAGTGCTGTGGCCTCAGCGGTGGGAGATGATGGTTCAGCACATGGCCCTCGTAATGCAGTACCGCTGCGAAGAGGTAAGGAGCGCTTGCGTCCAAGCAAGACAGTCGATGATGGTTCAGCACATGGCTGACTGATACGCAGAGACTGTCTTGCTTGGACGCAAGGCTACATAATTGCTCGAAGGTGGGGCTATCCGCAGGGAGATAGTGCAGACGCACCAGACGGTCTAACACGGACTGCAGCCTATCCCGCTCCTGTTGACCCGCGAAGGCCCACCAAGCCGAGGACGCGTATAACATACGGGCTAATGTAGTCATTTTTACTACGTCATGCAAACTTGGGGAGCACAGGCCGTGCGTTGTCATGATACGCAGAGCATACATCGACTGTCTTGCTTGGACGCAAGCGCTCCTTATATGCCCTTCGAAACTTAGTTTTTCATTCACTACAACTCCCAGAATCTTCATACTCTGGACCCGCCGAAGTCCCGGCACCTCTGCAGATGCGTCCTCCTGCCCCCTCCCTGGACGACGAACTATCATCTCCTGTGTCTTGCTTTGATTGAGGCTCAGATTGCAGCTCTTGGCCCACTCTGCTACGTGGTCCAACCATCCTGATTGTATTACTGTTTTTGGCTGGTACTAACAGGTAAGTGTCATCGGCATATTTATTCATACGATTGTGAGAATAGACTGTTTTGAGCTTTGATATGGCCACGATGAAGTACAAAGGGCCCAGACCGGACCCCTGAACAATGCTGGCGTTGATGTTAGTAATACGCGAGACCATTCCGTTGTATTTTGTCCTATGGTTTCGGTTTGTCAGGAAATTTACAATCCAGTTATGCACACAGTCCGGAATGGGCAGCTCTGCCAATTGCTCCACAAGATACGCATGTCGGATCGTATCAAAAGCTTTAGAAAAGTCGAGTGCTATCAAGTGTACATAATGGTCCTCGCTGAGGAGTTCCACCAGGCCCTTGGTCAGGGCGACGATGGCAGCGGTGGTCGATCTTGTGAGGCGGAACACGTACTGGTCCGAGAATTGCTGGTTTGTGCATGGTGTCATCAAGAAAGGATAAAAGAAGCGGCGTGCTATGATCTTCTCCAGGAGCCTGCAGAGTATGGACGTGACCGAAATTGGTCGAAAGTCTGCAGCTTCCATAGGATGAGGGATCTTTGGCACCGGCGTTATTGTGCTCGTCTTCCATTGCGGAGGAACGAAGGCATGATGGATGGACAAGTTGTATAGCTTTGCAACGGGCTCTGCTAGTAGATGCGCTGCTGAGGCTGCTCCCTTGAGCAGCCATGCCATCAACAAACCATCCGGACCCGTAGATGTGCTACCAGTCGATGCCAGAAAGATCTGTATCGCACCAGTCTGGCTCTAGCTCAATAGCAGAGCGAGCCCTAGCACAAGCAAAGTGTTGTGTTGGAAAGACAGAGCGCTATTTTGGAAAGTTTGAGAGTAAGCCAACGTCAGAGTGCTATCAATTAGAGTTACTGGTATCACGCTTAGAGCGCCTCGAGCCAATGCCTAATAATAAATTCGCTGTGCAGTCGCATGCGAACCCTAGCTGGTCCAGCGATGCTGGGGCTGTTGCCCATCCTACCCACTCGTCCATCAGCCTGGTAAATAATGATGATAGTTCACAGTTAGTACACGTCTCTGATCTCAGCCTAGCCAAATACATAGATGGTTCTGACTGAAAAGACTCAGTTTATCTGGCTCGGTGGTCGCCTCCAACTCAGCAAGATTGATTTTGACTCTCTACGTCTTAGGTTCCCCTCATTCAATTATCCTCCTCTGTTCGCGACTTGGGGATTGTTCTTCGTACTACGTACCTCTCCTTCAATGATCAAGTTAACCTTCCAGATCTTGCTTTATCACCTACGCCAGCTCCGATCCATCCGCAAGTCTCTTTCATTTCATGCTGTCACTACACTGGTTCATGCTTTGATCTGCACTCGGGTAGACTTTGGCAATGCTGTGTACATTAACCTTTCCACCTCCAATGTGCACAAACTCCAGACTATCTTTAATGCTGCCGATCGGCTTATAGGCCTAGGTGACATTCCTAAGTTTTCCCACGTTTCTGCCTTTATCCGTGATTTCCTCCACTGGCTCCCTGCTCAACAGCGAATTCAGTTTAAAACCCTCACGCTCATGCGCAGCTGCCTCACTGCCTCTGCTCCGTCTTACCTAATGAATTTTTGTAACCCAGTTTCTTCCTTGCCTACGAGGGCTTCCATGCGATCTTCGGCTCGCGACCTTATGGTTGTCCATGGAGTTTCGCCTATGTTGGCCCCTCTGCTTGGAACTGTCTCCCCTTGTTTCTCCGCCTAGAGCTTCTTGCCCTCTCGAGATCTCTCCAGTAAGTCCAGTTCCGTAGACGCCTGAAAACTTTCCTTTTGCCGGTGCTGGCATTGATGCGGGTTGAAAGCGCCGCTGATCTGAGTGGCGCTATATAAGTTTTCGCTTACAATTACAATTACAAGGCCAAGACTTTGAACCTCAAGACCTAGACCAAGTCTTTGGACCTCAAGACCAAGACCAAGACTTTGAACCTCAAGACCAAAACCGAGACCAAGACCCAAAAATCACAATAATATCCAGACTTCAATTCCTTACTAAAAAAAGTTGTCAAGTCCGACAAGTCGGACTACTCTCTATTTTAACGAAAAGATGAGTCTTATTTTACTCAAGCAAAACAATTAGGCCCAACTCTAAATGTAGACTGAACAGAATTCCAAATTCGTATTTACAATAATCCTTCATCTGAAATGTATTCCAAATGCCTGTTGATCAGGGCTGTAGTCGAGGGTATACGCGGGTATACAGCGTATACTTACCTCTAGAGAAATTTGAGAGCGTATACTCATGGCTGTAGACGAGGGTATACGCGGGTATACAGCGTATACTTACCTCTGCAGATGAAATTTTGAGGAAAAAGAGAGGTTTTCAAAGGTTTTTAGGCCGAATGACTAAAAAAAAGGTCATAAACTTTTTCAGAGACAAAATCGTAAAAAGTCTGAAAATTTTCAAAGAATTGGTGAAAAATCAGAAATTTTTCCGAAAAAAGGTCTTCAAATTTTTTTTGACGCCGCTGGTCACTGGTAGCGTATACTCACCTCAAATTTTACCACTACAGCCCTGCTGTTGATCAGTGTTTAATCTAGCTAGACGTCATTTGGGGGGGGAATTTCCCCCCAGGATTGAAGTTCCCCCCAGAGGCCGGCAATATTATAATGTATGGACTGTTTTGGGGAAGAAATCCCCCCCCAGGATCCAAGGATACATGTTGCGCGCTCCCCCCCCCCAGAGACGAAGTAAAGGAGAAGAATGCCTTAAAAAAGGTCGTCAAAGAGTTTTTAGTTCGAAAAATGGGACGAATGACAAAAAAGGTCATCAACTTTTTTTGAAGATGAAATTCCAACTTTGAAAGCTGAAATTCCTAAACTCAGAAATTTTTTTGCCGTTTGAACTCAGATGAAATTTCTCCGAAAAGGGTCGCCGTTGTTGATCCCCCGACAAACTTTGTTTCCCCCCCCCCCTCAGAAGAGGGGGGCTAGATTAAACACTGCCTGTTGATATTATAAAAACCAATTCGCTCAGAATTTTCTGACCAAGAAGTGCTCTGTGGGGCCTCATAAAAATTTGTCATGTGAAAAATACGTTCTACCGGTGTAGAAGTCGCAGGCACACACGGCAGCTTTTCAATGTACAAATCGTGCCTTTTTAAAATCATCCCATGGTAAATAACCAGAAGTCAAAATAATTGTCCAAAACATGTTAAGCCTCGATCATTATAAGACCATGCAAATACTAAAGCAATTGTTTCAGTAATTATTTGATAATTTTTAAAAATTCTTGCGTTTTGTTAAATGATATAGGCCTATTATTGACAGTACAGTCGAGTCTTGGTCTTCCAAGACCAAGACCAAGACTTTGAACCTCAAGGCCAAGACCAAGACTTTGAACCTCAAGACCAAGACCAAGGCCAAGACTTTTGGTCTCAAGACCAAGATTTTTAAAAACGAAATCGAGTGCACTCGAGACCAAGACCTTGCAATGGCCTCGAGGACAACAAGACTGCTTTTGCGTTAAATAACTGAGTTTGCCAGTGGAAGATAATTATGTAGGCCTTACAAATGTCCACATTTTCTATTGCGACCATTATGGCCTCAACCTTGCTAATTTGTCTATAAATTTATGGGGTGGGATCCTTCGCTACCGCTGCGGCTCTGCCCGTTTGAATGGCCCACGCCCTTAAGGCCCCGTGTACGCACTGTTCTAACCCGATAGCGCATTGGATAACATCTGGCGTAGAGTGCGAGAGGTACAGAGATCGAGTCCCATAGGCGAACATGCTTTGTAGGCTGCAATTTGCGCCGTGTATTGCAGGCTGTCTGTTCTGTTAGTAGTTAAGATTTATCGCATAACATGTACATGTACAACGCAGTGCGTTTGCAGGCGCTTAATTAAAGAATAAATATTATTATTATTATTAAATATTTAAAATAAGCCACGACCGGTATGCGAACCGGCATCCTAACGCACAGAAGCGCACCTCTAGCCTAACCATATTGCATATAACTAACCAGAATAATGTATGGTGCACTGGCATTCTTTGATGGATGCTTCATTGCGCTTTCCTTAGCTCCTATAGCTCTGTTATTGTATTGTAGTGTATTGTATATGGGCATTTATAAAGCGCCTCTCGCGGTATAGACCATTCAGAGGCGCTCCCAGTGCGCGAGACCCCGAGAGAAAAAGCAGGATTTAAGATGAGAAAAAGAAGAAGCAACGCTACCGGAGAGAATGGTGGTGCGGACAGAAGGAGGAAGTCGGTTCCAAAGTGAGGGACTTATGCAGGCAAAGGATCTGGACTGAGCCATAGTAGGGCCTAGTCCTGACAAGAGGAACTAAGAGGTCAAGACGATCAGAAGATCGGAGAGGACGCAGCGAAGCAGCAGAATGAGGCCGTTGAATTAGATCACATAAGTACTGTGGAGCAAGACCAAGTTGAGACTTAAGCACAAGAGCAAGCACTTTGAATTGTATACGGGCAGAGAGAGGGAGCCAATGGAGTTGTTCAACCATGAAGGTGGAGATATGAGAGAACCGAGGGAGGCGGGCAATGGGTCTAGCAACAGCATTGAGTACGGATTGGAGAGGAGAAAGACGGATCTTGGGAAGGCCAATAAGGAGAGAATTACAGTAGTCAATCCGAGAGCACACGAATGCATGAACAACAACAATTGAGGTGAAGGTCGAGGATGAGACAGACCGCCGAATAGCCCGGAGACGCCTTAAGTGGAAGTAAGAGGAGCGAGTGAGGTTGGAAATGTGCTCAGCAAAAGTAAGCGAGCTATCCAGAGTGACACCCAAGTCACGAACACTGGACGAGAAAGTGAAGTGAGGAAACCTATCAGACAGGAGCACGAAATCAAGCTTTTGGAGTTGCTGGGGGGTGCCAAACCAGATGAATTGAGTTTTGGAAGAGTTTAGAGAAAGGCAATATGAAGACATCCAGCAATGAAGATCTTGAGATACAGCTTCAATGAATTCAGTTAGAAGCAGCTGAGCAGATGGAGGTCCATGGACAAAGGCCTGGACATCATCAGCGAAAAGGTGACCAGCGGCCCCGTGTTTAGAGAGTAGGGAATGGATGTCAGCCGTATAGAGAATGAAGAGATCGAAGCGGGCCAAGGACCGAACCCTGAGGAACACCAAGTTTTACCGAGACCCAGCGAGTTCTTATAGTCTCACCGGAGATTATCATTTGAGAGCGTTCAGACAGGTAAGACCGAAACCAAAGGAGAGGAGTGCCCTTAAGACCAAAAGAAATCTCAAGGCGCTGGAGCAGGATTTCATAGTCGACCACTCGACCATGTCAAAGGCTGAAGAAACGTCATAAAGAGCCAGAAGAGTAGGCCTAAGTTGAGACTTATCAACAGCAGAATAGAACTCAGATAACAGGGAGAGGAGGGCAGTTTGTGTTTGTTATGTGTAGGCCTACTTGCTGCCCCACGAGCGTAGTCGTTAGCAAGGACGTATAGGGCCTACCCAGATTTAAATTCAAGAGGAGGAATTAACTTCGGGATACATCCAGGTGCAGTAGGTGTGCGGACGTGATCGATAACCGACTTAAATTGGTACTGGCCCAACGCTATAATTATGTCTATAGGCCTAATTAAGGTAGAAGGTTCACCGAAGTTACCGTCATCGTTCAAAATACGACTGCGAAAATAATTAAATTTTACAAAACGTATTGCTTCCCTTTCCTTCTCAGATGCCTTCCGTGTATTAAATTATCGCACAGCGAGGTAAACGATGACAAGCCAAAGAAAAGAAAGGATATGCGCTAAATAAGTTGGGTCTAGTTACTTCGTGCTGTCGCCTATGCCCTAGTCCGTTTGTTTTCTCTCATGGCGGCGTAACGTGGATGCGTGTCATGTAGTTGGGAAGGGTTTGCTTGGTTTCAAACCAGAGAGTCGCGGTTTCTCAACCCCGCGGAGAGGACATCCGTTTTTTTGATTGAGAGATTTGGAACAATGTCGTCGTCGGGTAAGGCGTGCCGGATCGGCTACTGGATGACGGAGAAGAAAATCCGAAAGCTCAACTTTGACGAATTCGAGGATATGTGTAGGCAAGTGTAACAACAATAACAACAACAGGCTTGTGAAACTGTGTGTTTGAAATTTGAAAGTTTATATGGCGCTTTTTGGACATGTTTCAAAATCGGTGTTCTAATAAGGAGCTTCATGATCTTAGTGCGTAATTCGTTCGTAATGAGAGATGCTGTGAAAGAAGCCTATGAAATACGGGTAAAGGTTTACGGTGAGTCGGTGAACGCGTTGACAACCAAAACATCATGGCAGCTGCAGTATTGTATGGAAATAGAGTGGTACGGCCAACAAAACAATATTTTAAGATAAAAAATTAGTAAGTAAGTAAGCTCACTAACACAATATTAGAAGGTAAAAAATAACTTTTAATAGAAAATTGACACAATATTTCCAAAGCTTAAAAGAGTAAAAATAAAGTGGTTGATTCTTGGTGTTCTTCTTTAATAACGACCTTTTTTGGTTGGAGGACATAGATTTTGGAATTCCTTGCTGTATCGTTTCTGTCAGTTTGTTCTCTATTTAAAGCGTATCTGTAAAAAAAATGGTTATTTGCCATAGGCAAATAACCAGTCTGTTAGAAGACTGATGTTCTGGATTGTGACTTGATTATAGCTTTGTTTTGGTACACCATCGGTTGATTCTGTGTGCATTAGAAATATGGAAGTTGTTAATTAGCAATAATTGTTCATTGGCTGCCAGTTCCTCGAAGCGTTGAATCCTGGCTTGTGATGTAGGTCTGGAGATGCCAGTTGGGTTAGGGCTATAGGTACTTGATAGAATTGCTTGGCTTCATCTTGGCCATGGATCTCTACATTTCTTCTTCAAGGTGAACTGCTCAATCCTTTTGCTTGAACTGCTGTTGTTCAACAATGCTCAGGACTGTTGCTTCTGACAGCTATGTACAGTAACCGACCATTTCTACAGTGCTTTCTAAGAACCTCAAAGGCACCCTCACTAGCCTAGGGTTATTAATTAGAGTTATTAGTAACAATAATTTCATGTGTGTGTATGTATACATCTTGACATTTATATAGTGCCTTTAAAGATTGTCTTTGTGAGAGATCTAAAATTTGCATTTTAAGATGAACTGAAAGTGTTTTCATAGCAACTTTGTTGGTAAAGTTCTAAGTTTAAGGGCAAGCCTGTTCTAATGCTCAAGAAATCATGTGTCTGAAACTAGATTGGACTGCAGTAGCAGGTTGTCTATACATACTTATAAATGAGGCGCACAGCATTTGAGTTACCTTGGACAGTAACAGGGAGCTTCCTGATATATTCTGAAGTAGCACCAACCTTGACTTCTGTAACTAGTGTCAATTTCCTTGTATCACTGGATGCTTTGTCTGATTTGACCAAGTTTCTGAATTTGATGGCAGGCGGAGCTACACTTTTGATGTATCATTTGATTGATTAGTCTGAATTGAGTGTAAGTTAGGTCAGTGGTTCTCAACCTTTTTTGGCACACGACACACCAAAACAGGTAACCAAATTTGGCGACACACCATGCAATCGTCGTACGTGAATATTGTGAAAAATGTTAAAGTTAAACTAGTTATTTATTTAAAATGCTAAATTGTTAACATTTTTAAAAATGAAAATGTTCATATTGGATCCTTTCTAGTTTCTACGTTAACTTAGGAACAGTTAATGGGATTTTTGCTTCTCGATTTTCCTCTGGATCATAAAACGAGGATCCACAATATAGGCCTAGTCATCGTTTCACTTGCGCACAACAGATTTCTTCTTTTTCATGTGTTTCTTGGTTGGTTTACTAAAACTAGCAGTGGCAGCAGCAGAGTTTTCGTATTCACTACTGCTGGTGCGAGAATCCGTCTCATTGCTACCAAAATCTGATTCCGCATCATCAGTTGTAGATTCGCAATATTTTCGTTTGCTTTTGATAAATTTATCCATTTCGATTGTACGGTAATGGGTAAAAGTTTACATCGGGGCGGTCGCAAACGTGGACACTGTACAAGCATATTATCTTACATTATGGGTATAAGGTAAACATCATAGTCGACTCTGATTGCGATATAACAGAATGGATAAATAGAGCACCACGAATTCTCACAGCCTACGTCCGCTACACTTGTAGGTGTAATGCAAGAATGACTGACGTAGGCTGTGAGAATTCGCGACACACCAATTTTTCGCGACACACCAACGACACACCATGTTCACGCGACACACCGCCCGTCGATTCGCGACACACTAGTGTGTCATGACACACCGGTTGAGAACCACTGGGTTAGGTAATTATTTCCCCATCAAAAGGGGCCTGGGAACCTATGGGGTGAAAGGCACCAAAGCTCACACAAGTTTTGGCTTTGTGACGCTGAGGCAAGAGCATGCTCATACAAGGGCATAACCGAAATCCGGATCGGTAAACCGAATTTGCTGATTTTTGGACTATGCGGAATTATCCGGATCTGAAATGTTTTTAGATGGTGCCATTTAATAACAGTTGTTTTTAGATGGTTTCGCTATGGACTAATAACAATTTATAGGTCATCCTCGGAGGGCGATTGGCATCCGCACCTGTTTAATTGCCAGCTATCCCAATACCAGCCATGTTGAGGCGGCGACCTTAGGCCTGTCAATCAGTAAAGAAATATATCGTGATATAGGGAAGAGGGGTGACTGACTGACTGTTGTTCCATCTTACCACATGTAGCTGACGCTAAGTCGTTAGCCAGTGATGACTAACTTGGAATTAGGCCTTAGTACTAATCGGAATCAGCAAGTAATGGCCTATACTATCCGAAATCCGAAAAACAACCAAAATCGATTATAGTGCCCTACTGAAAACCTTACTCTATGGGGTTAATATCTACAACAGGCTGTTGAAAGACAGATTTTCTTCTTTGTTAATTCAAAGCCAGAGAAGGTTTTGATGTGACACACTCAATATATTGCCTGATTGGTAGAGAGTGGGCGGACACAGAGATAAGAGACAGGACAACTAATTATCAAGACAGAGCTCTGTTTATATGTGATATATAATATATACACAGTTACACACATATATGTATATAGTGCAAGTGCACACTAGTGGCACTACTTTAACTGTTGAGACTGCATTTCATGTTTATAAACAATTCGCCATAGCCTAAAAATCTGTGCATCAGAAAAATTGTCAAACAGCATTATAGATGGCCAAATTCCTCTAAATTTTATTTTTTTCCAAGTATAAAAAATCGTTTTGGTCGCAGTGTTTACTTCCTTCTTCTTCTTTACTAGCAGTCACAGCTGTAGTCATAATCTCGAGATTTATTTAGTGCCCACAAAAGCTAAGTCATGGGAACCAGTTTATTCGCAGGTGCTCAGTCAAAACAAAGTATATATAATTATATATAAACAAAATGAATATGCAGCCCTGGGTCAAGATCCAAATAGTCAGGCAGGAGGCGGTCAGCTACAGTCTTTAGTAAATGGTGTTTAGAATTGAATCTGCAAGGAGACAAGTGGAAGCTCTAGGGAGAATCAGGATAAGATTTGTGAAAGAGCAGTGAATGACAGACCTGTGGAAAGATGGCAAGAGGTGAGGTTTTAATGAGTTGGAGGAACAGATATTCGTCATAATTCTGGTGGTAGTGTATTCCAGAGAGACAGAAAGTTCAGCTATGGCTATGGAGTGATTTGCAAATTTTAGTGATGAGGTGATTTGAGAAGTGTTAGGGTGAAATAAGAGTGGGTTAAGCGGCGGCTTAGTTCGATTCCGACATTAATATTATAAATTTTACTGCAAACATAACCTAAAGTCTCAAACCACTATAAACAGCCTTAACCCCAACCGTAACCCGAAACCTAATTTTAACTGACCCGGTTGTCATTTTCATATTTGCTGAAACTTTCTTAAAATTTGCAAACAAACACAACTTCACAACACGTAAAGAAATGCCACAAATTTTTAATATATCTGTATATATATATATTTTAATAATATATTTGACAATTTGTCGTCAATGGGTGTGGAAGGGATTTCTGATTATCAGAACCAGAATTGGCAAAAATGTGCTAAATTATCAGAATTGGTTATCGGCGGAAAAATACTTATTGGTTAATCCTTAATTATAAGTACAGACAGTAACAGGCGCTCTATAAACATTGGCTGGCACTTTGTATTTGTTGCTTGCTAAAGTAGGCCTAGTTATTGACTTATTGGGCCATTGATGCTTTTTATTTAATCAGTATTGTCATTTATACACTTTTCCACTGGTTGTAAAAATGACAAATATATAATGGATCATTTTATCCACCTTAGGCCTGTCTCAGCTGCGGTATAGATTATTTCAAATATAATGGATAATTTTATCCACCTCAGGCCTGTCTCAGCTGAGGTATAGATTATTTCAAATATAATGGATAATTTTATCCACCTTAGGCCTGTCTAGGCTGAGGTTGGCTCACATAACTTTTAAGCACTTCCTGGGCTTCTGCCCATCAACATCCTCTTTTAGGTGCATATGGTACAGACTTTATCGGAAGGATGTTGAAACGTAACTTCCATTTTTATTATCTTGCATCCACAGTATTCAACAGAAGCGAAATCAGTAGAGGTGTAGTGTCTATCTAGGTAAGGGATTATGGTACACCTTTCATTAGTGGTCATATGGCTAGGTCATAAATGTCCAGCTGCACATTTTGCACTGGCTGTTGCATGCTCTGGTTGACAGTAACCATTGTCCTTCAGGTTGTAATAGATCTGGTTGTATCTACAGACAAGGCCGTAGCTAGGGGGATGTTTTTGGTGTTTAAACACCTCCCGAAATGAAATAATGTAAAAATGAAATAATGCATTTTCTAACTCGAAACCCCTTGGTCGGTTGACTCGGCTGCTTGTAGGCTTGCTCAAGGACGAGAAAACACCCCCGAAAACAAAATCCTGGCTACGGCCTTGTAGACTACAGATATTGATGAGGATTCTCTCCTTTCTGCATTCTTGCACCATTTATCATAATATAGTGTAGTGTGAAGATTAGCCATCATCTAGAACTTTATGGTCCACTTCACAGCAGATGCTCGTTAGGCGGCTGTTTCAACTTGTCTTGTTTGTTCTGACATAAAAGTTCAGTTCGTCATTTGCGAAGTTTGCCTGGTGTATCTGGTACACTCAGATGGCTTTTGCGTCAAAGTGTGTACTAAACGTGTAATGTCTTTAGTCTGCATTGAATTTCCTGCAGTTTTGGACTACATTTGGGAACAATTCTACTATTAAAGCCCAGTGACCATCAATCTACCTAACAGCATTCCGTATTCCCACAGAGTATAAAGAATCTACCTATTCACCAGTTTAATGGCTTGTATGATTCATGATCTCAAGGCGTCACTGGAGTGTCATGCTGCCCACATCTTATGATTTTGTACTAGTACATCTACCAGAGGCAGATCCAACTGATTTATCTTTCTCTCACTCATGATCCTGCTCATGGTCATGGTTAGTCATTTCTCATGTCATGCTAGGATTGTTGCTTTTTGATCCATTGTTCTATTCCTCAGTGGACTTTAAAGCTTAGTTCAGCTGCTCACATCTTTGAGACGAACTCAAAACTGGTGCAATATAAACGTTTATGCAGGATTGATATAAAAATAAAAGACAGTGATGTATTATTTTGTTGTGGAGTTTCACTTTGTAATTATTGCAGACAAGCAGGCGTCCTGATGTTTATACAAATAGTTGGGATTTGATTGTCTAAGTCATCTTCTCAGACAAACTATTATGTTATTCTTGAACAAATTCCCAGTAACTGACTCTGCTGTGAAGCGGGACGTGGTGGTGTAGTGGTACGTTCTGTGCCTTGTAACCGAAGGGTCGCAGTTTTGAATCTACCTCAAGCCACTGCGTAGCGACCTTGGACAAGTTGCTCACCCACAATTGTCTGTGAGGAAGGCAACGGGAAACCACCTCACTCATCTCATCCCCGGGTAGCATAAAGCCAATGAACCTGCCTTTGGGCAGAGAACTCATCATCATCATCAGCTGTGAAGCCAGAAAATCTCATGTTGGGCTAAATCTAAACTGAAAGGTATGTCCTAGAGATAGTTTTGACAAATTCAGGTGTTTGGTTATCATTGCTCAGACTACGTAGTAGACCTCAGTACTTCAGCAAGAACGTGTGCTTTGTGAATGAAAAGATACACTTGGAATCAGCTTTCTCCTCTGCTGTCTAGCAGCACTTCTGCATTATGTTTAAAATGAAATGGCTGACATATGCGGCCACAGTGGTCACAAATGTAATTTTTCGGTATTTTGCAGATAAATCACAGTCTGTTTAGCCCAGAGGCACACAGTGATGCATTTCTTTTGTAGAAATTATACACAATTTATCTCTTCAAACACAGTTACTGTGTTGATTACTTTCTATCCACACCAGTGTTAGCTGTTGTTAGACATTGCTTTGGAGCTTGAGCTGTGTCTGTAGGCATCTGCCTGGTGCCACACTGCCAACCATTCTTCTATTAATAATGCCCATGTTGCTTATCAAGAAAAGGTGTGTTCTACTCTTTAATGCAGAAATATTTTCTAAATCCTGTCTATTATTTAGATTGCATGGAATGTAAACAGCAGGAACTTCTTTCTTGTTCACTCGGGTTGTCACTCATGTAAATAAAGTTTCCGCCACTTTCAATGGCAGCAATTGGGGTTATTTTTTACACAAGAGTTTTCCAACCTTGTTGAGAAAAGCAGTTTTATGTGTCTGGTTTTAACCCGGTTTGTTATTTTAGACAGATTCAACATAATGAGTTTCATACGTAAAGCAGTGGCAGCCAGTGCTTATCAATCACACAAGCTGTGGGAATTCAGTCTATTTGGGGTTTTATCCTTACCAGGAGAATCGGTGCCTTAGGTGTGTGTGGTGAGCCTTGAATTAGTTTGGTCCACATTAGTCTGTCTCGTTCTCAGCAGACTGACCTTGTGGAATTGAACCTGACACTCAACACAGCTTGATGCAGTATCATTTGATGTGCATTAGTTACTGTTTGTCATTTATTCTGTATATTACTAAATAAAACACAAGAATTCAACAAATTTATTATTGGTGGAGGAAACAGGTGATTAATTTTTGATGACAATGCCACCTCACTCAGGGTGCCAGCATGTTTGTAAAGCTTAAACAGCAATGTAAATTTAACAGAAACTTAAAGGGATGAGAAGAGGATCAAAGGAGACTCCTCTTTCTGTCCCCAGTTAGGCCTGAATTACATGCATATGCTGTTCATAACTAATTCTTCTGTGGTGGATGATTTGCTGGGAGTGGTCCATCTGTATGTTGAGATAAACAGCTATAATTCTCATGGTGTGTTGGCCCAGGGTTGGGTACATTGGCAAAAACCGGTTATTGCCTATTTTTTCCAAAGTAAGGGACTAAGGGCAAGACAAATGAAAACATATTTCACTGCACAGACTGCAGTTGGTTCAGACTCCATTAATAAACTGACATTTGCACTGTGCTAGTAATATTCAGGTCAACAGGGTTATTGCCTTTCCTATATATTATATACTTACCTGGTAATATATAATTTATTAGTAGCGCATAGAAGAAAATGGTTGGGCAAACTTTCTAATTCATAATTACACCATTCGATATTGACTCTACTTATGTAAAACTTGGAAATGACTTTTATTCGGAAGATATCAGATGGTTATTTGAATCAAGTTGTTTTTACTAGGAAAAAATTGATTGATCTAAATCATGTTATGTTTAAATCAGATCAATGCTGTTATGTAGCAAGCCAGATGAATAAAAATGAAGCTAATTGTGAAGATTCCTTATTTTATTACCACAGTAATAATAATGGTTTCTATTGTTGCCAAGAGGTTTTTGCCAGAATGGTTATTGCCATGGCAAAAACTGGTTATAACCGGTGGCCGGTAACAACTTGCCAACCTTGTGTTGGCTTATGCCAACCTTGTGTTGGCTTATAGCAATTACCTTGTGACAATTCAGAAACAATCACAGGGTTATGACACAGAAGACATGCAGATGATTAGTGTAATTTAACTAACGACTTGTGTTTAAGTGTTAGCATAAAAAACGGCATCTGTTGATTTCCTGAAGGTATCGTTAGTTGAGGCAGCTGGGAATATGAAGAGCAGGAGTGAGTTGATTCACAGCTCAGTGTATTTACTGCCATTTAGAGGAAGAACTGAGTAAGTAAATGAAGAGGTAACCAAGAAGCTGCACTCTATATCAGCGCGTCTTGAGAAAAACTTTACTCTGCGTACCATCATTCTTCTGAATCCATGGGGCAATTGCTTTACTACCAACAGATGTTCTACGTATAGATTCTTGCCTCCATTGACCTATTACCTGTTACTGTACTATATTTGCCTTAGTTCTACATATAAATATCTTCACCATATATGGTGGTACATGGCTTTGATTTAAATTAACACCGATGACTTTGCTTCAAATACATCTTTAATTTCTTCTAAATCACTTACTACATGAACTGTTCTGAAGGAGGTCTCTTTCTTATACACAACTGCTGTATCAGCCTTTCTAAGAAGTTGCTCACATCCTCAAATTGCCACATGTCAGCTATTTTGCTGAAATGACCAGACAGGTTTCATTATATTCGCTGCACACAAATCAATACATTACTCATTACCAGGCCTGTAAGACAGCTCAGTAACATATTAGCTGCCTGAACACACACACACACACACACACACACACACACACACACACACACACACACACACACACACACACACACACACACACACACACACACACACACACACACACACACACACACACACACACACACACACACACACACACACACACACACACACACACACACACACACACACACACACACACACACACACACACACATCTGTGGCATCGCCAGAGTTACAAAGTTGGGGGATGATAGAAGACCTGAAGGACTTCCAGTTGAGTAACAAGCAGCACTTTTGGTGAGGTCTGAGGCAAAGCCCCCAGAAGCGGGAGATTTTTCCATTTGTAAGTAATATAATTGTTGTGTTAAAAATTTAGCTAGTTCTGAATTTCCCACTTCACTAGTACATGAATGTTTTCAACCTTATATGTAATCATCCAAGTAGGGGATACTGAGGATCATCTTGAGACACCACGTATCTAAAGTGGTGAGTTTCTTGTTTAGAGCCTTTGTGGCGATTCAGCATTTGATCTCCTCTTTGCTTGTGTCATCATTAGGACATAGCCGGGTACTGACCCGGATAACCGGAAATTCCGGGTGTTAAACACCCGGAAGACACCCGGACCCGGAGCTGAAAGGTCATCCGGGTCCGGGTGTGTAATTTTTTATCAAAACAAATTTATGAACGACGAAATCACAAAACACTGAAACCACTTTTTTTAGTAAGCCCAAGTCACCTGGTCCGTGTCAGAGGTGTAGAATTGCGACATCTTCACTAAAGCAGACGACTGTGGGAAACCAGCGGTCTTTCTATGTAAATAAGAGCACCGTTAATTAGAGCAATTAATGGGCTGTAAGTTCTCTTGGTCAGTTTTTACAAACGTCATATGGTTGGGGAGGTAATAGACCCGGTCGATGGTCAAGCGAGAGTCGATAGCCTTTGAAGTCCTTTGGCCTGTAGCCGGCGTGTCATTGAAACAAGGCAGCTTCTAAAGTCTCCGTTTATTTCCCCCTTCCCTCCTCCTTCGGCCGGTAGGCGGCGTGTCCTTAAAGCCGTGAAAGACAGTTTCTTATCTCTCTTTCATGCCTACAGTTCCCTTCTCCCATGCCACGCTCTGTATAGTTCCGGAAATGACATATATATTGGTTTTGGTAGGTCAACACTCAACTAGGGGTCAGCTGGAAATCGCCTCGGATATTTGCCTCGGCCGAGTATCCCGTTTTTGGCACTATTCGGAAGTATTCGCCCCAGCAAATACTGTACACACAAATAGTTGCTTTCTGCCTCACATGCTGGAATTTGTAATCTCATAATATCAGCTTTGAGCTTCATCTAGCATATTCATTTTGAAGAAGAAAAGTATAGAAAACACCAACACCGGAAGTCCATAACAGAAATCAAGTCCATTTCATTGATTATTTATTTCTAGAATTCAAAATGTATTGGTCAGTTATTGCAAGTACGGGAATTTATTTCGATATATATTTCATTACATCAAAATGTGAAGCTTCGCATATGGAACAAATGGTACTCGGTTCGTACCCGCATCTGGCAAATAGTACATCCAAATACTCGGATTCGGTACTCGGTGGAAAATGTCTACCCGGCTGACCCCTACACTCAACAGACGTCATTATAATAGTAGACGGTAGCATACACTCTGGTGCATATATCTGAATGTCCGCTTTTAGTTTTAATACCCGGACCCGGTACCCGGACCCGGCAGATTTTATTCAAACTACCCGGACCCGGTACCCGGTTGAAAAAGGCACCCGGCTATGCCCTAGTCATCATATTGTCTTTTTACATTCTGCTGATGTTTTAAATAGATGTTACATATGTCTCTGATATATAGTGTTTCATCAGTTATTATTAATAACAAGTAATTAAAAAGTAAAACTAAAGTTTAGGTGACTGTTTTCGTCTGGGCTGGTTTGGTATGTAAACCATCATTTTGGAGTGTAGGCCTAACATTGCTTCCTTCAACACTGAGTTCACAGGCTGAGTGTTGAAGGATGCAATAGGCCAACACAGGGTTGCAAGTAACAGCCATTGATATTGATGAGTAATGGTTGAAATTCATGTATGTTTATGTTTTGAAGCAACACAAGGCAAAGATATGGTACGTGAATTAAAAGACTTAAGAAATTATATCTCTAACTCTTGCTTTACGTGATAGACCTCAAGCTAGGCATCTCTTGGTAAAGGTATGTCGTGTATGTGGCCAGTTACAAACTAGGTCTGTTACAGCCAGAGGCTTTTGTGCATGCACTGTGTTGATATGGTTGCACGAGTAGTTTGTGGGGGCAAGTGCTTAGAGGGCCAAGAACCGGCCTTTTATGAGTTGGGCACCACAGATGAAGACTGAAGAGCGTCTTCAGTATGTTTCATACCACAACAGGACAAGGGCGATTTTATGCTTGTTGCCATGACAGAGTGTATATTTTGATGAAGGGAGTGGGCAGAGGGAGCGTGAGAGGACGTTTCATGCCCCCATTGTGCACGCATCCAGGCCAACTATTCGTGCAGCTATACCAACATAATCTGTGCATACAACAGTTTCTAGCCACAGCGAATGTGATTTGTGACTTGCCACTCAGAGCATTGGTCCTTGGCAATAAGTTCCTGGATATCACCAATACTCTAAGTATGAATATATAACACCAATATTACACTTGTTACGTTGGCTGCCCATTGAGCAAAGAATTCAGTTTAAAATCTGCCTTATAGTTAACAACAAATTGCACTCAAATCGGATTTTGACCAGGCTTCTCTATGACTATGAATTTGACAATGGTTTCTCTTGAAATGACCATCGATAGAAGCTTTGTGCATTTCGATAGCCGTGCTGTAGAAGTCATTTGATCAGATTAGAGTCCACAGGCAGTCCTAACAAAGTTACTGTAATACTGAACTAAGTAACCTATTTGATTTCTGAGACACTAAGCACAACAGATTGGAAGATCACATCGTTTAGCTCTAATTAAGACATACAATTTAAAGAAAAAACGTCAAAATCAAATGGAAAACAGCTGTGGAACAGGCATATGAAAGGTACGCTTGGTTACTCGAATGGCACTGCACTGGATTTCAATTTTGAATCCTAGAAGAAAATGGTACAACATAATATTACTTTCAATAGTACCATTTGCAAGCTTATTAAATGCTGATTATATTTTGTCAGAGTAATATTTTCCCATTTTCAACTCCTTAAGTGGCAAAAAGTAAAAAATACAGAAAATTTCTTTTCTAAAAAAATTGTTTTTGCTAAATTTCTCAAAAATGGCTATAATTAGTTAAAATACATATAGACCAAAAAGATAGCTCTTATCAAGACCTACAATTTAACAAAGAAAAGGTCAGAATCGGATACGAAATGGCCGAGATACAAGTGATTTAAAAAGTCCTTCTTCCGCCATCTTGAATCCAATATGGCGGCTAAGCGATCAATAAGCGGGTCATGTGACCAATTGTTTTGACACACTTTGATGACCTATAATAACCCTGTGAGGTCAAACTGAGGGTACATTGAAGTGCACACGAAACATGAGCTAGCTCCTTGACTGTAATACTGCCTATTCAGTCAAATGCAGCATTAATTGATGCATCATATGACCCAGTGAAATATCTTTAATGGCATGACAAATCAGACATAAGATGCATGTGACAGGAACATCTGACAAGATGCTTTTGTCATGTGCATCTTGATGTCTGATTGTCATGAGCATCTGCTCATGTCATGTGCATGTTGAACTGAAGGGGTGTTTTTATATGCATGTGTTCATGTGTGTGTGTATGTATGTATATACAGTGTGAACTCGTTAATGCGAAGTGTAAACCAGGTCGCATGTAAAGAGGAATAATGATGAAAGAGTCAATATTTAGCAGTACACTGCAGTTCATGTACAGCACATTAACCAGTACGCCATGTTAAGTTAATAGCTTTGTAGACATTACGCCATGTCTCGGTAAGCAGAATGGTGCATACACCAGGAGCGCATAAATGAGTCCACACTGTATGTAGCATAGAACTCTTCTGGATATTGACCTGATTATGTCTTGGTTTTGTGCACCATTGGTTGATAAACGCGTTGTGCATTAGAGACTGATTGAAATTACTACAGTTAAGTTTGCATGCATGTGTACATATATGTGTGGGTGTTTGTGTGTATATATATACATGTGCAACGCATTGTCTACTGCAGTGTCTCGCAAACTTTTTAAACTCCCGGCACACTCAGCAGAGGAAATTTTTATCGCGGCACAACAATTAATATTTATTAAAATTACAAAACCAACAGCAATTATTTCAGTTTGTCATATTTTAAGCTTGTCATTTTAGTCCAGTAATAGCGAAACTAAAAAGCAGATTTTTAATTGACTAATCATCACTAAGGGCCATCCATATTACGTACGCATGGTCTGGGAGGGGTAACCGAAATGCATGTACTTGCGTATGCTTGCGAGTTGGGGGTCTACTGATAATGTACGTACGCCTATGAAAGGGGGCCTTCAAATTGATTGGCCTTCGAGGCTTCAAGTGAGCTAGAGTTCAGTCTTTCCAGCTATCCGGTACTACCAGAGGAAGTAGGACTGTGGGTGAGGTGTCACTTGTATGCCACCTTACCTCTGAACGCTATTATTAAACTATCACACAACTCAGCAGTGAGTCCATGGATTACTCATCCTTCAATCTGGACACAACTCAGCAGCGAGTCCATGGATTACTCATCCTTCAATCTGTCCTAAAGTGCAGACAGTCGCTGCATGGACCTGTGGTACTGACACATTCTGCAACTGGTCTTGGGGGTGCGTGAACCGTACGTACGCAGGTGGGTGAGTGGAAAAAAGTACGTGTGCGTACAGGGAGGGGAGGGGTCCAATTTTCCAGGATTTTTGCGTACGTAATAATTATATGGATGGCTTCCATTGTCTGGAAATGTCAGCTTGGCTGTGCTCCCTTCTATCTGCGTGAGCTCTGTTCTCATGCCTCTGTTCCACCTGGTCAGTTCTCTCTTTGCTCTGCCACCTGTGGTGATCTCTGTTCCTTTTGCACGCAACGCTACTCTGTAGCAGCACACTTTCTCCGTGGTTGGACCGACAATTTGGATTGGGCTTCCTCCTGAGCTGCGTTCTCTTCCTTGAAACTCATCCACCACTTTCTTCTCTGCTCGAAAGACTGTTCTCTTTTGCCGGAGTTGGGCTGGGAGTGCCTCTGAATAGCTCTCTTGAAGGGGCGCTATATTGATGCTTCATTGATTAATTGATGTGTACCCCATACGTGATTGATTATGTACCTGTGTATATATATTGTGTCTGACGTCAATCATCTTCGATATGATGACGGCGTCGTTAAATAAACATTACAAACCAATTGATTTGTAAGTATGTACTCACTGTGCATAGGCTGTCTGGCAAATAAGAGAGAGGAAATGGGAGGCAGGTAAGAGAGAGGGGAGGGCAAGGGAAATAGAGGAGGCAGAGAAGAAGAGGGGGTGGAAGAAAAGGGTGCTTTTCCAGACAGAATATTTTGCAGAATGCAGATACTTTGCATCGGATAGGCTGGTGAATATCATGTGGTAACTACTGTCATGCAAGGCAAAGTTGTATGAAAGAGAAAGAGAGAAAAAGAGACATAAAGAGACAGAGAGAGAGAGAGAGAGAGAGAGAGAGACAGAGAGACAGAGAGAGAGAGAGAGAGAGAGAGAGAGAGAGAGAGAGAGAGAGAGAGAGAGAGAGAGAGAGAGAGAGAGAGAGAGAGAGAGAGAGAGAGAGAGAGAGAGAGAGAGTAATTGAAAGCCATGCTGTGTGTATGGCTGTGTTTTTTGTGCTTGGTTACTAGGTTTTTTTATGACTTTGTAACCACATAGTGATACCACTACAGTTTAAGAGTTTAAGTGTGGTCGGAAAGAAAGTTTTGTAATAGATTATACATACCTTATTTGTAATTATTTAGATCTCATTATATGGGTGATTTCAAATGCTGTGGATAATAATCAGTCACCTATATCATTTGGTCATGTCAATAGAAGATCAGGTGACCAGAAAAGAGTGAGAGTGAATGAGAGTGAGTAAGCGAATGGGTTAGTAGGTGTGCGATTGATCAAGTGGATGGATGAGTGATTAGAGTAAGTCAGTGAAGTGATAGCGATATGCAATGTGTAGGAGAGCCAGAGAGATTGAGAAACGAGATTTACATTCCAGAAGGTGTAGGGAAGGTAGGTAGGTCTACAAGGGTACTTGACATGGCTGTGTGGTGTTGGATGACACTTGAGTTGTGTTCACTTAGAGGCAGAGACAGCTTTAGGATGAGTGGCTGGAAGTCTGTGCTCTGCAATTGAGTAGCATTTGCTTTGGGGCCTCCTTAAGCACCTTATTCCAACAGATTATGTAGGCAAATGAACTTGAAGCCTAATACTAGGATTGGTGTTGATTTTTTTATATAATGACCTTAAACCTACAGATTACGATAGATTACTACAGGTGTATTCATATGCATAATGAAGGATATTGATATATACATACATATATATATATATATACACATATATATATATTATTAAGCATGTGTTAAGTGCCACTATGTAATGACCAAGCATCAATCAATGGTGTGGAGTAATTCTGCTCAAGATTCCTACACAGTAACCATCTCAGGGGAGGATCGAACCCACACAACACAGTATGTCCCTATAAATGTGTGTCTGTGTGTGTTCCTGAGATGTGACTGCCAAAAATGGGTGGAGGATAAGGCAAGGAAAGCGGAGACCGCCCTTTGCAGGGACCAGCTGAAGGATGCCTTCTCCAGGTTCAGAAGGCTGTGGTCTGCCATGCCAAGGATTTTGAGTCCCATCAAACACAGTAATGGACAACTTTTATGCATCTTGAAAGATCAAGTGATGGAAAGAGTATCTTCTGAACTGCCATGTGCTGCCAGTCTCAGCTGACCTTGGATGGCATATGAGAGTCATCCAGATCATATGATGGCTGCTCACATCTGACAGAGCATGAGGTAGAGGCTGCACTGCACAGACCTAAAAATGGCAAAGCACATGGAGCTTGTGGTTTACAGCCGAGCTGCTAAAGGCATAAGAAAGGACAGGCATTGTGTGGCTCATGCACTTTTTCTAAAGTGTCTGTGACACCATTTCCATGCGTATTGACTGAAGCTAAGGCATCATCCTTCTGTTCTAATAGGGTAAACAGGGGCGCCCACAGGCTTAAAAAATTGGACACACACCCCTCTTGTAAACAAATAATATGGCCACTTGCCCACTTTGCTACCATAGATATTTATAAGTAAGAAAATTGAAATAGCTGCCATAGAGTAGTGAGTAGTGACAGGTGTAAAAAATTTCAATTTAGATAACATCTAATGCTTTAACATGCTGTATTGCCGTTTAACAAAAATATCGATGCGATGCCTATTCCTTGTGTGGATTTGATTTAGTGGGAAGATGCACGAGCATCCAGTGTGTCACGCTGAGGTGCCCCTGAGGGTAAAGGAAGCCGTTTTGACTGTAAGAACTAGTGGTGTGTTGTTACCCTACTATCTGTGCCTGGAAAAGCCTTGCACCCAGCCTCTTAGCAAGAATCAATGATCGGCTTTCCTATGCAACGGAGAGAAGAGGGAGATATCCCAAACAATATCTTGCTACAGAGTGAGGGGCAGGTCATTCCGTAGGGCAGGGCCAAGGATGCCAAAAGCATGATGCTGAGTCATTGAAGTCCTAGCCCGAGGGACAAGGAGATCAAGGCAGTCCGCGGACCGAAGAGGGCGGGAAGAGAGAGCAGAGAGAGGTTTACGCATTAGGTCACAGAGGTATGTAGGAGCTTTCCCAGCTGAGTCTTAGAGACCAAGAGAAGGACTTTGTATTGGATGCAGGAAGCAACAGGAAACCAATGAAAAAGTACAGCCAGTTTATATCTAAAGTGACATTTCTATCTAAAGTTATTAAAAATATTGTAGTGTATCAAATAACACTACATGTAGATTCTAACAATTTGCTCCCAACTAATCAGTCAGGTTGTAGGAAAGCCATTTTGCTGTTTCCTCTTGATTCACTTACTTTCGAATATATATGGCGCCATGAATAGGGCCCAAGTTACCAGTTTGGCTTTGTTTGATATCAGTGTGGCCTTTGACACAATCGATCATGACATTTTTGATACATCATCTGTTAGTATCTTTTAGCATTTTTGATAAGTCGCTTAACTGGCTTAGTTCTTTTTGGATGGGTGCATGTCCTGCACAATCTTAGGGTCCACTTGAACCGACTGGGTAGCCACTCCTTTTGATCTGCTGCAGGCTTCATTTCTTGGTATAAAAATGGATTTGTGTAACAACTGTGGTCAAATTGTTTGCGCATATGTGCCTCTGTCATTGAGAAGTATCATTTGGTACTGGCATTAGCTGGGAAGTAAATGGCAAGTCTTGTAATGCAATGGTCCCATATTCAGGACTGGGATTTGTCCACTGCTGGCTGAAGAGTACATAGCGAAATTGAGTGCCTCCCTACGTCCTGCTTGGGACATGGGAGCTTTACTTAATTAAAATAATTTGTGATGATTTTAATAACAATAATACTATATGTAATAATGATCTGTTTTTCTCTTAACAGGAATGCAGGAATGGAGATCCTGAAGGTTAGTTAGTTATTTGGTTTAGTTTAAATTCATCCATACTTGTCCTGTTGTAACATTTTATGGACCTCTAGTTATCTTTCTTGTCTAAACTGTGTATCTGCATTGCAGCATTGTGATCTTAGAAGTTTTGGCAAAACTTTACCTGGAATGAAAAGTGATTTTGTTTTGCCACATCCCAAAAACGAACTTCGTAAATAGGCTTAAAATTTCTACGTTCATTACCGGTGTCAATGTATATTGTTGCCATTAGGGCATAGCCGGGTACTGACCCGGATAACCGGAAATTCCGGGTGTTAAACACCCGGAAGACACCCGGACCCGGAGCTGAAAGGTCATCCGGGTCCGGGTGTGTAATTTTTTTATCAAAACAAATTTATGAACGATGAAATCACAAAACACTGAAACCACTTTTTTAGTAAGCCCAAGTCACCCGGCCCCTTCCAGAGGTGTATAATTGCGACATTTTAGGTGCGCTCACTAAAGCAGACTACCGTGGGAAACCAGCGGTCATTCTATGTAAATAAGAGTACCGTTAATTAGAGCAATAAATGGGCTGTAAGTTCTCATGGTCAGATTTTACAAACGTCGTATGGTTGGGGAGGTAATAGACCCGGTCGACGGTCAAGCGAGAGTCGTTAGCCTTTGAAGTCCTTGGACCTGTAGCCGTCGTGTCACTGAAACAAGGCAGCTTTTAAAGTCCCCGTTTATTCCCCCCTCCCTCCTCCTTCGGCCGGTACGTGGCGTGTCCTTAAAGCCGTGAAAGACAGTTTCTTATCTCTCTTTCATGCCTATAGTTCCCTTCTCCCATGCCACGCTCTGTATAATTCCGGAAATGACATATATATTGGTTTTGGTAGGTCAACACTCAACAGACGTCATTATAATAGTAGACGGTAGATACACTGTGGTGCATATATCTGAATGTCCGCTTTTAGTTTTAATACCCGGACCCGGTACCCGGACCCGGCAGATTTTATTCAAACTACCCGGACCCAGTTGAAAAACGGCACCTGGCAGCCCTGGCTATGCCCTAGTTGCCATCACTCTTTGAAAGCCTGTGGGGTGATAAGTAGAGGAGCCTGAGGCAAGTAATGGTGGGTGACCAATGGTAATGGTAGTGAAACTAAGAATTTGTGGAAATTTGTTTCATTAATTTTCTTGATGATAAATCATGTATAGTCAGTCATGTTTGGTCAATTATTTATTATGCAATTACCTATGATAGGTAACTGAGTATTTTGTGCACATTGAGATAAGAAGGGTTTTGGGCTTTAGTTGGGAATCGTTAGCTAGATGGCATATTTTGAAATATTTTGGATGAAACCATAATTACTTTGTGCATTCTCATATGCAGGTTTTTGCCTCTTTCTGCTTACCTAAAGTACATTGCTGTCAGGCCCTTAGCCAGAAATACAAAGGTGCCCATCCAAAAGCATTCAAAGTTGTGACCGCCCGATGCCATGAGTGTACGAAGTCCCGCTGCCGCACCAGTCCAACTGCAATGCTCCTATGCTGTCTACAGAGCCTAATATCAACCCCTGCTCCTTACAGATCTGAACGCTGGCAGTGGCTCTAGAGAGAAAACTGGATGGTGCTGGAGGAGAATCATGCACAATTTATGCCCATCCAAAATAATTTTCACCGGTCCAAAGGACGGGTGGATGGGTGGCTGATTGCTGTAATACCCGGTAGCTATAGTCAGCCACAGCTTTGAAACTTAAAAAACTTAACAGTTTTTGCATTAAATTCCGAAATGTGTCATTAATTAAACAAGTCTGGACAAAGCACATGCTGTTACATTCAGTCTCATCTTTGTAAATGAACAATTTTCAGATTCATTGAGAAATGCTAACATTAAACTTCATCTCTGGTAAAACCAGTTTTCTTTCTGGAATTACATTCTATGTTATCTCTAATTATATAATTTGCACTTACTTTATAAACTAATTTAAAAAGTAGGGCTGTACCGAATATTCGCTTCGTATTCGCTTCGGGGCCGAATAGTGGGCCAAATAGCTATTTGGTATTCGGCCGAATAGTAGCGGTCGGACCGAATACGAATAGTAGTCACGTGACATCTGTTTCTGCATATGCGGCTGCTATAGCGAGTGGAGTGAACGTTAAGTAAGTGACAATTTCTAAGTTTAATTAAATTAGTTCCATTCCTAGGTTACACAGACTGGCAGAAGGATAAAAAAATACATGTAGTTAACTGTTTACTTTTAGTTTATGTATTAAATTTACTGAACTGAAACTTTTGCTTACATTTGACATTTTGAATGTTGTCGGTAGACCTATTTTGTACACTATTCGTATTCATATTTGTATTCGGCCAAATAGTTGGTTAAATTATTCGTATTCGGCCGAGTAGTGATTCGGTACAGCCCTATTAAAAAGTATTCTAAATGTCATCTTTGTAACCATTTTTCAAGTGATTCTGTGTGTTCATGTGGCCCTGCTGTTCTTTGAAACTGCTGCAATAAAACTGTTTTCTGTCATTCTAGTCATCGGATTTTCTTTTAAATAGCAATCCCATTACCTGTGTACATAGAAATTGGCTGTGTCTTCTTGATCCTTGGTCCGTTTTTGTAGCTGCAACTGTTCGTAAAACTTAAGCAACGAGGCTATCTGATTGATTTAGCATAAATGCTTTACAGGCTTGTTCTCTTGACCTCGACCTCTCTCTCTAAGTCTTGGTAATTAAGTGCTTCAGGAATTCTCAGATAGTTTGCGACGTTAGCATTTGGTATAGACAACGAAACATTAAAATAGTGTCCTGCAAGTGGGACACTGATGTCCTTAAATTGTTTCACCAGTTAATCTAATTTTAATTATTGTGTATTCTCTTATTTGGTGGCAATCAATGAGGTAGCTGAAGCAACGGAGAGAGTTTGTCTGCTGATGACTCTGGGCTATTTTCGTCTGTTTTTGCATTCATTTCATTTCATTGCTGCTGTTGCAAGCAGTCCATGTGACTATCCCTGTGATTGCTCGGCAGAATTCCTGTTCTGTGCATCACTTGTTATCCATTGATGTTATTATTATTAGTTTGTAACTCCCCTAGCCAACTCAGTTATAATGAGTACACTGACCATATACTGTCGGTGGGAAGATGAGACAGCAAGGGAGAGGACTGGCCACCCGCCTTCAAATGCTGAGGCTAAGAAAATGAAGTCACTAACACTTCATACGCATGACTCCCTCAGGGCTAGCTGAAGGAACTGCTCTTCTCTTCTTCCATCATGCCAGTGTCTAGTGCACAAGACCGCAACTGGTGGCAAACAAAAACCAAGCCATAATCAGTAATTATCCAGAGATCGATCCACTAAGGCAGAAAGAGACAGCCTATGAAAGATAAGCAGTTTGAAAAGATGTCTTAAGCTCAGAAAGAAATTATATACCGGTACGTGACTGAGCAGAAACAGACAGATCTAGAGAGAGAGGGCCAGAATCTAGGTCTGACAACCAAAAGCTCGTTCATCAAGAACGGTTCTATCCTGGTATGACTAGAGAAAGAAAGGTGACTTCATTGAATAGTGATGTCTGAGGATCAAGACTGAATTTAAATGCTGTGGTGACCCAGAGTTCAATGTTTTTTTAACTATGAGCCCCAATTTGAAACCAGTCCTTTGCTGAACAGGAACCAATGCAGAGATTTAAGCACAGTGGTTATATGTTCATATTTAGACATATTAGTTATAGCGCTAAGCAAAAAGTTCTGAACTCTTTAGAGTTTCAGCATGTTTAACTTGTCGTACCAATAAGAAATGAGTTACAGTAACCAAGGTGACTGGAGTCCAGTGCATTTGCCAGAGACACCCTTGACGAAATGGGGAGATAACACCTAATTTGTGTTTGTCACAAATGTAAACATGACAACTTACAAATGCCAATTACTTGATTAGTCAGAGACATAGTAGAATTGAAAAAAATGCTTAAGTTACGAGCAGCATCTGTCAGTTCAACAATTAAGTCACTCACATTCAAAGATTTAAGCCACTGAAACCATGCAAACCAGTCCTTTGAAACCAGTACCCTGTAGTTGAAATTCAGTTTTCAATGGATTAAGGAGTGTAATGACCACCTTCTAAGATTGTGCCATCTCCTCAAGGGCAGTGGACAACCGCTGCACAGACGAGTGACAAGTCAGATTGTCGAATGAAATGTAGATATTGGTATCATCAGCATAGAAATGATATCCCAGTGATAGTCCAGCTGTGTTCCTAGTGGTTTGTTGATCAATCAGGGAACCATGAAGGAACCTCATGTCAACAAAGTATGCGACTAATAATTACAATTTAAATATGTACTGACTTAGTGCGTGGATTTAGATAATATTGAACCAAATTAGTTCCGGACCTGAAACTCCTAACTAATACTTCAAAAGAAGTGAATGGGCCATAGTGTCAAGAGCAGAAATGTTGCTGCTATTTGTATTTTAAATTTATTAGGTAATGACAGACCAACCATATAATTTCAACAGGTCTTGATACTTAAACTTAGCTGCTCTAATTAGTCATGATCATGTTAGATAAACGTAGGTTGAAGTGTTCCATTTGGCCACAAGATGTCTCTACCAGCATAGTTTTACAATTGAGTTTGTAATAATGTTTTTGCAAATGTTTTCGTACTGTCACTTTTGCTACTGACTGTAAGTTTCTGGCTTATAGGTCTGAACTTCTTTTTGTGGTGAACCACAGCACTGTGGCTTTAAGTTGAAAGCATGGAACCTTATGTACCTATGTCATGCTATTTAAATGCATGTTTAAGTAGCCACTTGAGGGGCCGTAACATGTGACCTTCTAAAGTTGAAAGACTGGTATTTTTCCAAATGATTTTGCTCATTGTCACCCAGATCCCAGTATTAATTTGCATTCCTATGCAGTACACATGGAGGAAATCTATGAAAATATGAAACTGTTGTGGAAACACATACAGTACAACTAAAACTGGAATATCTGTTGTGATGTAAATGTAGTGGAACTGCTAGTTAGGAATGCAGCTCAGATATACCAAGTACGATTGTTTCATATGTGAATGGAACAGGTACGTTAAAGAGTCTCTGTACATTAAAAAAACGAGCCGCATCATAAGTAATTGGTACCAGGGCAGAAAACAGGCACATAAATGCGCTTGTTGACACAAGAAAGATATTTTTGCCTCTTCTTCAGATAAAAGTTGGACTGATGAGAAGTTTTTTGAATGCGATGAACAAGGAAAGTGAGGGACTTTGATATTTGAGACAGGGCCATTTTATCCATTAGGGAGAGTAGGCACTGTGCCTAGGGCCTACGAAACTTTCAGGGGCCTACGAAAGTCTGAAAATCTGAAAATGAGATTTTGAATGATTGACCGGGAAAATGGAAAAAGGAAAATTGCAAATAACAGCATGTTCAAATTTAATAACTTTTGTACTGAAGCAGTTAAAGTAAGGCTAATGTGAATGCATTTAGCTTTAATGCAGAGTTGGCAGTTGAGTTGGGGGTTAGAGGATTTTAAAGACATTTCTATTGGTGGGATATTTTGAAAAAGGACATCTTTTGTGCATAATTTTAAGTCAAAAAGCACTGACTCAGAGAAACTTGGAAAAGGACATATATTTTAAATATTTGAACTTTCAAGCAGTCAAATTATCAAAATTAAACAATTAACATTTGTAATTTTGTACAGAATTATTTCAAGTCCAACAAAAAGCAGTGTAACAACAAGCATTGCTCAACTGCAGACAAGAAGAAGAAAATTAGAATAGCGCTGATTACTCAAACAGGATAAATGTTAAAGAAACTAGAAAAATGACCAGCTTCTCTAAAAAATCTCAGAACGAAATTTTCTGAGTAAATGTCTAAACTGGACTCGCGTTCTCTTCGATTCCAGGCAGAAGGATAATGTACAACGGCCATTCTTGGATGGTAATGAGCAGTTCTCACTTCATTCAAAGCATCATGAAGTCGTGTATTGATTGTGTCAGAGTTCATACTAGCTAGTTCTATGATTGTCCACAACCAACTTGTGATGTGATACTATTCTCTCAGTTTGCACTGAATGCGGTGACAATGTCGCAAATGTTGACAACACCTTCTGCAGTAACCCGTAGTAACTGATAGCAATTGTTCGAAATTTGTTCAAAATATTGTCTTCAAGTTTCAGAATACATTAAATAGTGGGCGAATTAGCTTAGACCAATTATTATTAATATTATTATTATTAATAGCTAATACAAAAAGCGCCATGAGGATTTCAACTTCAAGCTATTTAATCATTTCATCATTGGTGGCTACTGGTGGGACTAGAGGACAATATTCACTGGTGGGAAAAGAGGCAAGGACTAGTGAGGAATTTGAGAGGGCTGGTGGGGAATTTCTCCACCAGCTAACATGTTAAAAAATCCCCTGGTTGGGGCCTACGAATGCAAGAGTGCCTAGGGCCTACGACAACCTTAAAACGGCCCTGATTTGAGAACAATATTTCCAAGAATGACGCCAAAATTAAGGAAGGCATTTTTGTGGTACACAAATCAGACATTTTACCAGGGACAAGCGGTTCAGAAATCTGCGTGTGGGGCCAGAGAAAATCACATAGAAGGCATTCAAGGATGTTGTTGAGACTTTTCTTGGCAACTACAGAGCACCAAATTATGTCCATCTGGTTGGCAACATGCTTCAAGCATACAAAACCATTGAGTGCAACATGTTGCTGGAGGTTCATTTTTTCATTCACATTTGGAATTCTTCCCTGCTAATTTTGGTGCGGTCAGTGACGAACATGCTGAAAGGTTTCACCAGGATATTGCGACGATGAAAAAGCGGTATCAGGGCAATTGGAACCCATCAATGCTGACTGACTATTGTTGGACACTGAAACGAGAAGCATCAGGTGCCGAGTACAAACAAAAATCAGCAGCAAAACAGTTTTAGCTCATTTGAGTTAATGCAGTATGTCATCATTGTGAGATTAAGCACATTAAATGCAACAAGAATTATTGTCATATTTATCCATAATTCCTACATGACGGAGTCAATCTGAAATTATATTTATGTTCAACTTGAAGCTATTATCTTAATTTCCCAAAAACATTCAGAGAGTGAACTTTACAAAAATTTATTGTCCAGTGTTATAGCCCATTAAAAAGTAGTAGTTTCACAAGATCAGTTTTAAAGCACTTGTTCATAGTTGCTACCTGTAGTGACTCATATTGTGAGCAGCGTGGAAATGACACTCAAATTCATCGACTGGTAACAAGATGTAATGATCTCCCAAACCACACAATGATTCCCAGCTACACAACATGCTATGAGATGTTATAGTGTAGAGAAGAATCTATTTAGATTATATAATGCAAGATAGTAGAGCTACATAAATGTAACTTAATTAAAATGCCAGCAGCTAAGCCAGCATTGTAGGGATTAATTAATATTAGATAGAGGGGTTCATCATATCTGCGCAAAGGACAGCAGACGATGTGGACTCACCTCATTGGTCAGTACGAACAGCTGATCAAAACCGTTATGGCGAAGCGGATGACGACTCGGTAACCAAGCAACCGTGGTGACGTGGCGTGGAGATACGGCAGTTCGATTTTTGATTTCAACTGAACAAGACGTTCTAGAAATCTTGAGTGGATCGACTCGGTGGATGTTGGACTAAGTCGATGAGAGGGCATCGTTAGTCAATATGATCGGTTTTGCGAAACGATCGATGCAGTTGAGTTTATAAGTCGAGACGTTGGACAGCGAGGATCGAATAATTCGAGTGAAACGCTCTCGTAACAAACCGTTGCGAAGCGTGACTTTCCATCATAGGAAGTCGACATTTGCGAAGCGATCTTGTCAACGGACTTAAAGAGTTATTCCGCGAGTGAAGTGTACGTTACTCTGGAGTAGTAAAGTACACACTCGGGTTGTAACGACGGTCTCTTTGGGAGAGACATCAAGCTACGAGAAGTCACGAGAACGGTGGACAGTCGAGCTTCGACGAGGGAGAAACAAGGCGATTTGCGAACTGAGCCGCGAACTCATCAGATGAACAAACGGATGAAAGACAGCTTTTCCACGAGGAACAAACTGTGAGAACATTCCGTGCTAAAAGGGTCTTACTGGGAGGTAGCAATAGGCAATAAAATCTAGATAGCAAAGATGCTGGCTAGGTAGGGAATAAGGTAAAGTAGACATAGGATAACTAGACATTGAACTGTTACATGCTTTAACTGATATACATTATATTCTTATTCATTTAAATGCATACCCATGTGTTCTCTGTTCATTTCCCTAGTCAAATAGATAGGCCTATGCATTTCCTTGTCCAGTAAAGACAAGATGAAACAGAACTAAAGTAGTCGTGGGTGTAGAACATAACACTAAGCACTCTTAGTATAGGGTGGCGCTACATAAATGGGGGCTCGTCCGGGATTGAATTATATAATCAATTAAGGACATTGATTAAATCGATCTGGGATCATATCTTAGACACAAGTGGTGTATTTAGATAGGATTGAATAAGTAAACAGAGATATTTACTTACGTGCTAGGTATAGCATATTTTGTCGTCTGCGGTATTCATTAATACGCATGACGTAATGGAATTTTGAATTGTGACCAATCATACGTTGTCGAAGGTGAGGTCAGGTCAACGGTTGCAAATCGCAAAAGCTAACTATTGGTAAGAGTTAGGTCAGGTCAAGGTTGTTCAGTGTTTAAGTTATAAACAAGGTGAAGTAGCTTTGAAATCGGAAATTTATCTTGAGCCTTATATCAAAGGAAATTGATATAGCGCAATGGCTGGTGAGATTCAGAAGTGGATTAAGGTGGCGCAGGACCTTGGATACGCAGAAGATGCTGTTAGAGAATATGTCAAGGACAGGCAGAATGAGATTAGGGAAGATAAAAGACGTGAGGCTGAGGAAAAGCTACGTCTAGCAGAAATGGAAAAAGAAGATAAAAGACGTGAGGCTGAAAGGGAAGATAAAAGGCGTGAGGCTGAAGAAAGGCTACGCCTAGCTGAACTGGAAAATCAAAAGGAAGATAAAAGACGTGAGGCTGAGGAAAAGCTACGTCTAGTGGAAATGGAAAATCTGAAGGAGATAAAACTTAGAGAACTAGAGCTTCAGATGACACGTGAGACAAGACGAGAAGATGGAGATAGGATAAGACTTGATGGAGATGGAGAGTATTCTGGACAGGCAAATAATGCCAAATATGTTAAGATGCCCATCTTCAGAGAAGAAAAAGATTGTTTAGATGCCTATCTCCTCAGATTCGAGAGGACATGCACAGCATACAGGGTTCCGAATGAGTTATGGGTTTTAACACTAGTAAAGTCGCAAAGGTTCACCAGTCACTCTGGTACAGAGTAAAGCAGGGAGGCGACCTGACCGACGACTCGGATGAGCGTAGACTCGGATCCGACCTGGGCTGGTGAACCAAAGTCCTCCGTGCCCACCTTCTCGTGGTGCGGACCGTTAGTACCCTTCCTAGGAAGTACTCTTCCTAGGAGGGGGAACGAACGGGCACGGCAGGCAAAACCAGGGGAAGGCAATGGCAAACCACCCCTGTTAATCATGCCAAGAAAATCGTCATGCCACACACCAAACCACGCCGATGGTCGCGGATGGAGGGACTCCCAGGCCGGAGCGCTGAGGTGGGACTCCCAGGCCAAAGCGCGACTCAAGGGCTACTGGGAGAAGTAGCAAGACGGCAACGGAGACTGTGTGGCATGACGATCGCTAGGGCTCCTAGAGCCGACGGCACAAAGAGAGACAAAGAGAAAGTCGCTTCAAGGCCGAGCACTCGAAGTGTACGAAAGAATGAGTATAGAAGAATCTCAAGACTATGAAAAGTTAAAGGAGAGACTACTCATAAGGTTCAAATTGTCAGAATCAGGGTACAGAAATTTGTTTAAACAAAGCCCTAGAGAAAAAGACGAAACTCCGGAACAATATGTAGGAAGACTTAGACGTTACTTAAGACAGTGGCATCAAATGTCAGGCTTTAGTGAAGACAAAGAAGGTTTGGAACAACTCATACTGAGAGACCAGTTCTTCATTATGTGTGACAATGATATGAGACGCTTTCTAAAGGAGAAAGGGAAACTAAATCTTGAGGAAATGTTGCAACAGGCCCAAAACCTCATAGAAGCGAGAGAATCAGATGAAAGGAAATGGATTCATACTCAGAAGAATAGAGACAAAGAATCCAAAACGCAACCGAGGGACAATAAGCAGAAGAGTTTTGAGAATACAAGCAGCTCTCATAACAAATTTAGAGAACAGAGGGAGTTCAGAGATAAAAATCAATTCAAGAGTAATTGGAAGTTCTCCGACAACAAGAAATATGGAGTAGAAACAGAAACCCAGAAGACGGGATGTTTCCGCTGTGGATCAAAATTTCACAGAATAGCCCAGTGTAGTGAGAAAGATAAGACAGGGAGAGAACATAGAGTAGCAACAATGCAATGCGACGAGGAATCAAGTGAAAATGGAGATAAACAAGAGGCAGTAATTTCATACTGTTCTGCATACGTTGAACAAGAAGGAAAGTGTATAATAGAAGAACACAAGTATCAGGGACCAGTTGTAATTAATGGATGTGTAAAGAAAGGAGTCTTTGACACTGGTTCAAATTGTGTTGCTGTAAGAGAGAGTCTGATCAAGAAAGATGAATACATAGATCGAAATATGATATGTACTTTCATGAATGGTACTAAACATGAGTATCCGATGGCAAAAGTCGCAATACAGAGCGAATACCTCACAGGTGTGGTAGAAGCTGCTGTGATCAAAGATCTAGAAGTAGAAACGATCATTGGATCAAGAGTAGAAACTATAGAAGATTCTAAATTGAATTTGTGTTATTGTGAGGCTGAAGTAGTAAAGTGGAAGAAAGAGGCAGAGAGAGATACTGAAGAGTTCACTAGCAAAGTCAGAGTAAATGAAATAGATACTAAATGCCTGTACGATACAGGAGCAAATTGTGTCGCTGTGCAAAAGAGATTAGTGAAACCAGAACAATACACAGATAAATTTATGGTGTGCAGATTTGCTAATGGCAAGAAAGAAAAATATCCCATGGCAAGAATTAAGATTGAAGGTAATGACTTCAAAGGTGTGACGGATGCTGTAGTAATAGAATCCTTGGTGATAGGATTAATCACGGGTCCATGTTTGTACGAGAAGAGTATAAACAGAATCCAACCGAAAGGGAAACATGATGACGAGAAGACGGATAAATCATGTGAACCTAAAATTAGTAGAGCCAAAGAGGAGAAAAAGAAAGAATGGAATGTAAAGGGTTGTGACGCTGAAGGGATGAGATGCAATAAGGCTAACCCATCCAAGGTAATTCAAAACACAGCAGGACATGATTGTGAAATTGTCACAGAAACAGGAATAAGTGACGGAGTGGAACAAAAAAGTAAAACAGAAGTGGTATTAGCAGGATGTACGACACGAGCACAGGATGAAATAAAAGGGAGACGTGTCGAACGACCACTGAAAATACCAGAGGTAACAGGTTTAGATCTCAAGCCGGAAGAGATAATAGAACTACAAAGAACCGACGCTTCTTTAACAAAATATTGGGAGATGGCTCAGAGAAGCGAGAGTGTGAATGGAGAACCATATAGAGGCAATCCACTATTTGTAGTCAAGAAGAACATGTTATACCGGAAATATAAGGAAGTCTTAAGGGACGAAATTAGACTTCAACTAATGATTCCAAAAACTTTGAGAGATAGGGTGATGTTATTAGCCCATGGATCATTACTAGCTGCACATCAAGGGATGAAGAGAACTCAAGCTAAAATAATGACGTCGTTCTACTGGCCATCTATACAACAAGATGTAAAGAGATATGTCTTGAGTTGTGACGTATGTCAGAGAGCTGTAGATAAACGAGGAATACAGAGGGCACCATTGGGACATTTGCCTCTCGTAGATGTGCCATTCCATATGATCTGTGTAGATTTGGTGGGACCTATAGAACCCAGGTCTAGCAGAGGAAACCGATATATATTGACGATAGTGGATATGGCAACGAGATTTCCTGAGGCAATTCCACTCAAAGGAATAACTACGGAAGAAGTGGCTGAGGCGTTATTTGAATTCTACAGTAGGATGGGAACACCACGTAGAGTACATACTGATAGAGGAAGCCAATTCACTTCAGATCTGATGAAAGAGATTGATAAATTACTATTGATGAAACATACGCTAACTACTCCATACCATGCGATGGGTAACGGCGCAGTAGAAAGACTGAATGGGACAATAAAGTCTACATTGAAGAAATTGATAGTAGAACAGCCCAAAGAGTGGGATAGATTTCTAATACCTCTTCTATTTGCATTGAGAGATAGCATTCATGAGAGTCACGGGTTCACACCATTTGAACTAGTCTATGGGAGAAGTATAAGAGGCCCAATGACTATACTTAGAGAATTATGGACCAGAGAAGAAGTGGAAGATCAGACTCGTGATGCTTATAGCTACATGTTGGACTTACAAAATAGAATAGAAGAAACATGTAGAATTGCACAAAAGGGGTTGGAGAAGATGCAAATCAAAAATGAGAAACATTACAATAAGAAGGCCAGATATAGGAGACTGAACATTGGTGAGAAAGTTCTACTGTTGTTACCAATGAAGACTAACAAGTTGATGTTGAAGTGGCAAGGGCCATATGAAGTTAAAGACAGAGTTGGAGAATGCGACTATAGGATTGAAATAGCACCTGGTAAAGTGAAGACATATCATATAAACATGCTAAAGCAATACAATGAGAGAGAAATGATGGAAGAACAGTTAGCTACTGTAGTAACTGTAGTGAACGATGGAGAAACTGGGAAAGAAGATGAGCTCCTAGAATTATACAATGGAGAGCAAAAAGAAACATATAGGGATGTGAAGATCAGTCCACAACTTGACGATAGGAAAAGAAATCAGCTGATGAGATTGTTGGAGGAATATAAAGATATTTTCTCTGATGTGCCTGGCAAGACTAACTGGGTAGAGCATGAGATTAAGTTGACAAACGAAACACCAGTCAGGTCAAAAGCATATCCTACACCATATGGATTACAAAAGCAGATTGATGAAGAAATAGCATTAATGTTGAAAAATGGTGTGATAGAGAGATCAACCGCTGCATATGCTGCACCGTTAGTTGTAGTGAAGAAGGCTGACGGCACAAACAGATTGTGTTGTAATTACCAACAACTGAACAAAATCACAATCTTTGACCCAGAGCCCATGATGGCAAATGAAGATATATTCAACAAGCTTAGTGGGAGCAAAATCTTCAGTAAATTTGACTTTTCAAAGGGATACTGGCAAATCCCAATGTCTAAGGAATCACAAGATTACACGACATTCGTGTGTGCCAATGGACTATTCAAATTCAAAGTAATGCCATTTGGATTGATAAACAGCGCTTCGAGTTATAATAGGCTGATGCGGAAGGTATTAGATGGACTGAAGAATTTGGAGAGTTATGTAGACGATGTCTTAACTCACACTCAAAACTGGGAAGAACATATATTAGCATTGAAGGAGTTCTTTGAGAGGGTGAGAGAAGCAAAATTAACACTTAAACCAAAGAAATGTGAAATTGGATTTCAAACAATTGACTTCCTTGGACATACATTGAGTGATGGAGAAATAAAACCAAAGGAAGAATCAATAGATAAGATTATAGAGATGCCCAGACCAAATAATAAGAAACAAGTAAGAAGTTTTCTGGGAGCAGTCAACTATTACAGGAAATTCATACCAAACTGTGCGATGATAATGAAACCACTCACAGAATTAACCAAGAAAAATGCCAAAGTAATTGTTGAATGGACTAGTGAATTGGAGAGTGCATTCACAGAACTCAAGAAGGTGTTATCAGAAGCACCAATATTAAAACTACCAGACCTAGACAGAGAATTTGTAGTTAGAACAGATGCATCGAATGCAGCTTTGGGAGGTGTACTGATGCAAGAATACGATGGAGTGATGCATCCGGTGTCATATGTAAGCAGAAAGTTGAGCGACGCAGAAAAACGATATTCTGTAGAGGAACGAGAATGTTTAGGAATGATATTCGGGTTGAAGAAATTTAACAGGTATCTTTATGGAAAGGAATTTGTGATGGAAACAGATCATTGTAGTTTACAATACTTGAAGACAGGTAATGTGAAGAATGATCGTGTGATGAGATGGAATCTGTTATTGCAAAACTACAAGTTTAGGATAAGATACATTAAAGGTAGTGATAATGTAGTGGCAGATTACTTAAGTAGAGGATTAGAATAAGCCAATTAGAATAGTCATAAGTAAGATAGTAACGTAAGTTATGACATGATAGGATAGATTATCATTTCATGTATGATTAGTTAAGAGATTAAAATGTGTGTTGCTTCAAAGTATAAGTTAATAGATTGTTAAGTCAAGTTAATATATATTTCACTAGTTAAAGTTAGACTAATTGGAATAGTAAATGGTTTTACTAGATAACTGATATATGTTAATATAAGTTGTGTAGATAAGAATATTGTGTAGTTAGGTAAGGAGTCATAGTATTTTAAGAAAAAATGTATTATTTCTTTGATTGTGGGAGGTGATGTAATGATCTCCCAAACCACACAATGATTCCCAGCTACACAACATGCTATGAGATGTTATAGTGTAGAGAAGAATCTATTTAGATTATATAATGCAAGATAGTAGAGCTACATAAATGTAACTTAATTAAAATGCCAGCAGCTAAGCCAGCATTGTAGGGATTAATTAATATTAGATAGAGGGGTTCATCATATCTACGCAAAGGACAGCAGACGATGTGGACTCACCTCATTGGTCAGTACGAACAGCTGATCAAAACCGTTATGGCGAAGCGGATGACGACTCGGTAACCAAGCAACCGTGGTGACGTGGCGTGGAGATACGGCAGTTCGATTTTTGATTTCAACTGAACAAGACGTTCTAGAAATCTTGAGTGGATCGACTCGGTGGATGTTGGACTAAGTCGATGAGAGGGCATCGTTAGTCAATATGATCGGTTTTGCGAAACGATCGATGCAGTTGAGTTTATAAGTCGAGACGTTGGACAGCGAGGATCGAATAATTCGAGTGAAACGCTCTCGTAACAAACCGTTGCGAAGCGTGACTTTCCATCATAGGAAGTCGACATTTGCGAAGCGATCTTGTCAACGGACTTAAAGAGTTATTCCGCGAGTGAAGTGTACGTTACTCTGGAGTAGTAAAGTACACACTCGGGTTGTAACGACGGTCTCTTTGGGAGAGACATCAAGCTACGAGAAGTCACGAGAACGGTGGACAGTCGAGCTTCGACGAGGGAGAAACAAGGCGATTTGCGAACTGAGCCGCGAACTCATCAGATGAACAAACGGATGAAAGACAGCTTTTCCACGAGGAACAAACTGTGAGAACATTCCGTGCTAAAAGGGTCTTACTGGGAGGTAGCAATAGGCAATAAAATCTAGATAGCAAAGATGCTGGCTAGGTAGGGAATAAGGTAAAGTAGACATAGGATAACTAGACATTGAACTGTTACATGCTTTAACTGATATACATTATATTCTTATTCATTTAAATGCATACCCATGTGTTCTCTGTTCATTTCCCTAGTCAAATAGATAGGCCTATGCATTTCCTTGTCCAGTAAAGACAAGATGAAACAGAACTAAAGTAGTCGTGGGTGTAGAACATAACACTAAGCACTCTTAGTATAGGGTGGCGCTACACAACCCCAGTGAGTCATTGTACTACTATCTCCGTTAAACTGTGATTTGGTATATTCAGTCACACTGATATCATCCACTTTTGAATTGCAACCAGCAACCCGTAAGCACCCACCTTTATAATACAGAGATTGCTGACAGAAATTAGTGTTATGTGTCTTCATGTCATCTCTAACTAACTTACCTAATAATGTGTTGTCCTAATTGTTGGACTTTGTAGTTGACTGAAAAAGTTGTTACTTTTTGCAGATCATCCCAGACAAAACACTTAGGACTTTCTTCTCTAGGTCTATCATAAAAAGCCTACAGTAGTCTGTTTCAGACAGGAAACTTTTCGGCAAGCAGTTGCATCATCAAAAGTCTGATCTAAAGTAATATCAGCATCACCAGTTGTACAGTACTGGCATGCTTATGCAAGCAGATTAGTTTCATGTGTGCTAATGTTGATTTCTACATTCCCAGTGCCAACATGCCTGGGACCTCTTCATTGTATATTCTGTGTTCCACAAGGGCCACTTCTGCCTGCGCCTTATGCCCACACCAAACATCCAGTCACTATTTGAATCCACTGGGCAATTAGAGAAGTATACCGGTAATAACCTGTAAGCATATATGTGGCAATCCCAAGACTAATTTTGATGCAGTTGGTTGGCATGTCCATGACGACTATAAAATTACCAGACTGCTAACTGCATACATATTATTTAACTATGTTTTAACACAGTTCAAATAAGTTGATCATATGTATACTTGGTTTTTGTAAGATTGGTAAATAAATATATAATTTGATCTCCAAATGCCTGCTGCCTGCTTGTTACATTGTATTAGTAAGTTTACACTTTTTTCTATGGGGTCTGCAGCCATATCGTTTGCTTTACCTTGTTTTGTGGCAGTTGGACCTTGACCGGCCACTGGATGACCAAGGACCATTCGACGTGATTCTGCACAAGCTGACTGATCAGATCGCTCGCTCAGAGGAGGGTTGTCAAGTGGCACAGAAGCAGATCGAAGGATTCCAGGTATCTTTTCCTGACTAATGTAATGTGCTGTTGGTCTCATGTGGAGTAAATGGTACATACGTATGTAAGTATGTGTAAGTTGCTTTTTATAAACTTGGTGCCTTTAATCAACCTCACAAATGTGTTAAAGAACTTCACAAAGGCACCAAGTGATGCTGGAGAAATGCAGCATTGTATCTTGACTTATGACTGAATGTGTTCTAGTACAATCCATTGACTTCATTAGCACTATTATCGTACTGCACAAGGCATCATCGGTCAGTGGTTGCTGATGGGGTAAAACCACTGTCCACAGTCACCGAACCCAGTGGAGAAGTCCAGCCAAAGCTCATCTGGTTTGGGAGGTCATTTCAGTGGATAAGCACATTGAAACGGATGAGCTCTTGAACCTCATGAAAATGTGCAATTACAAGTTGATTTGTTCATAATGACTACACATCTGCATTTTGACAAGTAGGCTAGCTCTTAATTTCTGTTGATACTGTTGAGTCATTATTATTCAGAGGCAGAGGTCTAAGCTTACGTGTTTCATCTTTACCTCCTGAACTCTCCAGTACATGCACTATGCTGAGAACAACTTCATCATCTGGTAACAAAGGTCCTTATGAGGCATTAGGATTTGGGGGGAAAAGTGGTTGTAGCAACTGATGATGTCTGTAGCGCTTTCACTAGCATTCACCTGCCACCTGTATTCTGCTACCATGATAAAGCATGGCTGTTAACTGATCACAAGTAATTACAGTGATGTAAACCTCATAAATCGGTGGTTGATTTTCGTAATGATTGGATTTGCTTTCAGGAGTACATTGTTCGAAATCCTCACACAGTTGTAGTCGATCCGATCGAGAATGTCATGCAGTTGTTCGACCGTAACCAGCAATATGGCCATGTACAGCAACTCTGTCAGGAGGACAAAAGTAGGCATCTGCCTGATTCTTAATGCCATAAGACTTCTGGTCAAGTGCTTAACCGTTCACCATGTAATTTTAACACTGAAGCTTTTTTGCAGCAGTTGTAGAAAATAGCTTGATAAGTGCATGATGAATTATTACTTCACCAAGTGACCCACATGAAAAGGTTGTGTGGCTGTTAGCGTGTTGTAGCTGAAGGTACCATGAATAAGCAGTTGTAACCGTACAACTAGAGAAATTGTCACTGACTGTGTGACGAAGTTGCCATTGAACGCTTGTAAAGCTAATTTAAGAAAATTTCTCTAACTAACGTTAGAGCTATGGAGTTCAGTAGAAGCGTTAAATTTAAGTAAAATATGGCCCCCGGTGCTAGAGTCCATTCTGATCGGGTTCTTAACTACCATTACATGCACAGGTCACAATGGCTTTCCGGTCAATTATAATTATCATCTGGTGATCTAATGCATTCACTTCAATGTCAGATTGGTGGTGTGAAATGCAGAATTTATCGGTCACCCTACTTATGAAGCCATGATATCTGTGCCTACAACAGCTTTTCATACCTGAGGCTTAGCTGGTTTTGTATGAAAATTTTATGTTGATATTGCCATTATAGGAAATTAGGAAAAGAAACAATATCAATAAAGTGGAGGGTAAACGATGAATTACAGTATTGCAAAGCAATTACTTCAATGATTGGCTGTTTTTATTTGTGCAAGTGCTAAACCTGCTTTTGCAGCTTCGCTTTCCCATTGTTTCCGTTTCTACTTCTGTGCATGAGTGACCTGAGTGTGAACTTGGACCATGCATTGACCTAATCATGTGAATGCAGCATGTAGAACATGTTTTTTTCAACAGTACTTAGTCTGCACAATACTCCACTCGCTATTTCCTGAGGTTGCTTCCACTGTGTATTCATATATGTACTAGGGTAAAAATGGTAATTCCATCTACTGGTATGCTTTAACTTCAGTCTGCTTTAAACACTGCAGCTCAGCTAATTGGTGGGAGTGCAATGTTTGGTCAAGGGTCATGTATCTAACTACATAGGGGATGAGCTGTATCGGTTGCCCATGTGAATGTGCATTTAGTTTAAACCCTCTTGCTGATGCATAACGCCCTGCACTGGTTGTACTCCATCAGGACTGTGTTAGAGACCTATGTATGTCAGTGTCACCTGTCCTTGGCTGTGGATCTCTGCCCTCTGAAGTAGGAGGTTTTCTTCTTGTCCTTCCATCATGTACTTCTGCAGTGCAACGTGCTAGCTTTACCTTGGGCAGCCTTTCACTCTGAAACAGATTACCATGCAACCATCATCGGCGACATGAGTTTTTTTCCCTCTCAGTGTCTGCGTTTTGTCAGTGATCAAAGACCATTGTACTTGATTGTATTCTTGTGTTATTAGATTGGATGCACCTCTGAGTAGTTTTCTCCTAGAGGTGCTATATAATTATGCAATTACGATTGCAATTACATACTCAGGGTTTGTTTTCAGATACCAACTTCTTTGTTCCTGCCTTTGTCGAACTGAATTCAATAGATGTTGAAGTGAATAAACGATCCGTTACAACATATGGGCTCCAGTATCCACTTGGTAATTAGTCGTTTGCAGATGGAATATTTGTCTCACTTCTTATTTTCTGTTTCTGAAAGATACTTATTGTACGTGCAACGTCAATAAATTTGAAATTCAGTATGCAAACATACCCGTGATTTTATTATAAGGAATCATACTTTTTTCTTTAGTGGCCTGAGTGTCAATGTTGCAGGTAGAACATTGTCTTAGTCTGTGTGAATAGTATCAAAAAGAGTTGAGAAACAAAAATTCTATTATTACTTACATCCTTGACAAGCATATCTTTACAAAGTCTAAGAGGGTTGCAACATGCTCTTCCCAGCTAAGCACAACACTGATATAGCTGAGGCTAGGAGGCTAGGCAGCTGGCCTGAAAGGTGTTGGCGATTGCCCATCTACCTTTTAACGTCCTCAAATTTAGGCGCACATGGCGTATTATCAGTAAACTTGTCTACGTAGCCAAAACCATGTATCTGTCTAGGCTCTTACAGCTCTTCATCTCTCATGTTACTATGGCAGGCAGTAAACTAAAAAATATTACATTGTGACAGATGTAGTCTGCTACCTACCTACTTATCACATTCATCCCGTGCTAGTAAGTTTTTGCATTTCATCTCAGACAAGACGTGAGGTTTCAAACCTCCCGTCCTGCGATGGTGTATCATACTGTAAATTTCCTCCACTGGTTATTAACTTATTCCAGCCAGCAATGCTGACTGATGTTTTGTAGTCTCATTTTATCATCTCCTTACTAGCTGTCTACCCTACATATCATTTCTAGAGGAGGGTTTTAATGTTTTGGGCCCAGTAATTATTGTACAGTGTCAACCACTCTGTTGCTGAAAGCAGCTATATCACGTGTTTTGCATGTGTTCACTTTTTACTGAAAAATATTATTTATATCTTATACCTTATATCTACTCTGATTTAATTTCAAGTTCGATGGATTTCTGTTGATCATTCTAGATGTGCTTATAGTGTGAGGATGATCTTTGACTTTACCATTTCCGTTTCTGACAATGTCCAGGCAATATGCAGATCAGTCCATTTAGACATTGCAGAATCCAATCTGACTTGCCTCAAACTGTCTTCGTTTCACAGGCAAATGTCCTAATTTCCGGCCAACTGGATTATTATTTCTTACTTTTCAATGACGTCACTAAGAGAGATTTGTACAACCTACAAATTTCTCAGAATTCTCTGGATAAAGCCATAGCAAAGACCACTAAATACCAAGATATCACACCAATCTTGTATTCATTGCACTAGTTGCCAGTTGAGCAAAGAATCCAGTTTAAAATATGTCTTATTTTCCACAAGGCATTGCATTTAATCAGCAGAACTATTTCTGCTACTTGCTTACCTCTTATACAGCGTACAAGCAACTATTGCGCTTGATCCACGTATAGTACTTTGACTCATGCTGTGCCTTGCACCAGAACTGTATTGGGCTCCAGGGCATTCTCGGTAACTGGTTCAAAGCTTTGGAATAATCTGCCCCACTTTGTATGTTTTGTTGGTTGGTTGTTGCCTTTCAGATCTAAACTAAAGACTTACCTCGATCAATTTGTTTCCCTGCCGTTGCTTGATTCTCTGGTTATCTGGCCAATTGGATTTTGACTATATTCTCAACTACAATTTCACACTTGAACTCACCATCGATTGAGGCCTTTATGGTGACTGGGCTATAGAAGTCATTATGTTAGATTAAAATGACTAAGGAATTGGCTATGTGTTTAATTAATGTTTACTAGAAATGTTTTCATTGAAACAAGATTTGAATTGATCTCTCTTTCTTTTTTAGTCTGCAAACCAATGGTATCACATGGTTCCAGCCAATGCCATGAGGTAAAGTTGTCATAAAATTTATGGTGCCCATTTACTTGAGTATACTATGAATCCACCACTGAATGCAGTGATGACTAGCAACACGGTTATTACAGATTGTAATTGTTATCGTAATTATGACAGTTTCTATAGCATCATTAGTAGCAAGCTACTTCTAGTATGCTTTACACTGTTAACTTTCAGCGTAAATGGTAAGAGTTACATAGTAAGTATATTTTTATCTGTTTTTATAAACATGAAGGTTTTTGACTTCCTGATTAGGTGCAGGAAGACTGTTCCAGGCACTCGGGCCACCAAATGGGAAGGCCTGGTCGCCCATTTTAGTCATAGTCGCTGGCACAAATACATTAGCGGCTACTGAGCCAGTGACATGTTCTTGCTTGTATTTAAACGCCTGTGAACTCGAGCATGATTGTACACATACATATTTGAAATTGTGCATGCATGTATATACATCTGCTAAGTGCAGACATACTTACACACATGTATAGACACACATGTACTTAAGCACATGTAAGTGCAATCACACATGCATGCATAAAGAGAGCACATGAACACATGTATGTATGTATCTATATAGATATTTGTAGAGCACCTTCTAGGAACCTCACAAGGGCACATAACATGGCAATCTAACAGATCTGAAAAGACCTACAGGTGCATCTTAAGGTGGTTTGAAAATGTCTAATGAAATAGTTGATAAGTTTAATGGTAGACTGTTCCGGGCAGATGGTCCAATGCATGAGAAGGCATGCTGTGCCCACATTGTTGTACGGAAGCGCGGTACCAACGACCGTCGATTAAGTTGACTGGAAACAGGAAAGCACAGCTCTCGGATGTAGTCAGGTGTCTCACTGACTAACAAAACTCTTCCCATAAGGAGGATTTTGAAGTTAATCCTGTCCTCGACCGAAAGCCAGTGCAGTATATCACGCATATAGCTTGAAACATGCAACAATTCAGGCAGTGCAGTTAAGTATGGACTGAAGCTGTCGTATCTGGAAGTTTGGCAGGCCTGTGAGGACAGAGTTGCAATAGTCCAGACGCATCAGAATGAAGAAGTGGATGAGAGTCGCAGCAGCGTCAAATGATAAATTTCGCTGTATGACTAATCTGATGCGATTGATAAAAACAGGATCTGCAGAGAGAGTTGACATGCACCTCCATAGATAGGTCTTCATCCAGAAGCACTCCAAGGTCCTCGACGACATGCTTCACCTCCCAATCAGGACGTGTTGCTGCTGTTGCTTCACTGTCAATCCTTGCTTGCGCCAATGCGCCTGTCATGTGCCCTGCCATGTAGATTCTAAGTGCGTCATATGCAAATGCATATGCACACATACACATAAGGACATGTAAATGCACAAACACAAACAGGCTATTTTGCTCAGTAGCACAACCTTTAATTTTGCAACTGCTTCAACTAAACGCCGATCTACTTGCAGACCAGATTGCTTAAAACTTTCTCTGATTTTGCAGTTGATGTGCAAGTAGAGTCTTATATGATGTATGGTGTTTGATGTGGTTGGTGTCTTGCAGATGTCGATCATATTCAGTGAGTCTGGACTCAAGGATGCGGATGTTCCTTGTCTCGCTCAGACGTTTGTTAATCACAATGCTAAGCTCTACAAGATCTTCATTGTTGGACAGCAGTACTACATCGTTGAGAGACCATCAATCAAAAACCTCCATGCTGGGGGCAAGTAGAGTCTTATATGATGTATGGTGTTTGTGTTAAGTGCCTACCAAAGTTTATGCTCTGAAGTTAAGTGTGATGGGGGGGGGGGAGTTTTGAAACATGATCCGAGTCTCCAGGAAAGTTTGGAGTTCTGAGGCCAAACTGGAGGAAAGATTGGGGGCTTGAAGCAAGGTTTAAGTCTTGAAGTAAAGTAAGATTGGAATTGCAAGGCAGGATCAGAGAAATGAGGTTAAATTACTCAATTACCTGGTACATATACTTACTTACTTAGTTATTTATTTAGTTATTTAGTTTTCAGGACATTTATGCAGCACCTTGTAAGAACATTTGAAAATCACTCAAGAGTCTTGTTTGCTGTCTTGAGGCAAGAGTTCCAAAATAAGATTGGAATGCCAAAACAGGAATTGAAAGAATTCCTCATTGTTGCAATTTAGTTGTTCTCTCTGTGCAATCAACCTAAGGACAGTGTACAAGAATATTGCTTTTCACATTAATACGTTGCATACACTATCATTTACTCTTTTTCTAAGATGGTCTTTGACAGTCAGAAGTTGTTTGGTCACAATGATTGTGTGATGAATAAGATGATGGTCATCATGATGATAAAGAAGTGTGTGCTTGATTTTTTTTACCCTTTTGTGAACACTTCAGCTGCTTCTTATTATCACTCAGTAAGTGTACTAAAAAAGCAGATATTTTGTTTCATTAATTTCTTGTACTTGTTGGATTTGTCCTGTTGGTTGCTTTTAAAAAAGAATGACAATGATGCTAGTTTTAAAATTATTCCAAGAAAATAAGCATACTGGCCAACAAATATAATGGGATTAGGATCAAGTAATAAATTAATTAGTTACCGGTGTACAAATGTACTCATAATCCACGAAACAGTTAACTGATTGTTGCTGAGTGAAGCGATGATGAACACTCACAGCTGGAAAGCATTAAAAACAATCCATCAAGCATCAGTGAAGTGCTTATACTGACTGGCTGATTAAACAAATGTTTTGAATGGATATGTCTTCTTCAGTCTGTCCTTAACTGCGCTGCCTAGGTTGTGACCAATCTGCTAAAATTCCCACTTGTTTCAAGCTACGTGCAAGAGACACTGCTGCACTGGCTTCCATTTGAGGATTAAATTACATTGAAGGTCTTCTTCTTCTTTGGCCGAAAACATCAATGGTCATTTCGGTCCCAGAATACATTGAGCTCTGTGTTCTTTCAAGTCTGCCAGGTCAACAAATGCTGTGCTCTGCAGCACATGGGGACGTGTTGGTTCCATGCTCCCATACAGCAATTCGATCACTTTGATCCTTCTTATGCGTTGGACCATCTTCATGAACAGTCTTCTACTTGAAATTACAGCTTTACCACCACAAATAGCTCAGGAAACATTTGGGGCTTATCTTAAGATCTGCTAGATAGCATTGTTACAGCCAGTGTTATTTTCGTTCCAGGGAATAGAATAGGAATAATAATTATTTAATATTAGTTCCACGGAACGAAAACTGGAACGAAAATAATTGTGGAACGAGAATAGAATAGGAATAAAAATTTCAATATTTTTCGAGAACGAGAACGGAATAGAATAAAAATTAATTTTCAAGACGAGAACGGAATAGAATAAAAATTAATTTTTAAACTGCCCAACCGATAATTCTAACGTTAACTAATAACTATACGGAATGACGACGGCTCTTGATTGACGTCACGGTGCGGCGCTATGATGAAGCTTCTCCGCATATTCTATATTCTATAAATAATATACGCTCTTTGATTCAAACTTCTGGCAACAAGAGTGAGGTACTCAGCTTCCCCATCAAACATGCTCCTGACAGCATTCCAGCAGAACTTTCTAAATACATTCAGGAAATTGAAGAACATGTCGCTGTTCCTAGTCTCTTTGACTTCTGGCAGAGTAGATATTCAGTTTACCGACGGCTCGCTGTTATAGCTGAAGATTTAGTTTCAGCTCCCGCATCAGAGGCGTTCGTCGAATCTTTTCTGTTGCAGCCTTGCAGGATAGATGTCTACAGGTCGCAGAAATCGATTGAGCAATTCCCTTGAGATGCGGGTGTTTTTGAAACTCAACAGTAAAATAATTGACTGGTAACTTTTTAGTGTGTCTGCCTATAGGCCTAAACTGTTTTATTATCAGTCGCATTCACATTGTCCGACAGACATTAACCGTTCATGTTAGAACTGTGATAACTGTAAGTGGATTTGGAAGTGGAACTACAAATAATTTTTTTTGGAACTAGAACTGGAACTAAAATTATTTATAAAGAGGAAGTGGAACTAGAATAGGAATAAAAATTATTTCTTAAGAGGAACTAGAACTAGAATAAGAATAAAAATTATTTCTTAAGAGGAACTAGAACTAGAACTAAAATTATAGCAGTGGAATAGAATAAGAACTGGAATAGAAATTAATCCTGGAACTAAAATAACACTGGTTACAGCACCTTTGTGAGGTTCTTTCTCTCTCTTTCTGTCTCTTTGTTTGTTTGTTTATCTGTCTGTCTGTCTCTCTGTCTGTTTGTTTGTCTGTCTGTCTGTCTGTCTGTCTGTCTGTCTGTCTGTCTGTCTGTCTGTCTGTCTGTCTGTCTGTCTCCTCCATTCAGTTGTATGCTGACGATGAGGTTTTGTACAAGATGGCTTCATTTCTTTCTGTCTCTGGTAGTATCCAGGACCATTCTCATGTCCGTGTCTTGTCCTTCAAGAACTCTATACATGTTAGGTTCTTAAATTTGCTAAATAAGTGTTCAGCTACATGCATACATACATATGTTTCTAATAATAGGAAGACAGTTCACTGTCATTGAAATTTTCTTTACAGATTTCCCAACTGTGTTCTTCAATAGCAATGATGTCTCGAAACCAAATGCATCGTCATTTCTTACTCAGGTCTGCCTACATTCTTGTCTTGTTTCCATGCAGCAGAAGGTATGTGTGTATCTACGTCTACACTTACATAGCTCATCGTAGTACTTCACAAAAGTCCAGCGTATGCTAGGCTGAGTGATGTTAGAGTTCCTTAAATGCAAAAAGTTCATCTGTTAGCAATAAGTGCTCAGATAAATAGAAAGGACAGTACTGTTGCTCTCTCTCCCGCGTGTAGAGCCAAACTTATTTAGTCTCGAACAGGTGATGTTAAAGTTGACCCTTTAACGACAAGAGGGATTTAGTTTTCCATACATTTAGTACATGCTCGTCATTAAAATGTTAATGCTAGAGATTTACTGAGTACCAGTAACTGAGTTGGACTGTGTGAGATTGCATACAGAGCGAAACCACCCATTCAAGAATTTTCTTTACAAATTTCAAAGTTTAGATTGGCCTGTTATTAGAGAGGTCACCAGGCTGAAGATAGGGTTTCTTTAGTAGAGGATGAACTATAGCATGGGTAGAGGCACCCAGAAAGGATCCTGCATCCTGCATTCCATGCTTCTTACTGGGGGTCTTACTGCTTCTATCTGCTTTCTTAAATCTTCTGTTTTCCCTTGGACTCCTCCCTCTGGGAGCACCTCTGATTAGGTCATACGGAGAGAGACACTTTAGACATCTTTAAATACAATACAATGAGGCATTAGTAATTGAAGTTTAAGTTGGACTTGGGACATCAAACACTTTAAGAAGAGTTGTAGATATAGTGCCAAAGAGAGAGCTTAGTTAAGGAAAAAATGAGTGCACAAACTTCTGCAAGTTACTTTTATATATATATATATATCTATATACGGGTAGGGTAGGGTAAGGTAAGATTATGACTTATTAATTTTATTCCAAACCTCTTTCAGCAACAGTTCTCAGAGGAATGTGTAGAGAGTGGAAGGATATTTTGGCTGTAGTATGAACAACACAATCCCAAAACTGGATTATATTTGCCCTGGATTGTTGGCTTTATCTGATCCATTGGGTTTCAACCAGTCTTGTTGTCCTCGAGACCAAGGTGTTGGTCTCGAGTGCACTCGAGTTCGTTTTTAAAAGTCTTGGTCTTGGTCTTGAGGTTCAAGGTCTTGGTCTTGGTCTTGAGGTTCAAGGTCTTGGTCTTGGTCTTGGTCTTGAGGTTCAAAGTCTTGGTCTTGGTCTCACAAGACCAAGACCAAGACCGGCTGTCAATATGAACAGTCATTTAACAGAACTCAAGAATTCTGTATTAGCCTGCTTGCATCATACGACCAATATCTATGGATGGATACAAGTATTGTTGGTCAGGAAAACCCATTGGCAGCAGCAACAGTTATTCTGTATCAGACTGTAAGTAGTGTATGATAAACCATGGGAAGATTTCAAAAGGACTCAGACTCACTATCTGTACATTTACATCCAGTGCTTGAAAAGCTTCTCTGTGTGTGTCAGCGACTTCAGCACCAGGTCCTGTAGAACGTATTTTTTCACATGGCGGAATTTTTATGAGGCCCACCAGACACGTCTTGGTCAGAAAATTCTGAGCGAATTGGTTTTATAAAATACAAAAGGCATTTGGAATAATAGTTTGCATGAAGGACTTTTGAATACAAATTCGGATTTCTCTGCAGTTTGCATTTAAAGTTAATTTGCTTGAATAAAGTAAAAGACTCGTGTTTTCATTAAAATAGCGAATATCCCGACTTGACAATTTTAGAAGTCTTGACCTGATTGCGATTTTTTGGGTCTTGGTCTTGGTCTTGGTCTTGAGGTTCAAGGTCTTGGTCTTGGTCTCGAGGTTCAAAGTCTTGGTCTTGGTCTTGGTCTTGAGGTTCAAGGTCTTGGTCTTGGTCTTGGTCTTGAGGTTCAAGGTCTTGGTCTTGGTCTTGGTCTTGAGGTTTAAGGTCTTGACAACAAGACTGGTTTCAACCCACAGATGTGAAGATGCCAGACAGATGTGTTTGGAGTCTGCTACCTTGCCCTTGCTGCTTTTCTTCTGGGGCCATATTCATGAGACAAGCTTAAGCTAGTCTAAGCGTAGCGCCTACGCCGAGAGTAACTATTCCCCGAATAGCACTTAGTCGTGGTTCATATTCATGAGACCGGAGTATCCAAGGGATTAGTTATTCCGGGCGTAAATGGTGGGTTTCCCCGCGCGAAAGTACACTCGTCATGATTTGAGTGGTTATGGATTATTTTAGCATGCTTACAAGGTATTTATATGCAGTCATTCCCGACAGCTGAAGTAAACAAATAAAGATTAACAGACGGCCGTTAATCAAAACGAATCATATTTAACATAAACGTAAAATCAAAACAGGCGTGGGTTAGAGTAAGTCTGGATGATTTTATGGTTAAATAATAACAGCTAAATTATAACACAAGACATTATTATGAAAGATTGCATTACAGCTAGGTTACTATAAAATAATGTGTATAATGTTTGCAATGTCTATGCTAGTCTTAAGAATGAGAAATCAACATTAATAATAATAATAATACGTGAAAATAAACCCGCGTTACCGACAGTACTGTAAGGAACCCATGCGCGGCACTTCGAATGCATCATCGTCAGACATCTCATCAAATTTTAGCAGTTTGTGACAGCCAGAACGAAAAGCAATATAAAGTTCGTTGTCGGTGAACAATACGAGCTAATTACGGCACCTCTGAAAGACTTTTTGACATCTAAAACCTCTTCGAATGCGGCGAATTATGACGCCCGCCATCTTTGTTTATAGCCGCTACGCTGGGAATAGCGGCCTTACTCCTAGGGTCGACTCGGAGTAGCGTTACACCCAGAGTAAGGCGGTACGCGTGTCTCATGAATACCGATTTAACCCACTACTCCGGAGTAGGCCAGATTTAAGCTGGGAGTAAGACTTACACCTGTCTCATGAATATGGCCCCTGCTGCACAGCAATAGTTATAGTTTAGTATGATTGCTTGATGTGAATGCTACTAATCTGGTACGTTTTCAAGGATTAAACATTTTTAGTTGCAATGGGGGAATTGTGGAAGCGACAATTGTATTGTAGTGTATTGTATCTAGAAATTTATAAAGCGCCTCCCACAGAATAACTATTCAGAGGCACTCTCAGCACAGAAGCCCCGGGGAAAGAGAAATGCCTTTAGGGAACGCGAGACCGATGAGGAAAAGCCAGTCATTAGTTTGGCCCTAAACGGAGGGGGAAGGTCATTCCAGATCGTGGGACCCACTGCAGCAAATGCACAGTGCTGGGCCAATGATATAATGATATGCCATCTATAGTGTGGACACATGTACATGCTGGCTATGCTTAGTGTCTGGTTTTGTGACAGCTTACTGAGTCTCCTATTACCGGTACCTCAACAGCAGAAATGTATATATATAATTATATATGCCTGTAATCATTGTCATGTACTTCAGGAGGTTGCTGATTGGTTGAGCACTTGTTGACCTTCCATCTGAGGAAATTGCAAAACTAACACTAGGTGTCAGTACTGGGTCTTGTCTTGTCTTGTCTTCAACCTTCCTCGATCTGAGGGTTTGTCGCTTCATGGACAAGTGTCATTCTTGTCCATGTTGCTATTTGGGAGGTTAAGGTGGTAGGTTCCCTCGTCTTTCCACCTCACAGTGTGCGATCATTTTGATTACTTACCTAGATCTTCCCTTCTCATTCGTAAGCCGTTGTTGCTGTAGATCAGCCATCTTCCGCCTTACTAACGATACAAGACCTGCTGCTGCTCAGGCCTTTGCCACCCACGTTGTTAGCCAACTGTTCAGGGTTCCTGCAGAGCCTGCCCACCTCGCGTAGCGCCCTAGGTGGTACTTCGGCACAGCCTTCACCACAGAATACATAGCGTCTGCAGGCATTCCCCTATTGAGTTGTTGTCACCCCCTCACCGCGTTGAGGTGTGGGTCGGCCTTTGAGGGGGCAATACTGGGTGAAAACACTAAACCAGGGATATACTATTTGTGTCATTTTCCTATAGTCAATTGTTAGAAGAAGAGAATAGCAGTCCCCTAAACTAGCCCTGAGGCAGCCATGGGTATGAAGTGTTAACGACTTCATTTTCTTAGCCTCGGCACATGAGGGCGGGTGGCCAGTCCTGTCTCTTGCTGTCTCCTCTTCCCACCAACAGTGTACGGTCAGTGTTCCCATTATAGCTGAGTTGGCTAGGGGGTACACCCGGTACAGGTGGAACAAATCTCTAACCAAATTTCTGCCCTGGTGGGAATTTGAACTCCCGACTTCTTCATTGACAGTCGACCACTAACCACTACACTGTCGAACAGTCCATCATTAGATACGTAATAAATCCAGCTTCTGGAAATCTACAGGCCAGGGATTCAGAGTGTAGCATCAACTGTTAGGTACCAATCATTGAAGGCTTTCTTTAAATAATCAGGTGAAGCACTTCTGTTTATGTTCAATTTTCCTTTCATCCGGAACATCAACTGACCACAGACAAACTGTGATTGGTTAATTTATTCACCTGTTCATTCTCAGGTTGCCTACTTGAAGGTATTCCCAGCCTCTTGGTTGCATGCATCATTTACTCGACCTCTGAGAGAATGTTTTGATTTGAATCTTTATATGTTTAGTACGATTGTGGTGGAAGGACCTTCAGTAATCTAATCTAGTGACTTCTATAGTGTCGTTATCATGTTGCACAAGGCATTAACTCTTTGGAGGCTGAATAAATTTTTATATGTTTGTGCTGAGGGCTGAATATTTTTGGGATAAGTCCTTCATTTCCCATATATTTATATAACAATATATTTTTATGTGTAAATATACATACATATATATATATATAAATTTATAAATCTATGCACATATATACATATATTTACATATGTTTACATAATATATATACATATATATACATATATTGATATACATATGTATATAAATACATGTATACATATATTTATGTATATATTTATTTATATATCTGTATATTTATATATATATATGTATAGTTATACATAAATATATGTATAACAATACATATAAATATGTGTAAATTTATATATGTATATATACATACATGCATGTATGTAATGTATATATATATGTAATATTTGCATGTGTATATATACATCTGCATATTTATATATTTATTTATTTATTTTTATTTATTTATTTATTCCGGATATTTCTATAGCGCCTCTCGAAGTCAACTACTACTCAGAGGCGCTCCCGACTACAGCATTTGATAATGTGCCGGAATTTTCACGCCGAAGCGCCACGAGCAATTGCGAGTGAAGGACTTGCCCAAGGTCCGTACGCAGCGGCTAGAGTGGGATTCGAACCTGCAACCCTCCGGTCACAAGGCGCCGAACTTACCACTGAGCCATCACGCCCCACAAATGTGTGTATTTAAGTATGTGTATTTAAGTATGTCTATTTATATATTACTTATATATGATAAGCATATATATACATATATAGATATATAATGAATATTTATATATATATATATATGAATATAAACATATATTTATGTATGTTTAATTGTATATGTATATATATTTCTATATATGTAAATTTATATATGTATATGTATATATATATATCGACATATATAATGTATACATATATATATATGTATGTTTATGTATTCAAATATGTTTTTTTATGTTTATATATGTATATATAGATATATAATATATGTACATTCTATACATAATTATGTATTATGCATAATACATGCAAATATATACATGCATGTTTGTATGTATATACATATATATATATATGCATGTTTATATGTATAATATACATATATACATATACATATATAAATATACACACATATATATGCTTATATAAATATATGCATATATATACATATCTATTAATAGACTTTGGGACCCCTACACCTAGATGTCGACTTTTGTCGACAGCCGCCTTAAGCCCCTAGTGTCGACTTTCGTCGACAACAGCCTCCAAAGAGTTAATTAGTCAATGGTTAATTCAAGTGAAATTATAGGCAAACAATGTAAATCATTGGTGAAGCCCAGTCTGTTGACTGCTCTTGTTTTGGTTACAGGTAATTGACGCTGATCTGGTCTTCCCTCTGATTTCACCAGATCTGGGCAAGCTGAGGATGTTGGCTGAGAAGATCCAAGACCGTTTTGGCCTTGACCTTCTGGGCATTGATGTCATCATCGAGAACAGAACTGGTCACTACGCCATTATCGATATCAACACTTTTCCAGGTATTAAGCATTTCTGGTTGGTTCAGGTGCATGTCTTCCTCAGTCTTTCTGATTTTATATATTTATATGTTTATATTTATCTAGACACGTAGTTTAGCACTTTGTTAGCACCTCTTCAAACCATTGTAGCTGGAAGATAACATTTTTACTCATTGCTTCACTTAAATAAGCATTATCTACAAATAAGTTCTTGCTTCTGATTTAAGTTTGACGTCCAGCATGTTAATCTGTTATTATTATTTTGTTGTTATCATTATTATTTCTATTATAATTAAAAAATATCTGATACACATTTTAAAAGTATTTTTATATTTGACTGTAAAACACCGTTAACTATAGGAAATATTATATGAAAATGCTATTCTTATGTAATTTTTGAATCAATGGTTGCTTTTGCTAATGGTTACTTTTGATTAGGTTTGAACAATTTTTTGCATTGCATTTGTGTTGCTCTATGCACTTTTTAAATTCACTCTATGAGTAATCTAGCAAATTTGCAGTTGTTACATCGAGTTAAGGATAACATTTCAAATGAATTCATTGTCAATCTATGGTTTTTCAAGACTGCCAGACTATTTACTACAATATGATAGTTTGTTATATTTTAACAAGCCACACAGATTATGAGTATCTTCATATTAACACTTGGTAACTTTTAAGAACTACTTCAAAACTTGAATCTATCAATAAAACTTGAATCTATCAATAAAACTTGAATCTATCAATTTAAATAATTTCATAGCTAACATGAAACTAGTATAAAGTAGATTTAGTAAACTGTGTTTTTTGTTAAAATAGAATAAACTATCCTAAACATAAAATACAAAACAGTTTCATTGACTGCCATGTTTTCTTCAAAATTTCTAAAAATCTTAATCAAGTAATGATGCGTTCTTGTTAAAATGTCACCTTTCATCGTATTTTAGCAAGGATTACTTAGGAGAAACAAGATGAAGGTCTGAGTTGTGGTATATGGCGTGTTTTGACATGGAATAACCCACTTGTCATAGGAGTATGATCTTTTAGGTAAACAAATTAAGAGAAATTCTGATTAATTTAATTATTACTAATATGCTACAATTTTGTCAGCACCAGATTTCAATGAACTCTAACCAATCAAGATCAAATAAGTCTCTCTCACTTATTTTTTCATGAGTACAGTTACAATAAAATAACAAAATCCTAAATTTTTTATTTCAATTCATCTATTTTCAAATTCTATTTAGAAAATCTAGTTACAGCGACTCTTCCTTGGCCATAAACTGTACAGAAAAGTCAGTGAACAACAACCCAAACTGTCGAAAACCATAATTCTTAGAGACGTTGATTAATTATCTGGTGTTATTCCGTAACTAAATCCAAAGCGTTTCCACATTGACATGACTGGGTTAGGATCATATCCACAGATGAAATAGGTGAAGACAAGTTTAACAATGGTTCCATGGCACGTGCCAACCACTGCAAGATTCTACTTGCTATCTCCATTCTTTGGTTCACGTCCTACACCTTCAGTACTAGGGGGACGAAGACTAGGGGAAGATTAGCGCTTCTCCACTGCTGCAGCTGCACTTCTACATTCTGTCCTACTCGAAACCTCCTTTGAATTTCCAGTCTGCCCTGTGACTCACAAATAAAGCTCATATGTAAGGTCTCTATTTGGAGCATTGTGTAAATCAGCCTTTGGGAAGTTAGCCACCAGTGATATTTTCGTTAACGAAAACTAAAATTAGAAGTAAAAATAAATGATTTCGTTAACGAAAACTAGAAGTAAAAGTAGGAATTATTTCATCAGAAAGAATGAAATTAAGAATTGAATTAGGAATTATTTGCCAAACTAAAATTATGAACGAAATTAGGAATTATTTTCAGAAGTAAAATCATTTTACTTCTTGTGGTGCTTAAGTTGAGACGAAGGAGAGTACCAGTAAAATTGCACGCGCTCCAAACAAAATCCATTGGAAAATTTCGGTTGAGATGAAGACGCATACTATTTCTATTATCTTTGGTCTTCGTTGTCTAATAATTGTCCCCACTTAATTGCGTACCAACGACCTCAGTTTCATACGCCATTTTATTTCGGGTTTGATCGTTAAATTGTAAAATTTTGAGTTTATCAAGAATGTTGACCGGAAGGAAGCAAGATAGCCCAATTTTGGGTTTATCATTTCGACGAAACTACATGTGCAGGCAGATCTACTAATCCCAGAAAATGATGGAATTTGTGGAACAGCATTAGCTGGAGAAATACAAGCAATATAAGTCTTGGAAGGGGGATAGATGAATGGTAACACGCTGGCATAGCCTAAGAGCATTAGATCTTGCCGACTGACTCGAATAAATTCCATCAGCGACTGCACAGTGTTTTGGATATGGTTGTCCACACAGTAGGGCCTACCCAGTTTCGCTGATACTAGATAATTCTTCGTTTCGTATTAATGATAACCACACGACTCAAAATTCAAATTGCCAGCATTGTTAGACTAAAGCTTCACCCCTTGTTTTACTTCAAACAGGTTTTTCTTTCTCGAGACAGGTTTGGTGTGCTTCTCTCTGTAAGCGTTGCATATGTACTTTTACAGCATGGAATTTAATAATTATTTGGAAAACTAAAATAAGAAGTAAAATTATTTGAGAGCTAGAATAGGAATTAGAAGTAAAATTATTTGTGAAGTAAAATTAGAATTAGAAGTAAAATTCAAGAGCTCAGAACTGAATTAGAACTGAATTAGGAATTATTTTTAGAAGTAAAATATCACTGTTAGCCACTGAGTTTTAAAATATGGTGGCAATAATAATTATAAATATAATGATGCAAATAATTTTGGTATTAATGATAATAGAAAAGCTGTTGTTATTTGAACAGGCTTTGAAGATGTTCCAGACTTTTTGACAATTCTGCTCAATCTGATACGTCAGAAGCTTGGTGGACAGACTGTTGAAAATCACAAGACTGTGAAAAGTACGATCATGTGCGACCATTGTGATGGCGTCATCATGCACCACTGAAAACTGCTTTCCATTTCAACATTCCTTTCGCACAATGGAATATTGCAATTGCTCGGGCACAGCGATCAGTGTTGATAAAATACAAAATAAACGAGTGCTTGAAGTTACGACATCGTGTTGGTGTTTTGATACACTAGCCCGAGGCTGTTGCATGTTCAGAACTAGAGTTTTATGTGAAGGAACGTCATATTTGAAAAACTGGAAATGTCTTTGGGAAGGAGTTATTTCAAGGTGTTTTATTAGCACAAAGTGTGTCTGTGTTATAATGTTTGTTTCAATTTTACTTTGTCTATCTCTGTTTTGTTCATGGGTTCTTATGTTTTTGCCTGAATTGTTATTGTATTGTAATTTAACATTATAAAAGCGCCACTCAATGATTCAGGGGCGCTCCTGACCCAAGTCATTGCTGAAGTTAGAGTTTCAGTCCTGCTTGATAAACAAGAGCAGGTTGAAAGGAATTGATGGTTTTGTTGGCAGCTGGTTGAGTTGGTCTTTACTCTGTATATTTATAGAAACAAAAAAGGGATCAAGCAGGTGATATTAATGACTCGAATAAGACTAGATTTACGTATATAAAGATTTATAAAGTGTAAGTAAATATTACTAAATACATCACAAATGCATTGAGATTACATAATACATATATCAAGAAACTGAACAAGAAGCCCACCTGCCAGGAAGTATCTTTTGTAATCTTGTATGAGGATAATTAATATAGCTCATGTTTAAGTAAGCAACTAGACTAGTACGTCAGGTAGCAAAACAATGCACAGTAAACTAAAGAGTCACCAATGGCAGGCCCACACACACACGTAGGATTCCTGTTGACAGTCGAGAGATGGCATGGATGTTCAATGTCTGTGGGCCAAGTTGTGGTGATAGGGTTACAGTGCTTAAATTCCTAACACTGAACAAATCAACCCTGTGTAGAGGTGAAACGTATTTTTAAGACTGGGTATTTGTAGTGGATTTGTGCTGATATACTGGACCTTTGTCTGAAAATTCTGTGCACAGTTGATTTTCCAAAGTAGTCTGTAGATTCTTCAAACAGGTGCAAAAATGATGACCCTGCATTACATGTGGCAAAGACAAATTGAGCAATATGATGTACTGTAATTTATAACTTGTAAAGGATCTTCATGAATGGTTCAGCGGTTTTCAGGTAAAAAAATTATAATGTTATACCATAATATATTATCATTTTGCTACCAGCTGGTGCAGCAGGCAAGTCCTTATTTCGCTCTGGGAACCTTGACCAAGACAGAAGTTAATACTTTTAGTTCAAGCCCAAGTCCCACAGCAAATTACAAACAAATTTTTTGCTTCAACAAATTTCTCTTACTAACAGAAATGTCTGCAAGGTAATATAGTTTCTGGGGACTTGGAAATACATGTGGTGCTTCTCAAGGCTCATTTTACAGGTTATGTTATGTTGCTTACTCTTATACAGGACAGCACAAAAACATGTCATACAGCAGCCAAAAATATTCAGATTCTTGCTCTGTCCAGTGTAATGAAATGCAGTCACTTCCTGATTGATTGTGCAAGACCCTCGTTCTAACACACAAGGGTATGTTTTGCCAATTTTGAGCTTTTGTGTAGAACTTAAATATTATATTGGAATCATGTTCCTGATTACATATATGCTGATGTATGAGAATTTGGACAATGCAACATGTGGCACTTTGTAAGGAGGGTTTGGTGTATTACTGTCTGAACGACAGTTGTAACAATGTTTTCATTGGCCAAATGATCTGCCTCGTCCTTATTGTTGAAATTAAAATTGAATTGAGCTTCAGGCAGATTGCAAATAGAAACTTAAGTATTTTTAGACAACGAGAATGATGCTTGAAGCTTAAACTTAAGTAGAAATGGTTTCTAAACTATCTGGTTAATTTTATCTGGATGTCAACTGTTTCTGGAAAGGTATTCTAGCAAGACTTTAACAGACCATTCTGCATATTGGAATACTGATGACTGCAAAGTTATGCCAATTGTGTAACCCAAAAGATTTCATGACAGACTGAATCTTACTGAATCTTTTATCAAAAAACAGATACAGGTTGGAGGAAATACTAATATTCTACTTAACTTAGGAGCTCTGACTATATCTTAAACCTGAGTTGTGCAGTGTTTAGCCTCGAATCAGACAGTATTTTAAATTCGATGAAAGTTGAAGACTTTGTAGATGGACCATCTAGATGTGTACAGGTGAATAGTATAACATGTTTTTGTGCTGTCCTGTACAAGAGTAAGCAACATAACATAACCTGTAAAATGAGCCTTGAGAAGCACCACATGTATTTCCAAGTCCCCAGAAACTATATTACCTTGCAGACATTTCTGTTAGTAAGAGAAATTTGTTGAAGCAAAAAATTTGTTTGTAATTTGCTGTGGGACTTGGGCTCGAACTAAAAGTATTAACTTCTGTCTTGGTCAAGATTCCCAGAGCGAAATAAGGACTTGCCTGCTGCACCAGCTGGTAGCAAAATGATAATATATTATGGTATAACATTATTATTATTATTTTTTTTCCTGCCATTTATTAGTACCTCAGTTGTATGCTATAAGAGAACGAGTTATATATAGTACAGTGTGTGTGTGTGTGTGTGCATGTGTGCGAGTATGTGTGTGTGAGTGGCATATGTACAAACAATAAAACTGTTAGATGTAGTTATGACAGACATTGTGCTAATGCAGGTTTCTTATTGGTGACTGCATTATTTTGTCCGGAGGAATGTTATGACTAGACGAACCTTCTTGTACAATGGATGAACAATGAGGTTTGCGTCCTCAGACTGCACCAGTCATTGCCATGGACTTCTGCTGTGTGATGTCATGGCTTTGATATGGACAGAGATGTTAATGATGTGTGGGATGGTGGTAACTTCATATCTGAAACACTTAGTAGTATGATGTCACTAATGCTAAAGCTGTGGGGCTGCATAATGGCAGTGATGCATAGCAACATTGTGGCAGTTAAGCAATGACCTGGTAGTGATGTATTGTATAACTATGTTGTATTGCACATTTTTGTGTGATTTTGGGCAATGCAACTTTGCAAAAGTTTACTTGGTTTCAGATATTTATACAAGAAATTGTTAAGTTTTATTTAATGCTTTTGTTTCAAGCCCAGGCCTTTGTAGGAGGTATAATAGAAAAATAGAATAATGAGAATGTATCTGTATATCCAAGCACTGTATTATATGCAGAAAGAAAATGTAATTAAAAGTTTCTTAGGTTAGGAACATCGTTTAGGTGTCATTTTTGTGTTTTATTTTTCTATCAGAAGTATGGAAGTTTCATCTGGATTTGTACATAGAAAGTGCATCATTTAAACTTAATTTGTGTGTTTTTATGTATTAGTTTTAGCATGTGAGTGTGCTTGTATACCAGTATATATGTATATATATATATATACATATATATATATAATAGTGTATGATCTTATAGTTTTCGGGGTTTGGATACTTAGTAGATATTTTTGGGCATTTTCGATCTATTTTATGATTATGTGAACCAGATTAGTGATGCTGCTAATCAGGGGCGCCGCCAGGCTTTAAAAAATTGGACACCCTCCCGTCTCCCCCATCCACACCCTTCCTCTGTCTGCCACTTGTAGTCATACACTGAAAATGACTCAGAGTGACTCATAAAAGTACAGTATAACCCATGCATTTGACATCATGTGATGTTATTTATACATACTGTATAGTAAACCAAAATTACACAGTGAAATTGTCAAAAATATCGATGCGATACCTAATCCTGGTGTGGATTTGATTTGGTGGGTGGACGCACGTGCGTCCAGTGCGTCACGCTGCCGGCGCCCCTGCTGCTAATGAGTCATCCCTTTTAATGTCATTGGGGGGGGGAAAGCTGAACTTGTGCCATTTCTATGGAATCCTCTCTCTTCACTTGCAAGTGTTGACAAAGAGAGCAGTAAGACTTTTTGCTCTTGTCATTCAGTTGACACTCATTCTTCAATTTTTTGATCATTCTCAAATTGAACTGTCCTTGTGAATTGAACAATTACTTAAAGTAGATATCTGTAAAAAAATGATACTGAAGTGATAAAGCTATTGTCAGTTACTTATTTTAAAAACTAGTACTGCCATAGGGCCAACTCTTAATCGAACTGGAACCTAACTATGGAACCTAACTTTTCTTAATATGTGCCTGAGCAAAAAAATTGATTGTAGTATCTTAAACAAAGATGTCATAATGAAACCAATGCTTTAACACTGTTGTAGTAAGTGCTCCTTTTAATTAAATAGTTCAGTTCTTTTTGTCAGAGTGTAATAGCATTTATAAATGACAGTACCAATAAAGATCTCATTAAAGTCGATACTTAATGAGAACAGATTACAATATCTTGTTGAAGACTGTGCAACAGTTTTTGTGAAATTGGACATCCTTAAGCTTGTTTCAGTTGGATTTTTATCTGAAACAGTTAGAATCTGTTGGAGTGAAGCAGTTACTTACTATCCAGCAGGTTGTAAAAGTAATTGCTTGGAAAACTAGACACTTGCTTGGAAATAATGTTTGTAGAATGTTAGAGGCACAGCTTATTATTGTGGTTTAGAGCCATATTGTCAGTTTTGTCTGATTGCTTTGAAATGTTATTCTTGGATGGAAGTTATGGTATGTTTAGCATTTTTAAATGATCCAGTACAGCTTAATTTTTATTTTTTTCTGTGAGAAGTTGAAACCATTCTCTAGAATTTTATGAACACTTTCAGAATCTTGTATTTTGTTACATGGCATCAGATTTTCTTTAAGGGATAAAACTAACTTCTTGTGATTAGGGCTTGTATAATGATTGGGTAATTTCTTCATTACGTTTTAAAATTAATATGAAGTTACTCTAGCAGTTTAGCAATTTCGTTTTGACAACAGGAAAATTTGCCTGGCTATGCTTTGATTCTTATGTAGATTAGCATTCTGCTTGTTTTGTATTCTTGCACTGAGAGAAATGTCTCATCTCTTCATCTTTGTTCATCTCCTACTTAGACCAGTGGTTCCCAAATGGTAATGCTTTCAGATTTGCTACAAAATTTAGATAAAATCAATGTTATAATCTCTATAAAAGATTACATTGCCTTGCAAGTTCAAATAGAATTATAAATAACTGATACACAGTAGCCATGGTTTATTGTCTGGTGTATATTACAGAAATGTTTGTATTTGTATGGCAAGGCAAAGTTTGTCATAATGACAAAACTTCATTTAGCATCATAAGGAGTTACCTACTCATAGGATCCTTTCCAGTGTCGGCACAAGTGCTTAGAGTTAAATACAGAAAGCATATATTGGTTAATCCGAGTATGTCTTGCTTCTGTGCGGCAGTGGTTGAAAGATTTGAGAACCAAGTTGGCTTTGAAATCTTCAGTTGATGAACATGGCACTTCATTCGGAGCAGTGCAGTCCAATCAACGGTTTAGTTTTGGCTATCCAAACGTTTGCAGGTCGTGAGCTTGCAGAAGGAGATTTGCGAAGTTGCATGCTTGTAGTTCATGAGAATGAGTCATTTTGGAATCTTTTGAAGCATCAGGTCTGAGTTCTTGCATATAAGTCTTGATTTGGATTCACTTACCTGTTGGTTCGCAGTGCTTTATTTGTGTTGAAGAGATGGATGGAAGCCCAAGACTGGCCCTGCTTAGTTTTGTTTGCCTGTCCACCAGCTTTTGCTGGGCCTTGCAATTCTTAATTTTACTTTGAGGCAATAAACTTAAATGAAAGCTACAAGTTTATGAGCTCAAGGTTTGCCTTTTCTTGGGTCAGGTGCTTGATGCCATTTTCTGAAATGTGTTTTAATATCCTAATATATGTGCATTCCAGATTTAAGCATTTTTGAGGCAATTGTTAGCTTGTGACATTTTAGGGCATATCACGATTTTGGCATGTCACTAGATGATTTTGCAGGTTATTGCAATAGTGCTTATGTATTTTTGTGTGTAATTAATTTTATTGATCATATCGCAGAGAGTAAAATCAGAACGATAACTTGATGAATAATTATGATTCAGATATTTTATTTATCAGGTCATGTGTTATTGCCATGGTGTTTGTTTCTTATTGAATCCTTTTGAAAGCAAGAGTTGCAGCTAGGTTCTGAGCATTGTCAATGAACAAAGAGTAAGAGCAGAGGAAAAGGTATTCTGTGGATTTTGCTCTGAGAATTCAACTGATTACCTGAAAGCAGCTGTAAAGTACCAAGTGATACGTCTGTTCTGAATGACTGTTGTAACTAAAGCATAAACTTCTGAGTAATTATTAAATGTATCAAGGAAATTGTTAGGACAGGAATGAGATCATTTAGATGCTCTATTGATTACATTTTAATATGACAACATGGGGCAAAGGTTTAATATTATTATTCAGTTCTAGATAGTCATCTAACAAGGAGACTGATTAATGTCAGTTATTTATGCCACAATGTGCAAAAGCAAATAACTGTTCAGCCAAACTTGGAATTTCTTCTTTTAGATGCTACATTGGGAAATGATCAGTTTGTAAGTGTTGAAGGTTGAACGCCTTAAAAGAGTTTTGACCCTAATCGGCACACTGCACACACCCTCTGGCTTAAGTAAGTGTGTAGCTACTATATTGCCCTGGTGTCACTAAGGCCAAAATTGGAAGTATGAGTATAGAGTTTAGTTATAAAAGTATAGCTTGGCCCACAAAGCATCTGGTTAGTTAACTGCTGATCAAACCAGGGAGGGTATTGTGCACTAGAAAAATGCCTGCTATAGTCAGTAAGTTACAAAACGTTATAGAAAATTCTCTGAATGAAACATTTTACGGTGTTCAGTTTTTCATTCTAGGAAAATGCACTGTAATTTGCTAATACTGGTCTTCTATTGCTTTAGCAGTATTTTGTATTCCTGGCTTTGTTGTTTCTAAGAAAGAAATTCTAAGGATATTTTAGTAACATTTTACTTGTGCAATCCAAATTAAAGAAATAAAAACTGGTATCATAATCTGCACTGAAGATAATTTCTTGTTGGATCAATTGCAAACTGACTGACATTTTCATTGCCCTGGCTGTCTTAATGAAAAGTTTGAGTAATATTTTGTTGTTTGTGGTTTGAATGAATGTCAGTGTTCTCATTTAGACATCGTACCTACCGGTATGTATATATATCGCATATTTCCTTTAGGCTGCTCTATTATGTTCTTATTGGTGATTGTCTTATGACATTCAATAAGGAGTATTTAAAATGTGCTTGCTATGTTTTTTCTATTATTTTGCCTTGGGCTTTCATGGCATTTGTTACAATTATTGCCCTGTATTTAAGTCATTTTCATGATATTGGAGAGGTGCATTAACATGAATGATAACATTTGATTTATGAAAATATGTAAACACAAACTGCTGTAGCTACTTCTTCAATTTGAGTTACTTCTGAGCATTTGAAATAATCGATATCATTGATATTTCTTAGATTAAGGCCAATAACTACAAACACTGTCATTTTTTCTTTATCTTTGTATTGTGGCAATGATTCATGCCTTCTAGAGCTTCTCTGAAGCACTATAAACATCTTTCATGTTGGCGTTTTGGATCTGAATTTTGGGTCTGACTCTGGGATCTGAATTTGGGATCTGACTTTGGGATCTGACTTTGGGGTCTGACTTTGGGATTTGACTTTGGGGTCTGACTTTGGAGTTTCTACAAACATGAAGCAAGATCTTATGCCAGAATTCTCAACAAGGCCTAATAAAAAAATTTCTCTAATGCAACAAGGATTAAAATAGTAAAACTAGGAACTTGTTTGGAGAAACAAATGGATTGTGATAGTGGTCATTATGGTAATTCTGCCTATCTGGTTGCGAATCTGTTTTAACTGTTGATGACCATAATCTATCTAAAATTTCTTTTCTTCCAAGAGTGCTGCCATCTATGAGTTTATTAACATAGAATGTGCATGCCTTTGTGCAGATGTTGAAACTCTTTTGATTACGTTTAATAATGACTTGTTTATTTCTGTGCTTTGTGAATCTATAGCTGCTTCTGTCTGTAATCAGCACTATGCCACATTTATGGGAATACAATTATTTAAGAATAAAGCCTGAGCTGTTTTTTCAAGTTTGAGGAGCTTGACTGTAGAACATCCCATTAACAGCTGCTACCTATAATTTAGTCTACATAAGCTGTGATGTGGATAGTTTACTTTGGTTGCAGTGATATTCTGAGCTAAAAAAAAACAAGCCAAAACTCAAAATAGTACAGTGGTAGTGCCCTTTTGCCTGTTGCAACTTTGTCAATAAGCCCCGCATTCAGTGATGGGCAAAGGTTAACTAAAAAGTTGCTAACTTTTAGTTTAACCAAAATTTTTTAGTTCAGAATGAAGTTCAACTAAAAAAATTTAGTTTAGTTAAAACCATAGTTTAACTAACAAATTTTAGTTGCTAACTAAAAAGTTTAACTAAAAAAATCAGCAATACACAACTATTTTGCGCAATGAACATTGAATACTGTCAACAACTCAACGCGAAACTTATTGCTTAACACTGCATGGTTTTAGCATTAACAGCCTGTGTTTTCAAATTCATACACTACTTACAGTTTGCCTATAACTGTATGCTAGAACAGTACAAATTGCATAGTTTGAAGGTGAAATTGTCACTGACGATCTGCAATATTACAGTTCACTTAATCTCTGTTATTTTGAAAATGTTTGTCGTAAAAAGTTGGAAAAAAAGTTGGAAAAGTTAACTACTTTTTTTAGTTTAGTTAACTAATTTCCAAAATCAGTTGCCAACTTTAGTTAAACTATATTTTTTTAGTTGGAAAATAGTTTTAGTTTAACTAAAAAAAATAGTTTAGTGCCTATCACTGCCCACATTATTAAATGTCTGGCAATTAATGGGACTGAACTTTATGAAGAGGGGTACTTGTTAGGTTTATCTTTGCAGCATTCAGTTCTCTACACTGACTGACATCTGCTCAGTTGAAAATATATTTTACACTTCACAAGGTGTTACATTTAAATCAGCCAACCCATCTGTTTTTATTGCTCAACCCTTAATATGTGAGCAAAAAATATTGTACTCCTGCTCTTTCTCACATCAGAACAGTTTTGGGTCTCAGGCTTTCATGGTGGCTGGTCCAAAGCTTTTGAACTGAGTGCCCAGTTCTTCAATGTCAGTCAAGTGTTGGCTCAAAGTCACTTGTTTTTCTTTGCTTAGTCATTGAATCCTGCTTTGCAGTTTCTCTGGATTATGGCTCAACTTCCCCACCAAGTATATATATATGGACTGCGGTTTCACTTTGAAACGACCATCAATTTACACCATATGTATTATGATATTAGACTATGTAGAAGAAGTCAGATTAAATTAGCTGTCATTGCAATCCCAGCCATCTTCTGCCTATGTATCTCAATTCTACATATATGACATGCTACAAATAATTAGCAAGAAATTTTGATCATGCCGCGAGTTTATATCAGAGTAACTGAAGTGATTAGAATGACTGCAGTGTTTTCATGATATTTAAGTACAGGTAACCAGTAAGTTTGTAATGGCTTCAGCTCTACTGTTTGGACTGAAGGTATTCTATAAAGCCCTCCTTTTATAGGCACTGATAAAGGAAGCCAATGGTTTGAACCTTGGATCGGGTGGGTATGCACTAACTTAATTGTCAAACTAACACAGTAATCAGTTCTTACAATTTTTAATAACATTCACATTATAATTTAACCCATCCACCATAATTTGAAAGTCAAAAGCTATTAAACTAATTAAAATCCGAATTAAAAGAATAATATTTAAACCATAGATAATATGTAGAATTTGTAACTTTCTTTGCATTTTTCTATGATTTTTCAAGATGTCCAAGAACTAGCAGGTTGCGTGTTAGCTAGGCACCCAGAATCTGAATTACTCCATTTCCAGAGAAGAGGGCACATCATCGATGAAGTTCAGATGACGGGCCATATGGATCAGAGTAGACACTCGGTCTCCTTTGGTCATCTAAAACAGAAACAACCGCTGTTCATCTGAAGTAATTCATTAAGCATTGACATTTCATATACAAATTACAAACATCAGAAAAGTCCCATTGAAGCACATTCGATTACTGGCAAGTCTAGCCAAACAGTTTCCAGGAGCTTCATGAAGCCTCTCTGATTTTGTAAACAGTGACGTCATTGTTCATGAATATTCATTAGTTTGAAGACTGCTGCCACTGGCTTCAAGAAGCCTCTTGCTGCTGGCCTGTGGCCAGTATATCGATTAGTTGGCCGGCCACTGAGTTGCAACTGGCGTAACATGCAAAGTTCACGCCAGGACGTTCGGCTTTTACTATTAGTATGTTACTAATGAAATACGACAGATTGTAAACAAGATAGTGTTTAGCAGCAATTTTAGATGGAACGTTTTGCTATAATGAAACAAAGTGATTCAGGGCATTAAAGCACTATGTACAGATTAGTTATGCAATAACAAGGAGAGGGGTAGTCGAGTTATTGGGGCACTAGATTATTTCACAAGGGATCTCTCATCTCACTGCCAAGAGAAATTGTTTCAAATGATAACCATTTTGAGCAACTGATTATATTAAGGCCAATTCTAAGTAACGTACAAAGGCTGTTTAACAGAAAAGTTTTAGTCGCAGTTCAGACTTCTTTAGGAGGAGTAAAGCATCAATTTGATTTTACTAGATCATTTGGGGTAAAGTATTTTGTACATAGTATTTACAATACTGGTTCAAAACAACTATTTTATACTTGTATTTAAAATACTCATAAAAAAAGTAAACAGAATCGTATAAAAAGTTACTGTACTTGTATTTCAAATACTTTTGTGATAAAGTATTTATACTTGCACCCAAATTACTTTTAAACAGTATTGTACCCAAATTACTTTTAAACAGTATTTTCCCCCATCACTGTTGCTAACTAATAACACACGATTGTATGAGAAAATAGATAATAATGGAAAAGTGGAAGATGTGAGACACTTCAACCTGCTTACACTTGGTTTGTCCTGAATGGTTGGTTGCTCTGCAACTACTGTTACTTCATCTGAAATGACAAAAATAAACCTTATTAAAGTAAACTGAATACAGCAATGTGAATTTGCATTGGGAACTTTTTACATGCATAAATCAAATGGATTTTATATAAAGTTCTTGCTTCTTGAACTTGTTCCGCAGTTCAAAGAGCTTGATTAAGAGTTTTAAAAAGGGTATAAAGATCAGTAATGACTATCCATACTTTGGTCAGAGTTGTCTCCAAGATTTTACATTTAAGCACCATCCAATTTATTTGGCGCAGACTCAAAAGCCAGTCTTAGATACACTCGATACCACTGAAGTGCACAACAGATAAGTGCAAAATGTGTTTATGTGCACAGAAGCTGGCTGGTCCCATTTTAATATAGGGTATTTCAATGGAAGACAACTCCAGGTATGTGCATAGTACACTATGCATTGCTCTGTGTATATCAACGCCGCTTAATTGCACAGGAACCTTAGAACATTCTGGCAGCCTAGGAGGCAGGTCGTCCGTGCACAGCAAATGACTGCTGCTGTGCAGTTGTCTGTCTTAGCTGCACTGTGGTCTGTATCAGCAGGTTACGTAACTGAATGGTTACTGAAGCATTATAGCATGTAGGCTCCATCTCTGTTATTAAATAGTTGTACCAATACATTTAGCCAATTTTACACAGTACACAAGAATTTCCCTTACGTGCATAAGTTGGTTAAATGCATAGGTTCAAGGCAGTGCCAAACTATGCGTTTGAGCGGCGTTGATTGTACCACAATCAAACTTTCTGAGATATCCAGAAACAACTTATGAGTCAAGTTCTTTCTTGTTATAAAAGATAGCTGGTAATGCCAAGATCAGTAAAAACTGAAGAACAAGATATTTGTCCTCACAAATATCCTACTCTCTATGTACTTGCAGTTGAGCTCAGAAATTAATTCAAGATCTGTTTGACATTTGAAAAATTACTGTCAATGCCTATGCCTCACCTGGAGCATTAATTGTCTCACATCTGTCACACTGTACAATTAAATGCCTAGAGTAACGATAATAAAAATATTTAAAATTATAACAAAAACATGTTATTATTTGCATATGCTGACAACAGTATTGAGGAAAGTTGAACCTTTAGATGCATCCATTCTTTCCAAGCGTTCAACATCATCCATTGATTTTTGGTGACCATTTTTAACAGCTTCTTTATACCAGTTCATTGCATCTTCTTTGTTTTCAATCAAGCCTACAAATATACAGGAAAGAAAACTGCATTACAACATAAGAAATGGTTATACTGTTTTTACTGGTGTAAAATTTCATACATCAGCACACACAATCTATTCTAGCTTTTCTTGGGTCGAAAGAAATTCCAGTAGTAACTTCAATGGGTTTTGTCAAATTCCAAATATGACTCAGATAAGTGGACATTGCAGATCGTGTTTTGAGCTGCAGTGACAAAATAATGAAAAGAGAAGCTGGATTGGGTTCTGAAGCACCCTTTTATTAGAAGAAGAGCAGTCCCTTAAGCTAGCCCTAAGGCAGCCATGAGTATAACGTGTTAGCGACTTCATTTTCTTAGCCTCTACATTTTTTTAGCCAGTCCCCTCCCTCGCCATCTCATCTTCCTACCCACAGTGTACGGTTAGTGTACTCATTATAGCTTAGTACGCTGGGGGTGCAGATGGAGCAGAAACCTCGAACCAAATTTCTGCCCAGGCAGGGATTTGAACCCCCGGTCAAGCGCACTAATCACTACACTATCGAGCACCCCTTTTATTAACAGTAGGTTTAAAGGAAATGGAAAAATGGCCCAACAACAACCATCTTTATCTCAACCTCTTTCTGCTACATCCTTATAATATAAGCTAGAAAAATGACAGGACACAGAAGTACTATATTGACATATGAAACATTAATACACTTTATATAGCTCCAATTGTTTAATGTTTTTCAAACACTTATATTTGCACACCACAGAAAACAACTTTTTGTTTATAAGGCAGTCTGCTGTACACAATCAAGCAAATTCAGTGCCATAAAAATATTTAGTTACATTACATTAACTGCATTACTTAGAAAGTACAATTGCTGATGAAAGTAAATATCTTTGGAAATGTGAAACTTTACCTCCCAATCCCAATTCAAAATATACACCCAAGTTATGTTGGGCTTCTGGATGTTGACCACGGCTGGCTCTTGCATATAGATCAGCTGCCTTGACATAATCCATCCCAACACCAAGTCCTTTCTCATAACAAATTCCCAGAAGATACATCGCTCGAGGATACTGCAATGCAATTTCATACACATCAATCAATCAATCAATATTCATTTATTGCAAAAATTCCTGTCGACACAAACGCGACAGGATTACACAATACACAGTCTTTAAACAAGAGAGAGATTAATTGCAAATGAAAATAAATCAGATAACAGTCAATTAAAGAGTTTAAACAGATGGGGTTTTAAATAAAGTATAGGGCCTACATATAAAAGAAAACAGCATATTGCTAAAATAGTTAATTGTTAACAAGTGTTTTTATACAGCATACATACTGTATAATCTTCTACTAATAATTGCTAAAAATGTAATCTGAGCTTTTTTCAACTAGAATTGCCATTTTGTGTGTTTGTATCATAAAGATTGAATGCAATAAGAGGAATGGGCTTTAAAATCATTAGTAGTGCAAATATCTTAAAATATATCCTATACCAAATACTGGCAAAAAGTAACTAGAAAAGGAAATTGACAAGAATAAATACATTCTGTGCTTATTTCCTCTTTGTCTTCAATAGCTTCACCCTATCTGTCACCTTGCAATTAATACTGGTTTCTCTCAACACCTAGCTAATAGGAGTCGATGAAAAAACGTTAATCCAATCTGGAAACTTTAATATCGTCGTCATGCACAAGGCATCAATCGATTTTTGCTTCTAAGCAAAACCTCATTCAATCAATGGTTGATTCTAAGCAAAACCTCATTCAATCAATGGTTGATTCTAAGCAAAACCTCATTCAATCACTGGTCACATCTAAGAAAAACCACATTCTAAATCACAGTCTCTATCACAAAACCAGTTGAGATGTTGAATAATACACAGCTGAATGGAACAGATGTACTTTCTGTCTGGCAGCACGTTCAAGAAACCGAGCAGCCATTCCTGCCTCTTCAGCATTTTCTTTCTTCTCCATTAGTATGACACCATATTCTACTTGAGCCTGAAGAAATAAACAACGCAGAGATCAATTTAATACTAAATAGCAATCAGTAAATTATAGATCTGAGTAATTGATTAAAATCCCCACTTGAATAAGCTTGACATAAATGATAACATTGAGGACTAATCTCTGCCCAGAAGGTCTGGAAGCAACTGGGTTACCAACTGGCAATCTCATCAATATCCAGCAAATACCAAGTTGGCTCCATCCGAATACCCAAACATCACCATATCGCTCCCATCCTTAAATCGCTACATTGGCTGCAAATCCCAGAGCGATTCCACTTCAAAGTCGTAACATTAACCTACAGTTCCTAACACTACTCCCGCACCAATTATTTTCGCAAACTCTTCACCACCCAGCCACCAGACTGAACTCGATCAGCCTTCTACATCACTATTTCATAACCCAAGTCACTACTGATCATAAGTTCTTCAACTGATTCATCTACCACTCTGCACCTTGACTTTGGAATGATCTCCCTCCAGTATTCTACAAATTCCTACATTCTCCACCAGTATCAATGCTCACCCACTAACATCTGCCTTAAGCTCCTCTATTACCCCTCAGACTTTCCACTCAAAATTAAATTCTCACCCTTTCAAGAATTCCTAACCAGACTCAGTGGCGGCGCCAGACATTGTTTGTAACCAGAGCATAGCCAGGGCAGTCATACAAGTAACCAGTGCAGAGGGCGATTTATGGAGAGCGCGGTAGCTTGAGCTTAAATGGTGACCATATAAGATCGTGCTACTGAGCTTGCCATAAATCGCCCCCAGCACTATTATAGTGGTCCATAGTTAGGAGGCCAGATGGGCGAAGCCCCCGGAAGCCGAACGGTTGTTGACACTTGTAAAGCAAATTTTAACATTTCAGAGAATTAAGTGAATTTATATCTCAGGGTATAACAAATATGCCGAAACAAATTCTGGCAGGGCATCGACCAGGGCAAAGGCTTTTTTACCAGGGCATTTGCCATGGCGCGCCCTGGTGTAGCGCCGCCTCTGATCAGACTCATCTGATCCTCCACCTTCCAATCTTTCTCTGCCTAAATGAAACCCACCTTATCAGTTCCTCTGCTTCCTCTTTCTGGTCTCTGTGGAAACTAGACTTGGACCTCCATTTGAAATCTCTGGACAACAACTCTGACTTGATGTGCACTGTTCATGAATAAGCTGGTTCCCTGCGCTTAGACTGCTTTCAAGTAGCACTTTAGAAATTTAGAGTTTACGATTATGATTGTTCCATTCTGCCTGGTTTCACAGGTTCACAGCCCAATTGTGATCCACAGTCAGGGTTTGACCACGTTATAGTTTATACAATAGCCTTGCTATCATATTGTACTTGATACAGTTCTCATCAAGGTAACATTACAACAATATTCCAGATTAATAATCTAGTAAATTGAATCACCTATAAACAATACCATACTTAAAAACCATACCTGTTTAAGACCAAGCTCTGCAGCTCTTTTCAAAAACATGATACCATCAGCTTCAGTGTATTTTGTTTCAAGTTTTGTACGGTACTTCAAGATTATAATAGCGATGTTATAACAGGCTTTAGCATGATCTTTATCCGCTGCTACTTTATAGTAACGAATAGCCTGGTCAACAAAGAAGAAACTGTAAACATGCAATTAATGCTCAGAATTTGTTTATTAAGGCAGAATTAAACAACTGACTTTGAAATGCTTTCAAAATGAACTCTATAAATATCCATATACATAATACCTATGCGCATATATACATACATCCAAACGTACATAAATACAAATCTGCAGTACATACATGTATATATGCATGTATACATACTTGCATAGCAGTGTGCATGGTCCTGATTAAATCATTTGACATAAAGGAGTAACACCAGAATCCACTAAATAAAGGCAGAAAAGTGGCAAAACTGGTAACAATGCAGCATTTTATGGCAGCCTTCTTTGGTTTAAGCTGTAGCATTAAAAGCTAACATTGATTCATTCATTCATTGCAAGAATTTATATAGCACCTTTTCCAGGTGTCTATGCAGGAGCGCTCCCAACCCAGCCCTGGCTAAAAAAGGACAGTCTTGAGATTGGAATAGAATATATAAGAAAAGACCCTAGGCAACAAGCACAAAGCCAGAGGAAGCCCATTCCAGACCGAAGGGCCAAAAATGGAAAAGCATGATGCTGCCTTATAGAGGTTCATGCCTAGGGGACAAGAAGCTCACCCTGCGCAGAAGAGCGGCGGCCCGCACATCCAGGGTGGAATGACAAAGCTCCCTCAGATAAGCAGAGGCCACAGCCTAAAAGGCAGTGCCACACAAGGGCAGAGACCCTCTAGGTAATTCGCTATTGAGCTCACCCTGCGTGGAAGAGCGCGGAATGTTCATAAGAAACAACCACGAAAAGATTAAGTTGTGGTATATAGTTGTTCTGTATGGCTAGTAGAAAGTTCAGTAAAAGTAAATAACAAGTAAAGGATCTTGCAACCTCAAAAAGCAACTGAAAGCAACAACATGCCAGTTACCCCAAAGTTCCATACTTGCTGCATCAGAAAACTGCATTTGCTGCCTGTTTCACTTCAAAAGCCTTGCTTACCTAGGAGTTGTCATGACTTTGGCCTTTAATTTCTCAGGAATTTATAACATGTTACAGCACAAGCTTTTAACTTACTCAGTAACATCAAAATTTGGTTTCTGATGCAAAAACTGTTTCTACCACGTATGTCATAGAACTAAAGTATACTTTTATTTTAGTACAGTAGGTTGGTAAACTTACCAGCTATACTTTGCTTTATAAAATGCTGAGAAATGCTCTTACTACTTCACAAAGCCAAAACAAATATGGACATGGGGCATCCCAATGCAGTCAAAGCAGGCAACAGAACAAAGGAACAGTATTCTTTAGTAGTAGGAGGACATAATTACTATAGATGGATGGAAAACTCCCTGTGGTATACACAAAAACTAAGTGAGGAAAGTTCATACCTTCATAAAGTCTTGTTTTTCCATAAAACATAGACCAAGATTATAATACGCTGGAATACAGTGGCAATGCTTGGCTGCCCATTTGAATTCGTGAATAGCTCTGTCGTGTGCTCCTTCCTTATAAAGTCTCAAAGCTTCAGCATTGCTCCTTTGACCTTCATATCTTACACTTACACACAATTTAAGAAACCTCTCTTGTTCTTTCTGTGTGTTAGAAAGTTCACTAGACTCAGGTAGATTCTGGTCAGAAACTTCCAGCTCAGAAGCAACACTTTCATTTCCTTCTTCACTTTCGTCAATTTCACCCTGGCAGTTATCTTCTTTACATTCATAGTTTTCATCTATTGCTCCATCTCCTTTATCCATTTCCTCGTTTTCTCCATTTTCTGAAACAACATGTGTTTCTGTTTCATCATCTTCATCTTCATCCTCCTCCTCATCTTCCTCCTCCTCCTCCTCATCTCCATCACTATTGTCTTTGTGTGGTTCTGGTTCTGTGAAGAAACTGGCCTGAGCAATTGAAATTGTTTGCTTACTGCAGCTCTTTTCATCATCTGATGAATCATCCGAAGATGAAGATAAAGAACTGTAGTTAAACGTGCTATGCACAGGTTTCAGAAGTTGCTCTAGACTCTCATTAGGCACCTTCAATTTGATCCCAAATTCTTTGGTGCCTGGAGGCTTTCTTTCTAGGTCTAGAGGCTTTCTTTCTAGGTCTAGAGGCTGTCTTTTTAGGCCTGGAGACTTTCTTTCTAGGCCTGGAGGTTTTCTTTCTAGGCCTGGAGGCTTTCTTTCTAGGCCTGGAGGCTTTCTTTTTATAGGTGGATGATATTTATTCATATCTGAAACAACAAACAGGCTACTAAAGCTGTAATCCCATTACAATTTTTACACTGAATATAAAAGCGATCATTTTTTTAAACTTATATGGTACCACAAAGGACCACTCCCTGGTACACAGGCGGTATATACAAAGACAACTGTGACTTTAAAAGAAAAACTATATTCAGAATAAACATGTCAGAAGAGAGGGATTTGGCAAGGTTTTCTTCAATTGAGGCTCTGAAACCTTCCCTCGTACATAACACACATGGTCATGCCATGATCTGCTACAAATTCCAGAGGACTCCGATCAACTGCGCGAGGGGATTATAGGCAGTATACCGTACTTTGCGTCAGGACTTCACTGGCTCAATCTAGGTCTTTTGCTTCCATTGGCCCTGCTCTTTGGAATGAGCTAGTTAAGATTCTATTCTGTCAGGGAACGTCTGTTCCTCTTTTACCTTTCTTAAAACTTGCTTTTTCTCTCGGGGTCTCTCGCACTGGGAGCACTTCTGAATGGTCCTCCCGCTTTATAAATATCCGAATACAATACAATATTTTGCACCAACTGCAATTTGGTAGTCGTCAAAGTCGTGCCTTTCTCAGTCTCAGGACCCATAAAATGGAACAGTCTTCCAACTACATTCCGTCAATGCACATATGTTGCTCAATTTAAATCAAAATTAAAACTCATCTATTCACATTGTACTGTATACGACTAGATATGCTGCGCAACGCGCTCTCGTGCAAGACTTGTCTTGGTTAAGCGCGCTATGAATCTTTAGTTGTATTGTAAAAATTCTGAACATGTCTTTAGACTGAACCTATCGATGCACGGGGCAACAACGACGATCCTACCACAGTATAAATAATTATTTATACTGTATACCACAGTATAAATAATTATTTATACTGTGATCCTACAATACAAGTTGGCAACTATAGAGCACGCAGTTTTTACATCGCCAGATCGCGTAACTGCACCAGAAAAATCTGTTAGGCTGAACGAAAGCAATAATTAGGCCTAATGCACACATAACAACTGGCAGTCAACTGCTTCATGAGTTTTAAATAAATCGGTGTTTAACTTTACCTGAATTTGATTCTCCTCTTCGACTTTCCATTGCATATGCTTCGATGGCTTTTTTTTAGAAAAACGCTCACATCAGCAAAAATCTTTCAAATTTTGTCCCTATTTTTAGTTTGGAATTACCCATCCACCTATATATAAGTCGATGGAATTACCAGCCGAAAAACACACTTTCGATGATGCTATAAAAATTACATATTCAAAATTTAGGTCTAACTAGGCCTATAGTGATGATACTTTTTGGGTCAGTGGGACATGCCCAACCAGTATTCAGGTTAACTGGAGTGCAAAATGGTTATGCTCAATCGGTTTCAGCGTTTCGTTCTCAACTTAAAACTTAATTCCCTCTTCAGATTACTTATAGGGCCTACTCCGGAGTCCGGCCGTCACTGGCGACGGTCTTGTTTGACAGGTTGGGGGGGGGGACTTTAGAACTGATCTGGCCAAAAGAGTTTTGAACTGATCTGGTCAAAAAAGAGCACGCACAGTAGCAGAAAAGGAAACCCTGCAGGGAAACGATACTGTAAAGTGTAAACTATAATCGATCTGCATATTATATTATAATATGCAGATCGATTTTAGAGATAATGTGTGTACGGGTACCAAGCCAGATGAACTGCGCCGTTGTATGAAGAAATGCCAAGGAGAGTAAATTTCAAAGACCTAAATTTGTTAGTTGTTGCGGAGTTCCAAAGAGAAGAAACAGTTTTTGATGGATAAGATCTCGAGCACGTAGCCTACTCTGTTTTCTAACACTTGCAAATTGCAATGTAGGCCTACTACGTAGGCTACACCAGTGTCGACACTTTGAAGCCGCTCCTCACGAACGCACAGAGGTATATATGGTCGAACTTCTGCGACTCTGTAATGAACCTAGCTGGAAAACGTAGTCCTATAGGTTAGGTCTACAGGTGTGTGACGGAGCTAATATTGAACTATATTTTTGTAGACCTAGGAATGCAAAACTGGTGCCGTCGATCTTCTGATTTTCATCTTTCATTCTATTTATACATTTTAAACTTGATTTTCTAAACTTTGGTACCTTTTCAAATTGGCGTCCTAGATGATTGCCTAATGCCTATATGATTATATCCCCTATGTGTACCGGCGTTACCCGATACAGTCGAGGCTCTTGGGAAAACCAGTAAATTATGAGTAGTTTTGTGTCTTTCAGCTACTAGGAGGCGCTAACATTTGCTGGAAAATGACGTAATTGCCATTGAAATTGTTCTGGAAGTGTAGTCTGTGATCTGTTAACTCAGTTTGACTACATGGTTTGACTCGTGGGTCAGTGTGTGAAGAGGAATAATACGCGATAACGTGCATTTTAACGTATCTACAGTACTTTAATTATTTTACTTCTACTGTTCACAGCCGTACGATTTCAGTTGTTGTATTACACAAATTTTTTGCCACTGATTCAACTGGACAGACTACTGATGTAATCAATCGCAGACAAACGCAATGCGGTAAAACTTACGTAGCGCCGTTTTTGAGATCCGAAATAGCAGGTGTGCGTTCCTCATATTATTATTATTATTACAAACATTTTTAACGCGCGCAGTCACACAGAAATGCGAAACATAACAAGAGATTGTTGAGAATTTTGTTGTTCATCATACAGGTTTCAAATATGTCCAACCAATTCTACAAGTACTTCAGTGTTTTGTCTTTCCCAAATGAAAATAGTGATGTGGTGTTCCGGTATAGAGTGCAAATTACTGATTACAAATATAGTGTGGTATTAGTTTACAAGATTTGTTATTGTCCGAAGAAATGATCTAATATCTGTGTGCCTTTGCCAATGCAAGGTATACCAAGTCAAGTATACCAACAGGCAGCCTTGCATAATAGGCTTGGGCAAGCTGCGAATGTGTGAGTTCTTATTCTTATTATAGCTGGTGGTCAGCTTCTGTCCACTGAGAACTGAAATTAAAAGGAGAGAAACTTTATGTGACATTATATTTAAATCCATTCAGAACTTACAAGAAATTGTGTTTGTTTCTGTTACAGATGTTTTTCCAGTGAGTTTGTGAAGTGTTGCCGAGATCAGTGATTATACAAGAGAAGATGTCAGATCCAGGTATTGAGGTGCCAGTGCCGAATCCATCACTGGATCAGCAGAAGACTGCAAAAGAAAAGTATGTGACGGTTTTGGTGAGGAGGGGTGCCATATTAAAAAGACTCTCACCCTACCTGATAGCGTTAAGGCCATGGTCATTTACAGCTTCACTAAGCCCAGTTGCATTGGGCAGTTGTCTCGTCTACAAAGCCTATGGCATCTTCAATCCTTGGATATTCTTTCTCACATCAGTGTGTGCGCTTTCAGTTCATGCTGCAGGAAACCTTGTCAACACTTACTACGACTATGCAAAGGGTGTTGACAACAAGAAGAGTGACGATCGAACACTCGTTGATCAGTTGCTCACGCCTAACGATGTAACGACAATGGGAGCTATTTCGTACATTGTTGGTTGTTTAGGATTTCTCTGCCTCACGTACATCTCACCATCAGCCATGGAGCACATCGCTCTGCTGTATTTTGGTGGTCTTTCAAGCAGCTTCCTGTACACCGGAGGACTTGGCCTCAAATACATTGCTCTTGGAGACATAGTCATCTTTCTCACATTTGGTCCTGTAACCGTTTTGTTCGCATTCATCTCACAGGGCGGTCCCTTAAGCTATATTCCTCTGCTTTATGCTATTCCACTGGCACTCAACACAGAGGCCATACTCCACACAAACAACACCAGAAACATGGAATCAGACCTTGAGGCAGGCATTGTGACGCTTGCGATTCTCATTGGAAAGAATGGATCGTATGCGCTCTTCGTGTTTCTTCTCTTTGCACCATATCTGACGTTTGTTGTTCTTGGAGCTAACTTCACAAGGTGGTTTTTTCTGCCACTTCTGACCGCTCCAACGGCATTTTCGCTTGAGCGACAGTTTCGAAAGAGGGACTTGGAGACAATACCTAGGCTGATGGCTAAGCTAAATTTAAAACTTGCCATATGCTATGTTACAGCATGTATATTTGCTGAAAAGGCTTACTTGCCTGGTTTAGCTTAGTGAGGTCTTTAGCTTTACTGAGTTTTATTGTATGTTTCATGGTGTTACAGTTCTGAGCTTAGTAGATGCTGTAAAATAATAAATCAAGGTCATAATGATGATAGATTATCTGCCACTGCTGCTGTTCTGAAAACAATTGTTTTACCAGACTTTACCAGTTGCATATTGTTATGACAGTGTTGGTCTGTAGGGATTGACCGGAAACTGTTTCGGATACTCGGTTCGGCCGGAAATCCCGTTTCCGGAAGTATTCGCCTCGGCAAATATTGTAGACGCAAATAGTTGCAAAAAATTTGTTTCTTTCAGAATTTATTTAATAAACTTACGTATATAAAATTATTAATGTTCAGCCTTAAAACAATTAAACATCCATTGAATTCAATTCCATTTTCTTGAAATGTATTAACTATTAACTGATCCGAAAATGGCGTCGCATATTGTAGCGCTAATTTAGGGCTAGCTTAAGGGACTGCTCTCTCTTCTAAGCTATGAATAGTCTTTGCATTGTGAAGCTTCGCATATGGAACAAATGGTACCGGTTCGTTTCCGGTTCGTTTCCCGCAAATAGTTCATCCAAATACTCGGTTCCGGTTTCCGGTGGAAAATCTCTTTCCGGTCAATCCCTATTGGTCTGTGTCATCTAAGATGTTGTGTAAATGCCTACAACAAGTCGGTTAAGAAAATTTTCTTCATACCATCGATTGACAGCACAGTATTTATGTTTGGTGCTTTGTACATATATGGAGCAATGTAATTACATATTTGAACGTATACAATGGTGAAAATGTATTTTGTAAGTTAAAGAGGTATAAGTTACTTTTTTAGGACCACATTTCTAAGAAGGTTTAGAGGCATGTAACATGTTGGTTATCTTGACTTTTTACTTTCACCAGTTTAAAGTAATGTTGAAAGTATCTTTGAGATAGACTTGTTGTTTTCTTTTAGATGACAAATTTTTAAGAAAGTCTGATAATTAAGATCTTGTGATGCTACTGCTGTTGTTCTGAGTTTGTTTTAAGTGGCAAACAGGATTTCAAGCAATCTCCTCTACCGGGTTCTGGTGTTTACTAGTTGCATGCACCTATGGTAAGGTGAAAGTGTCACAGTGTCTAAGACCTGTTCACTATGATCTCATTGTTACATTACTGAGATTAAAATGGTACTTGGTGTGCTGTTTACATTACATTGTGTTGTGTAATTGTTTTGGATGTGTAATAGGGTGCCCCGTCAAAAGCGCCCCGACAAATGCGCCCCGACAAAAGCGCCATAAAATTACCGACAAAAACGCCCCGACAAATGCGCCCCGCGATTGTCATTTTCGCTTCATTCGCATCGCTGATCCAGCTTCTAGTTTAAGCTCGATTATCATCGCTTATCCAGCTTCTACTTTGAACTATATTTTCATCGCTTAGCCAGCTTCTATTTTGAACAATATTTGCATCGCTAATCCAGCTTTCAGTTTAAGCTCGATTTTCATCGCTTATCCAGCTTATCCGTAGTTGTGTTAGAGTTCTAAAATACGTAGAAGATGCTGTCTCACTTTAACAATTCTCTTATTAAAGTTTTCATTGTGTTTTACAATCTCATGTTAGCCTAGGGGCTTACATATTATACATTTTTCTTAAAAGATTCTGTGAGCAATGATTTACTATATCACAGCATCTTGTTTGAACTGTTTTCAACGGTGATCCCGCTTCTAGTTTGAGTTTTATTAAACTAGAAGCTTAAACTGAAAGCTGGATTAGCGATGCAAATATTGTTCAAAATAGAAGCTGTCTAAGCGATGAAAATATAATTCAAAGTATAAGCTGGATAAGTGATGAAAATATAGTTCAAACTTGAAGCTGGATAAGCGATGAAAATATAGTTCAAAGTAGAAGCTGGATAAGCGATAATCTAGAAGCTGGATTAGCAATGCAAATGAAGCGCCCAGGGCGCATTTGTCGGGGCGCTTTTGTCGGTAATTTATGGCGCATTTGTCGGGACGCTTTTGTCGGGGCGCTTTTGTCCAGGGCGCTTTTGACGGGTCACCGTGTAATATAGATATGTGTTATCAGGTCATGTATGATGTATTGTCCTATATTGATTTATATTGAGGGGTTGTGCAGAACAGAAATCTGGAGATTGGTTCTGGCTGAAGTTAGAGTGGTAAAGTCCACTTGTGGATGAGCTAATAAAGTAAGCAAGCCATTAGTCCCAAATACACCAGAACCTTGTCATATATTCAATACTCAAAGCCATGGAAACATAATAATAATAAGGAGTAACTTCTATCACTTTGATGTCTAATGCACAAAGCATCAACCGATGGTGCGCTTTGGAAATTCTAAATAGCAACAAACTGTTCATTAATTTTACTTGCTGCAAGTTATGCTTTTAAATCACACAGCTTTATGGAAACACTCGGTCGGAACGCCTGTTTGCATAAAGATCATGGCTTGTTTAAGAGGTTTGAATCTCAGACTAGCATGATTCTTTCGCAAGAACCTTAAATGGTGGGGCACCCATTAAAATGAGCAGGGGTGGTGAAGGAACTCGCCTGATAAGTTCATTGAAAAATGAACAGAGTTGAGGCTATATGGTTGCTATAGAAACACTTCTGATATTTGTCATGGAGTGAAGCTATATAAATTTGTGATTACAATTACAGAAGACATTTAAATTTACATGAAGCATTTACATTTCCCTTTAAAATTGCTGCCAATATAAGAGAACCATTTAAAGAAGTGTTTGTGCCAAATGGTGGCATAGGACACATTACATATATTTGTGTGTGTGTGTGTGTGTGTGTGTGTGTGTGTGTGTGTGTGTGTGTGTGTGTGTGTGTGTGTGTGTGTGTGTGTGTGTGTGTGTGTGTGTGTGTCAGTTTATTTAATTTCATTGGTTTATTGATTGGTTAACAAGTAGATTAAGTTTCTGCTTGAGATTGCTTGGGTCTGAAAACTGATCTTTCCTATGTCCACCAAAAACTTGGCAATATGGAAGGATTTGACTTAAATTCACTTGCCTTACTTGCCTCATTCGCCTCCAAGAAATGGAGTTTACATGTTCTTGCAGATGAGTGCTATTCAGAAGTGCAGACTGACTGGTTTTAGGTAATTTCTGGTTGACGTTTAGAGGAATTGTTGGTGGTTCAGATGTGCTTGCTATTATGTTCAGAGCTTGAAAATTGTCTTCAAAATTCATTGTTTGCACATCACTTTCCTGTTGATGCCATTCACTGGGTTTTTCTCATTCTATGCAGCATGGGGTTTAACAGTGTTCCTGGCGACCCCTTTACCGATGGAACTTATACCCACTTTTTTCAGGCCCTGGGCCATAGTCCGTTGGGGTATGTAGTAATCTGCGAACGTCACATGGCAATGATGCCACATGTTTCTGTAACGTCTCATTTTGGATCAGTTAGTCACATGCAGATTTCACATGATTATTTTTGTTTGTTCTGACTTCAAATGTGAACTAGTATGCATTCATTGAGATATTTCTCTCTTTTTTCAGTTGTTTCTGAGTGTTTTGGACAATCTTTGAATGTTTTTTTAAAATAAAATTCTCTTGCTCTGTGATGTGCTTGTGATGTGTCTTAACTGGTTACTAACTGACTGTGTTTGGAAAGGCCATGATCAGTGAGAGTCCACGTATCGGTGTTGCTGATTGTTCTACTGTGGTGACAGTGTTTGATGAGTTGCCGGTTGCGAAGAATGTTGTCCTTCACAGACTCGGTGGCAGTGGGATGCCCAAACTTTTACCATCTGCAGACTGCTTGGTGTTGGGGTTCATGTGTTGCATACATCGTCGCCCGTTGTCATGCATCTTCATTGCTACATATTCCAGGAATTTGAAGACGGCATTGACTGTCGGCTCTGGATGGGAATCTGTATTTGGAAGCTCGCCACTGAGCACTGTTTGCTTGTTGGTTAATCCTTTGTTCTTGGTGACTTTAACAGCATTTAGACTGACACAGGCAGTGCTTTTGTGTAGTTTTTAAAGGCACTACATATATAATTAGTGTCCAGATACATACAAACATTGTGCTTTATCACAATGGTTTGTGTTACCAACCGATGTTTGATCATTTCTGGTTTATGTTTACTAAACATGTTTGTGGCTCAAAATGCTTCCAGAGAATGCAAATTGTCTCCAACATTCTCAAACATTTATACACAACATAGGCTACATAATGCTTTATCAAAATGGTGCTAAAGAAGTTTGTTAGATTACAGTGGATTTTCATCTTGGCATTAACATACATGTATTAGCAATGTGTGCTTTTTCAGATGTTCTTGATATGTGCTACAGAAGCGTCTTCACTCTTCATGCATGCATTTACAAATATCAAAAAGTACGCACGGGAATTGTATAGTAATGATAATAATGGTGAATTCCAACACCAAGAAGTGTTTCAGCTGAAAAATCAACAACTTATACTTCAAAATGTAGAAACCAGTGAGCTATTACATTTGCCAAATCAGTGTACCCATCTGTTGTTGTTCTAAAGTATCACTGTTTTTTTACCATGATAACAATAATTATCTGCAGTTTCTTCTACAGCTACTAATGTTGCTGATTGTGCCAAGGTTAGATGATCTCATAGTGCAGTAGCTTTTCAAAGCCTTGGGAATGATAAGTTGCCTTTTTTCACAAATTGCCTTTGCATTCGTAAGGGAACTTGTGTTGAGGTTAACAGACAAGAATTTTGATTTCATATAAATCTGAAAAATGACTTTAGCAAACAGTCATAGGAATTGCAGGCTACAAGGAGTTGCACAACTGTAGAATCTTTCACAGGAAACGACTTTAATTTTTGCAGATGTTAGTGACCTCTTTCTGGCTCTGTCGGTCACGTCACTACGCCTTTGAGATGCAAGTAAGTAAGTATATCCTTTATTAATCCAACTGCTAACCGCATTTTGGTTTACACATGTATATCACATCCAGGTTAAAGTACTAAGGCCTATGTTCCGGTGAAAATCATCCTAATTATGAAAGATTTACGAGCCGTCGGGAGAACCCGATTATGAACACGGGGTATAACCAGTATGCTTAACAGGGGGTAATAGAACATGGAGCACATGTGTAGGACATGTAAGGACGGCGGTGAAAAGTTTAGAATCAGCAGTTCGGATCAATTGTTCGAATCTAGGGTAGTCCACAGGAAGATAACCAGCTTTAATCAGTCTCCTAAATATTGCCTGCAGTCTCTGACGTAGGCGCTACATAAACGTCAGTACTTGCTTTAGGAAGAGATTTTGCCGTGGATGGATAATCCGGGACGTTTGAGATTTTGATTTTGCCATTTGAAGTGGAATTGTGTATTCAGAGCTGTAAATCTGTAGGCTGTTTAGCATCAGCGCCAGCTCTTGCTTTGACTTACTGGAAACTCGGAAAAATTAAACCAAAGCCAGCCAAGGGTTGCCTTGAGGTTACCAACATATCGGCATTGGGTTTTGCTATTATCTTTTTCTGAGACTGCGATTTGCATAGCCTGCTGCGGCTCGAGCCTTGATGGTAGGCCTAGAAGCAGCAGCCACAGTCTGCCTCCTGGCCTAGGGGGCGGTCCTAATAGCGTATGAGCGTACTGTATTTACTCCGAGTTCGCTCGAGTCAGTCAGCTGAGTCGTCTGTTGTTTCGTTGTACGTCAAGAAACTCCGTCGAAGGTTAGTTTCGAAGTCAGTCTTTTGTTCAGTTGTCAAAACGACGATCGTCTGATGTTGTTCTGTGTGGATTGTCTTTGTTTTGCGGTTCGTCTGTCGTTCTCTTCGTCTGTTTTTAGCGCGTAACTGGGTCGCGTCGTTGGCACAGTTCCAGTCTGTGGGCTCGGCGCTTACAGCTCGGGGTGGGCGTGGTTATAAGTATAAATGTCGTTTACTATCAGATCTGTTGCCCCTTCATAGGAATTCATCGGTGTGGTCGGAGTAATAGGCTACATGTGTATGTGCCATTATTTTGTTCGCAAGTGTTTTCCGTTCGCTTAGAGGCTGCAACCGATTTGTAGATTTGTTTAAAGAGACTGTGTCATAAAGAAGATGATTAACGTCGCCCTCCTTTATTCAGGGTTGGGACTGGCACCATCCGAAAACGGCCGGAGCGCAGTTAATTTCCATGCGACCACTTGATTTTGAGAAATTCAGTTATAGAGGCGTTTAATCAAATACATTATCTATACCTTTCTGCTTTACACATTCAGTGACCAGCAATACATTGCAATATCACACAGGAAAAGCCAATTAAGGGCCAATCGCAGAGGTGTTGAATGTAGAGATCAAAGAAATTGGTATTGCGCAGTATAGCCTACGTAGTAGGCCTATTAGGCCTTTAGATAGGGCCGATCGGGCAGACAGCATAAACAGTGGTCACTGCAGTAATGCCCAGTATTACATTGTAGGCCTATAAGGGGCATCCATATATTAGGCCTACGTACGAAAATTGGACCCCTCCCTGTACGCACGCGTACTTTTTTCCACTCCCCCACCTGCGTACGTACGGTTGATGCCCCCCCTCAAGATCAAGACCAAGACTTTTGGTCTCAAGACCAAGACTTTAAAAAACGAACTCGAGTGCACTCGAGACCAAGACTTTGGTCTCGAGGACAACGAGACTGGGAAGTGGGAATTCCGGTTGAGGCAGAATTAAAATATAGCCATACGGTACGTAGGCCTACCTTTAATATTGATAAACGAGGATGATTTAAGGCGCAAGTCATATGTAGTAAGAAATGACCTGCTACACGTCCTTAATTCAAATGTGAATAAGTGCGAAGGCTAAATTCAATGGTCCACATTAAAATTTCTAGACTTTGCGTGTATCTTATAAAGACGTCAGCGAAGGAGTAATGCGTCATGGGGGAGGGGATAGACGCTCCTGGTATAAAACGCGTGTAGCCTAATCCTGTGTGTTGGCTCATGAATACATCTCATTATATGCGTTGCTGCTGCATCAACCATGCAGACAGAACGAAACAGGCGTATGTATAGGCCTATAGCCTACGCGTGGTTGCTGTTACGTAACGTGGCTCCACAGGTTCACTTAAGAGCGAGTGCTTTACGCCGGAGCTAGGCCCTAGGTCCCTATAAGCTGCAGCTGCATGTTGCACGCACTCGGTCACTGATCCTAACTATTCGACTCATATTTATCTTCATTTTACATGTATTTGTAGGCCTATAAGCCTGCTTGTATGTTAAGGCATTAGATATCTATACAAAAGCTATAATTATAGAAAATGGAGTGAGAAGAAGGCGGGGAGAGAGTGTGTTAGGAGGTAGTATAGGCCTATAGGCCTACCTTAAAAATGATTGTTAGAGCTCGGTTTGTTGGCCTAACCTTTTGAACGCTTGCGACGTAGGCCCTACCAAATGAAAATTAGACATCATAATAAATTCGAACACAAAAACTTAAGCAGACTGTAGGCCCTATACGATTATACAAACATTGTTATATAGTCTAGGCTCTATTTTGATTGTGTGTAGGATGCAGGTATGTGTATGTGAGACTTTGTTTATCTCAGTGGCGTTGCCAGAGCTACGAGGTTAGGGGGAGGTAGAGGATACGGAGGACTTCGAGCGGAGTGCAGGGCAGTGCCCTTGTAGCTAATATTTTTTTAACTTTAAATTCAAAACGCTCGGAATTTCCCAGTTTCACTGGTACATAATTATTAATGTTTCTAACCTATAACAGCTCTTTGGATATTTTCTGACCTGGAGAGATAAATCAAACCTAATGAAAGGACATGTCGAACTACATGGTTGGAGGACCCTAAACTCGTCGAATTTGCGCGAATACCAGGACCCATCCTGAGCAGGGATGAGGGCAGCTGCCCTTTGCCCCCCACCCCATGTGGCGACGCTAATGATTTATCTATATTCTTCAAACTGAAAAGAGTCTATCAGCAAATGTTGCAAACAGTAGAAGTAGGCCTACTAGGACTCGTGTTGCATGAGTTCATGCTTGAAGCATCCATGTCACATGTTATAAATGTTTGCTACAGCAACATGGAAGTGGATGAAGTGGACTTCACAGTGCCAGACTTTCTGTCGAGCTTGACCTTGACTGTTGAAGGTCATCGTTTGTACGTTCACAAAGAGGTGCTGGCGGCCTGGTCTCCTGTCTTCCGGTCGATGTTCACGCGCTCCTTCCGCGAGAAAGACCAGACGGAGATCGAGTTGCCCGAAAAGAAAGTGGATGAGTTCGTCGAACTGCTGCACTGCATGTATCCTCCGATTCGGTCCATCAACGGTAGACGTCTTTAATGCCATTATATAGCAGCTATATACGTACAATGTATGTGGATGCTGTAGGCCCTATAGGGTTATCGTTGCGTGACAAAATGTCTTAGGGGACTGCACAGTCACGGTTCGAATCTTGGTCATGCTAATACAGTAATTCTGGTCAGTGTACGATTTGTATCCGGAGAGAAACTTTCCTTCATTCGCTTAGACTCTCTGGAATGCATTTTTCTATAGGCCTACTGAAGTGTATACAAAGGCAGTGTAAAGAACAAAGGTCTGGTTGTATCTAGACTGCCAGAGGCTGCTCCGGCCATGCCCCTTCCCCAACTTCGATATGGCAGGCCGTCCTCGATCGTCAATGTTGTCCCTTGCATCCGACCACAGATGCGCACCCCGGCACCCTTCTAACGTGGGAGTTCGTTATTTAACATTACCGAACAGATCAGCAACTATACGGCTGTGTATTCCAAGAGAATTAACTTGCCTAACAAATACCAAGAATATATAATCTGATATACATAGGCGTAAGGGGCCATCCATATATTACGTACGCAAAAATCCGGGAAAATTGGACCCCCTCCCCCCCCTGTTCGCAAGCGTACTTTCTTCCACACCCCCCTGCGTACGTACACTTGACGCTCACCCCCCCCCCCGAAGACCAGCTGCAGAAAGTGTCTCGACAGCCCGACTGTCTGCACTTTAGGCCAGATTGAAGGATGAGTGAGGGCCAATATAGACAAATTATAGGTGTCTCGTTCACAGCACAGAATAACTGCACATGGCTTTTATATAATGTAATAAAATGCCATCGGACGACTATAGGACAATACAGAGTTATAAATAGGCTAATGTGGACGTCATAATTAGAAATTTATTTTGCGTACGTACACTTTTGTCACCCCCTCCCCCCCGTTCGCACCCGTACGCAAAATCGCCAAAATCCGACCCCCTCCCCGCCCAAGTGCGTACGTAATATGTGGACGGCCCCTAACTTTGTATTGCGACGGTAGGCCTACAATACATGGTGTCCGGTCACCACACTTTCAGAAGTGGTGGTGACAGACACTTTTTGGCCTTGTGCTGAAATATTTGTTGACACCTTATTTTAGTTTGGGGAGGGAGAAGGGAAGGGGGCTGGGGATTATATATATATATATATATATATATATATATATATATATATATATTGCAACAAATATAATCATAACAAATATATACACATATGTGCATGAATTGTTTTTAAATCGATTATTCGGAAGAGGCTCCAGTTGACCAATTTAAAGGACTTTCATTGCCACATTAATTGAATGACACATTTGGCTATTTCTTAATGGTGCTGCTGTTATTTTCTAATGGTGCTGCTGTTATTTTCAGATTCTAATGTGTTACAGTTGCTGCCACTTGTTGAAGAATATCAGATCATGGCCGTTAAAAAGAAATGCGAAGAGTTTCTTCTCACAAAAGGCGGAAGCATGGAACTGCTGATCACAGCACAGGCCTATGGGTTACAGCAACTGCTGCACAAGTGCATCGACCATGTGCGCACCAAGAGCTTTACTGAACTCCAAAAGGACCCACACTTCAAACGCCTTGAACCCGATAATCTCATCCACATTCTTCAACTCCGAGTACTTGACCTAGAACTTGCCATTGAACAGAATAAGAAGTCGACTAGTGAGCGTGATGTGCGGCTGTATGGAGTTATCAACGAGCTCGCTTCCGGTTATGGCAACTTCTGTACTGAATGCAAATCTCGCAAGGTGAACGACACGTGTTACAACTGCCTCAAGATGTTTCGCGAGAAGGTCAAGGCCAAGTGCGATGACGTCAAAGCTCATCGAAATGTTCACAGCCCTATGTTCTAGGTCAGGCCAAGTCTCGGAATCAATGTCTCCATGTTCTAGAATGAGTGTTCTGTGTTAGGATACAAAGGCCTAGAATACTTTGATTCAAATTCTGAATCTGGAGTAGATGTAGGCTTTGCTTCTTGAGTTTCATCAATCATTCGTGTTTTTGAGTTATTGGTGCAACGGTAAAAACAATCAGCAACAACATCACCCATTTGTGTTCCAGGTACACATGTACTATAGTCTGTGGATCCAGCTGACTAATAAGACTGGGATATATAGCTGTTAAGGGCTCTACACAGCAGCCAAGCTAGGCAACCTTTCAGAACAGACCAGCCAGATTTTGATTTTACTCCATCAAAATGCCGAGGACTTTTTCAAACTGTTACAATCTAGACAAATCTGTAATATACAGTGCCTTAGCATAATCTTCCGCAAAGGTTCACCAGTCACTCTGGTACAGAGTAAAGCAGGGAGGCGACCTGACCGACGACTCTGATGAGCGTAGACTCGGATCCGACCTGGGCTGGTGAACCAAAGTCCTCCGTGCCCACCTTCTCGTGGTGCGGACCGTTAGTACCCTTCCTAGGAAGTACTCTTCCTAGGAGGGGGAACGAACGGGCACGGCAGGCAAAACCAGGGGAAGGCAATGGCAAACCACCCCTGTTAATCATGCCAAGAAAATCGTCATGCCACACACCAAACCACGCCGATGGTCGCGGATGGAGGGACTCCCAGGCCGGAGCGCTGAGGTGGGACTCCCAGGCCAAAGCGCGACTCAAGGGCTACTGGGAGAAGTAGCAAGACGGCAACGGAGACTGTGTGGCATGACGATCGCTAGGGCTCCTAGAGCCGACGGCACAAAGAGACAAAGAGAGCATAATCTTGCAGATTCATTTTCTGAATTGGCATGACACTCAACAAAAGAGTCACTTTCAGTATTAGTGACTGCATGGACAAGACTGTTGCAATTCTAGCAATTACAGTGTATCATCTTTAAGTTTATGCTTGCTGTATGAAACTGTGAACAATTAAGTGATTTATAGCAATTCACAAAGGACATCATTTGTATACCTATAGGTCATCTCTGCTGCCTCCTCTTGGATTTATGCTCTTCATGTCCTCCATTTACATGGACTCCTGGCCCTTCATGACATCACAGCGGCAACGGTGATTGCACAACTAAAGTATGCCTCACCACTGTCACCAGCAGCTTGGTGGGGCTATGCCAGATTGAAGGACAGTCAAAACTGAGCACTTGATAAATCGAATGAATCGAGGAGAGTCAGGAGACCCAATATTACTGTCAACCGGTTGGCCGAAACTGCTGATGCGTGCCTCTTTCAGGAAGTAGCAGAGAACGACTATCATGTACTCTCTTTCTCTTATAATGTACCAAGTTGTGGCATGTCAGCTTGTATTCCTCAATAAACGAATATTGTATTATAATCATCTATGCTGCACTTTATTTAAAGACAAAAATGTCCCACATACGAGGGAATAGGTTGTCTTCACTATAGATACATGTAGGTATGTGTGTACAACTGTAGATGTATATATCAACACTTTGATTTATTCAGTAAATTTATATGCTTCTTCACAATATCTACTCAGAAGCACCTATACATTGTAAACACCTACTCAGGAACAGTTCTTAAGCATTAATACCAGGCAACCATTATACAGCACCCTTGACCAACCAAAGAGGGCAGCACATCATTTAAAGTCTTCTGGTTCCGCGAGGCTCACACACTGTGAGAGGCACTTTATAAATTCCCAGATACCATACCATACCATACCATACATGGCTATCTAGCTGCTCTACAAAGATGTGACTCGGGTTAGAAATGTATGCTGTGACATGAAATGGTGCAGTGGAAGACTGTTTCAAGAGAATGGTATTCAAAGTAGCAGCAATATAATCTGTCAGGCAACATAATATACTCAGTCCTAAAAAAAAGATAACATATTCAGCATCAAACACGATAGATTTCGGGGAAGAATGTAAGGAGATCCAAGAGATTGAAGAGAGGTAGGTGTTCATGATGTATGGGTTTTAAATATCAGACAGGCCACTTTGAATCGTATTCTGAATTCAACAGCAATCCAATGCAGCTGACCAAGCAAGTTTAAGGAGTTTGTACAAGAAGATGTACTCAGCAACACATGTACCCAAAAGTTTGGATGAGCTAAAGCCTGCTGACTTGGATATCTGAGAAACCTGCAAAAACCATGTTGGCTTAATTGAGGAAACAGCAGGTGAGAGAGCAGGCCTTTGGTAAGAGCAGACCTAATATGACATATCAACCTGATATGGTAGAAACAAGATTTGCACATGTTTGTTATGTGGGGTCGAAATGCGAGATTACTGACCAGCATCTCCCAAAAGTTTTGACAGTTTTTGATAGTGGAACAACAGTGCTAGAAAGGTCAATGCTGGAATGAGAGACTACAGGCACTGGTGTGACTTTATCCGAGTGTACAGTCACACTGTTAAGACAGAACTATGCATGTGTTTTAGTTTGCCTTGCTCACATTACATCAGATATGATCTGCTCTAACCAAAGATGTATCACAAACCATAACCTGCTCTCTTCTCGAATTATTCCAACTCAGTTTTTTCAGGTATTTCAGGTATATCTAAGATCTTGAACTCACTGCTTCCTGCAGAATAAGATTTAAACTGGCCTTCTGACCTATTATAAAATTCTTGTTACAAGCACTCTTACCTAGCTTCAACTATTAATCGCTCTTATATCCCTACCCACAGCTCGCAATATTCAGGTATGGGCATTATGGCTCAGCTATGATGCAAACTGTTATGGGCTTTTCAGAATCATGTTGCTGCCCCAAGAACGGAGCCAACTATCAATGATTCTGATGTTCAAACTCTTTTAAAAAACACCTCACTATTCTCGCTAAGACAAAATGAACAAAGTAAACATTTCATGTTAACCAAATACTGCATTAACCTTTAGGAAACAGTAACTGCAGCATGTCAGCCAGGAATGCAGCAAATGACACATCCGCATGTACATGCATTATGATGATTATGGTAGGCTGCCACTTGAATCATGAGCGACGATCCAGGAGGGGTCGAGGGGGACAAGACCCCACCTTTAAGAAATTGGGGGACACACCATACATCGCCCCACACATTTTGAAGAAACACCAAAAAAAGGTCAACAGTTTTTTCTTGCGCATCAGTGCGGAAAAAATTTTGACCTCTTTTTTGACCAGATCAGTTCAAAACTCTTTTTTGACCAGATGAGTTCAGAAGTGTCCCCCTCACCTGTCAAACAAGATCACAGCCACTGACTTGAATTAGTATTACACAGTTAAGTTTATTCCACTTAAAAATGGTCAGCCAGGATTTTAAATAACATTATACAATATTAAGTGTGAAAAGCTGTAGTTATAGACAGTAACATAAAGTAAAGAAAGTGAAACTTTGAAGAAAGTGATAGGCCTTCCTCAGCTTTTATGAGTTCATGGTAATTTAGTGCATTTTGAAATTAAAGTTCTGTACTTACATACATGTACCAATTGTACTATATAATGTACAACACAGTACAGCTATAAACTAATCATATTCTACATTGCATAAATAAATCTGTTATTCCATTTTGCACAACCTCAAATAAGAAGTAACAGCCACCCTTTAAAACTGTTGGCCTAGTTGTAGCTGGCTGATGAAAAATTATCAGGTGCTCTTGTTGCCTTATGGTATTAGACAAAGAGTGATGCACATGTATGTCTGGTCACTGGAAGGGGTCAGTCATTGAGGTTAGGCATCGTCTGATTTCGCCTTTGTATCTTAGCCTTGTTTTATTGACCTAAACCCTAGAGCTTCTGAAAGATAAGGTGACAGAGACAAGGGGATTTTGGTGACAGTGGCACCAATTGCATCAGAAGTGTTGACAGGGGTAGTAGTTATCAGACGATGTAGGCTATAAAATGTGAGGAAACTGAAAAAGGACCTATTGCTATGCTGGTTACAGTGTATGCATAAGGCACCTCTGTCATCACGGTGCTGGCTCACATACCAATAGCTGCTTCAGAGATTTGAACATCGGGGTAGCACAGGGACTTTAAAAGGCGTGGCTCTCATTCAAACACGCAGAGGTGGTATATCATGGTCAGTGATGGGCAATAGTTAACTAAAAAGTTGCTAACTTTTAACTAAAAAATTTTAGTTAAGGATGAAGATTAACTAAAAAAATTTAGTTTAGTTAAATCCATAGTTTAACTAAAAAAATTTAGTTGCTAACTAAAAAGTTTAACTAAAAAATCAGCAATTCGCAACTATTTTCCGCAATGAACATTGAACACTGTCAACAACTGTGTGAAACTTATTGATTAACACTGCATGGCTTTAGCAGTAACAGCCTATGTTTTCAAATTCATACACTACTTACAGTAAGCCTGTAACTGTATGCTAGTAACAGTACACATTGCATAGGTTGAAGGTGAAATTTTCATTGACGCTCTGCATTATTACAGTTCACTTAACCTCTGTTATTGTGAAAATGTTTGTCGTAAAAAGTTGGAAAAAAGTTGGAAAAAGTTTAACTCCTTTTTTTAGTTTAGTTAACTAATTTTCAAAATTAGTTGCCAACTTTAGTTAAACTAAATTTTTGTAGTTGGAAAATAGTTTTAGTTTAACTAAAATAAATTAGTTTAGTGCCCATCACTGATCATGGTCAAGGCCATTTGGTCGCTATATAAAAACGTGTACACTTCCATTTGTGGGATTCAGCATGATATGAACCTGTCTCTCTTTTTGAACTTCGGTTATATCGAACCATTTACGATGGTCCCTTGAACTTTGATGTAACAACGATTTGCTGTATAAACATGTATTCTACTTTATTACTTGAGTGGTAGCATTCTATCAAGGACCAATGATGTCAAACCAGTAACTTTGTGTACTTCACAATCTTCTTTGTTGTGAAGCATCCGAGAATGAACTGTACAAAGTATGCGTGCATGAAGTGCGAAGCCGAAATCTTTCCACAACCTGCAGCTGTTGTGTATCAGTCAACATTTGGTCCTATCAGAAGGACTTAGCATAGAGTTATATTCACAGGACTGAAAATCATTTGTCTTACCATATTTCTTCTTACAGGAATTCAACATTAAATTGCTGTGACATCGGAACAGACCAAGCATTCATTTCGTGCTATGCAACATTCTGCCCCATCCACTTTTGTTTTTGGTGTTTTGCATTGCATTACTAATATGCTGACAATCGACCAAAACACCCACTTTGGCTTGTCAACACAATTAAATAGAAAATGATTAGATATATATTTTATTCTACACCTGTTGTTTTCATGTAAATCAGAAGTTCTTCCAATGTCGTTTATCACATGCCCATGCAGTTTTATGATACTAGCTTTCAAATTTTAGACACACACATGTACCAATGTTTTCACAAAATTCAGTGCATCATTTCAGGAACTATGTGTACTTCACAATGAATCAAAATCTTGGTTGCAAAGTATCAGCTGCACAGACAAAGTGCATCACTTGCATTGGTAAATTTTGATGCCTAGTGCTTCTTCTTGGCTGGGGCTGCTTCTGTCACGGCCGGGGTCTCCTTCTTCTTGAACATTTTTCGAAGCAGTACAGCACCGAAAATCACACCATATGTTCCCACGACCCACTGAAACAAGTAGTCAAGTAACTATTCTCTTACTATATACAAACCAAACAGTCAACACTAGAAGCATTACAATCTAGATTATCCTTACACAACTAGGCAAGAGAAGTCTAACAAGCAACAAGATAGAAAAATTTGCTGTTATTAATATCATTTGCTGTTTACCAAATACGCTGGTCCTTTCTTATAACATGCATCATCATAACACAAATTCTGATATGGGGTCATCGATAACGGACGTCTGCAATGGGGGAGGGAGGGTCATCAAAATGCGGACAAGGGGAGGGGGCTTATGACCAGTGCGGACGTTCACATCTAAACTTTTAAAGTTGATAGTTTTTTAAACACCACCTTGTTTTAACCTTCCCCAAAAGATGAAAAGGTCAGTGAAGTGATTGCCTAAAACCTCATGCATGGTATAACCTTTACTGAGACTTTAAAGAGGCTTTTATTACTGCACATCCTGCGATATGAAACCTGAACTGTCACTTACACATGCACAGGAACTGTGGAATAATTGTAAAAATAATGATGATGACATTAAAAATTGGCTTACGCGTGTGGACGTCCGCAAGGGGGAAGGGGAGGTAAGATCAAATGCAGACAAATGCAGACAAGGGGGAGGGAGGGGTCCAAAGTAGGTCATATTCTGCAGACGACCTTCAGTACCATTTACATGCTACCTTTTTTATGTGACACTGTAATAATTGACTAGTAATTAACAGACAGGTACGAAAAAGTACAGCATGACCCTTCACTGCTATAATGAAAAACTTTACAGCAATGCAGTTCAGCACACTATTGTACATTCAAAGAGCAAAGAAAATAAGACCAAATCAATTATGACTCAAATATATAAACATAAGAAACAGTGTCTGAGATATGAACAGTTGCGTATCTAGTGAAATCAACGACTGTTGTCAGGTCACGTAACTCACATTGAATCGTCCTCGAAGCGTGTATGAGTTCAAGTAGAACCTCCAGCCCCTAAAGTTGTAATTGGGATCCTTCTCATCGACAAACCCTCCAGCCATTTTATTTTACGGTGTCTGTGACTAAAAAACAAAATCAAAGAATTTGTAAAACTCCAATATGAAGATAGCATGTTGTGCTTTGATTTCTATGCATGAATCTGATTTACTTTTAACCCTTTGCACAGTTCTGCACAGATGCTGCATGAGGGCTAATTGTTAACAATGAGCAACCAGTGACCAGAGTTGGTCGCAGGTCATCGCAGCCATCGCCAAGTTGACTAACCAAGACATTTCTTGGCCAACATCACGCTACCTATGGTCGAAAACTGTTACACCTGGTGTGTAGTCTGTTCTGACCAAACCAACACCAGACCAAAGCAAGTTGAAAAATATGAATTACCAATGAAGTGTGCAGTCCTTGCTTTGAACGCTACCACGCTCTGATGGATTACAAGGCAAGCATAGCACAGAATATCACAATTAACAACTTTAATTAATAATACGCATAGTAAGTCATTTGAACTTTGACCTACTGCAATCTATTGATTATGTGTGTTTATTTAAACATTGAAGAGCAGTCCCTTAAGCTATCCTGAGAGGCAGACATTTGTATGAAGTGTTAGCAACTTCAATTAGGGCATAACTAATTTTGTTTTTTTTTGCCGATTCTGAATATCGGATAGCATAGGCCATTATTTGCTGATTCCAATTACTACTAAGGCCTAATTCCAAGTTCGTCATCATTGGCTATTTTCACTGATTGACAGGCATAATGGTCGCCAGCCTCAAGCGTTCAACACATGACTGGTATTGGGGCTAACCAGCAATTAAATAGGTGCAGATGCCACCTCTGCGGGTGGCCTATAAATTGTTATTAGTCTATAGCGAAACCATCGAAAAACAACTGTTATTAATCAGCAGGTTAGACATTCCAGATCCAGATAATTGCAGAAAGTCCAAAAATTGGCATAATCAGTTTAACGATCTGGATTTCGGTTATGCCCTAACTTCAATTTTCTTAGCCTTGGAAGCACTTCCTACTAACAATCTACTCCATTTAGTCAAGTTGGCTAGTGGACACGTGACGCCAAAATATTGAAACAAATATCTGCCGTCAGTTGGCAGTCCAGCATGCTAACCACTAGAACATCATGCACTTGAACACCTTGTAAAAGAACAAGTCTAAACATAAGTTGCAATCTTTTATGATGAACGATAAGAAAATTGGTCACTCTTGAAGCATCGTGATAATACTTGGTGCTATAGTAGGCTGACCAGACGTCCCGGTTTTCCCGGGACAGTCCCGATTTTCTGCTAGCTGTCCCGGCTGCCGGGAAAGGTAGGCCAAACCCTAAAAATGTCCCGGTTTTTAAGAACGACCTGACTTATCAACGTCTCCTGTGAATAAGCTTATGTGGACACTGAATATAAAGAAATTTGAATAGTGGCAACACTCGGCTTTCCTTGATGCCTGCTGTTGAAAGAATTTTACAAATGTTTGATGGTTTGAAAGAATTTTATTCAGCTGAGGAAAAGTGTCCCATAGTTTTGAGACAATTTTTTGACAATCCATGTTCAGAATTGTGGTTGTGGTTCACACATAATCAACTTGCATTGTTTAATGCTACACTTTTGAAGATGGAAAGGAGCGTTTCTACTGCAGTTGAAGTCTGCTGTGATCTTGCAGAACTTAAAGAAAAACTAGAGAGTAGGAAAACAAATAAGTTTTTAAGCATCAAAGTAAAGCAACTCCTTAATATAGCTGTGGATTCTGGTGCCATAATTGAGGATGACTTTTTGCAAACAGTTCAATCTTTTTATGCAACTTTGTTGTAATATTTTGACATGTGGGAAGTTAGTTACGCACCATTCAAGCTGTTCAGTTTATTGAACTTGAGAGGAACAATTACTTGGGATATGTTTGAAAAAAGCCTTGAGGATCTTATCAAAATTTGTAAGCCTGTTGGGTATGACATTGATGACAATGCACTGTTTGATGAAATGACATGCGTTTGTAATTTTGTTAGTCGAGAAAAAGTCGAACAATGGAATGAAACAATGTTGCGGTGGATAGCAGATGGGTGCAGATTTTCAATGATCTGCAAGAAAGAGAGATAATTCTTCCAAATTTAAAAATGATTCTACAATTCTTGTTAGCAATTCCTGGAACTAATGCTCCGGTTGAGCGAGTTTTCTCACTGATGAACTCTTATTGTTCAGATCAAAAAAGTCGATTATCAGAAGAAACTCTTGAAGCTGTTATGATAGTGAAAGTAATATGGAAGAAACATGTGTTGAATTTTATGACAGAATATTAGCAGACAAAAAGTTTTTACGAAGCATACTTTCAAGCGCCGAATATGAGTGACTGATTTGATAAATTTATAATTAAATTTTAAATTTAAAAGCATGATTTGCAATAAAACCTTTCAGTTATACCAATCTAATGTATATTGTATATTATTGTATAAGCATAAAATAGATATTTGTGCAAGTTATATTATAATTATTGACAAAACACAAATTGATTTTGTGATTGAAGTGTCCCGGTTTTTAGTTTCCAATATCTGGTCAGCCTATGCTATAGTGCTTTGTCAAACTGTCACATATGAAAAAACAAGCACATACAAATAAATAAGTCTCATTTGATTGGGCAGAATTCAACTTTAAACAAATTTCTCTATCTTCAGTGGGTGATAAGATAGTTCTAACCTTTTACTCTAACGGGGTGAATCAGATCAAAACTCCTAAAAATATCTGGTCGAGGGTAAGAACATTAAATTGTTAAACTACATTCAAATGGCATGATCCCTGAGTTCAAGCTAGGTACAACACGTTCATGACATCTAACCAGAGCTTTGCAGAGGCTGGCAAACTTGCTCTTTGTGCAAAAATTCACCTGCGGACCTAAGAATCACCACAAAATTACCCTACTTATATGCCATTTATTAACTGTAATTATGGTACTTCACAGAAGATTTACATACCAAAATATATCCTAAAGTATAAATCCACTCATTAGTACTTATCTGAAATTATAATTCATATTTCAGGAATAATCAGCATTAACGCACATTTCAGCAATAATAAAACAATTATGGAACTTATGCAGGACTTCACAAACTATTTTAAACTAGTTATGCTAGCTGAAAGTCATAGAATAAACCCAACATTCAAGTCAAATGGAAATGTTAATTGATGAATAATTAACTGAACTGAGGAATACTGAAAAAAGCTTATTTTGCGATATACTGCCAGGACAAAATAAATATGTGCACTGCTAAGTGTTTGACCTCTGTAAATTACGCTGCATCGGTACATTAAATCTTCTGTTATTTATTTATGCATACTTAAAACAATAAGCTGTGATAAAAGCTATGGTTTTCTGTCTCAAATGGTATACTGATTTTTGACAATCAAGTAGCAATTTATAGTTTTCCCAAGTTTGTGATTAAGCAACTTTCTTAGGGAGGGCACAGATACAGTCCTAGACTAACCAAAATATAAATTGAATGCATCCAGACATCGCTCAATACATCATAATTTCACCGAAACCTCACTGGACGGCACTAACCTGTATATAAAATTTCAAATTGCAGATAAAATTGTTAGTTCAACGAAAACTTACGCGTGCTTTGCTTCGACCTTAACTCCGTTGACACCGGTCAATACGCCACTGAGTGACCACGGAATATATATTCCTATATGATGTTTTGTCTGTTAGCGTCATCTAGTAGTTGACTGCATAAAATTATTCTCGTGGCTAATTAAGTAATAATTATAGTATCATAATAAAAAATTAAAAACTGCCTAACAACTTTGAAGAAATTAATTGTAAGACCTCATATTTCATTTTTCACAACAAAGTGTATTTAACATTCACTGACAATTATATCAGCTAGCGGTCACGAAAGCAAATAGGCCCTAATTTACGTAGCCTTTAGTTCTCGAGTTTCTGTTTTTCTTTTATTCTCACAAATTCGTCGTTTTCACTACATAAATTCGTCAAATTTACTCTAAACATTCAAACGGGCGGCGGTGGTGAAGAATCTTACCCGATCAATTCAGTGAAAAATAGCAGGGTCGGGGACTCGGGGTCATATACGGTCGCTATATAAAAACATGTACACTTACATTTAAGTTTACTAACTTCAGTTTCTGACTGATAAGCTAGGTAAGACTGTTTCTCACGTTTCACCTCCTGAGATTATGCAATGCCGTAATAATGTATTTTACGCTGTGTACGCTGCTGGTAGTCGACACATAATTGTAAGTTGTAACCATAATCGTAAACTTCAACCATCTAAAGCGCTACTGTGAAGCTAAGCGCAGGGCACCAACTTATTTACGAGCGCTGCGTCGTATCAGAGGGGTTGTCCAGAGATACCGATGTCCAGTGGAGGTTCGAGTTCGGCTGCCAGAGAGATCAGGGAGGGATGAGCGACTGCTAAGCTGGGTTTTGTTGAGGACGAGAAAGCTTCGAAGGCAGGTGATTGAATGGATTAGGGTAGGAGGCACGTCTTGAAGAGGTGAGATTTGAATTTGGAATGGAAAGTCTGTGGGGTGATAAGCAGAGGAGCCTGATGCAGATGACGGTGACCAGGTGAGTGCATGTATTGGTGGAGGAATTCACTGAGAATTTAAGCAGATGAGATGCAGAATTCAGAAGGAAGTTCGTTCCAGAGTCGAGGTGAGTAGCAACTGGGGGACGGGAGAGAGCGAGTATGTAGGATGATGGGGTAGGGATGGTGGAGTTCGCGAAGGTACATGTAGCTGGGTGTAGATTAATTTGTATAGGAGTTGTAGCTATAGGTTAGCGATAGTACTTTAATTGAAGGGATTTTCAGACAGTAGGGGCCTACGTAGAGTGATTTAAAGACGGGAGTGATGATGATGCTTGGGTGTTCTGGTGACAGCTCAGGCTATAGTGAGTCTTGAATAAGTTGTAGGCCCTTAATTTGGCTGGATTCGAGGTTGAGGAAAATGGAATTACAGTAATCAAGCTTGAATGAACAATAGAGGTAGCAGTAGTAGATAAAGCAGTTTTAAAGTCAAGCGTGGGTTGAATGCGCGGCAGAGGTCACGAATATGCATGAAGCATGTGTGCGAGAGGTTGGATATATATATATATATATATATATATATATATATATATATATATATATATATATATATATATATAGGTGATTAGAGGAGATTATGCCAAGATTGCACACAGGGGAGTTGGAGGTGAAAGTGAGAGATGACGAGTGGGTGGTAGGTGTATGGAAGGGTTGGGGATTTTCTTGATATGATCTGGGAGGCCAAAGATATAATATTGGCAGAATTGAGGCAGGATTGAGGCAGAGGACGTTGGAGGACATCCATGCATTGACCACATCAACTAGTTGAGCATTGGAGGAGGAGAAAGCAAAAGGAGAGAATAAAATGAAGTTTGGTATGTGTCGTCTGTGTAAAGACAGTGGTCAACAGCAGTGACGTAGCCAGACTTAAATTCAAGAGGAGGCAACTCCAGGAGACATCCAGGTGTAGTAGGGGTGCGGACTGCACAGGTATAAGTTTGTATAACCCATAGAAAATTTGTAAAATCTAAAAAGCAAGGAGAGGCAACTGCCTCCTCTAGCCTCAATGTGGCTACGCCTATGGTCAACAGAAGATTTTATGAGATAGCTCAGAGATGTATTGTAAAGGATGAAGATTCAAATGACAAATTCCCACCAGCTATAATGAATACACTGTCACTGGGAAGACGAGATGCCAAAGGAGAGGACTGGCATCTGCCCTTATATGCCAAAGCTAAGAAAAATGAAGTCGCTAACACTTCATACACATGGCTGCCCCAGGGCTAGCTCAAGGGACTGCTCTTCTTCTTGGTCAGCAGCAACCTTCTGCCAAAACACCATGTTCAAAAATCACCTTTGTTAATATTCAGTTCAGTTATTCAGTTTCACATCTAGTTAAAACGATCAGAACTGGGTTAACTTTATTACATATCAAATTACATATCATAATTACTACATTGACAATGTATCCCTGTACCTGTACTTGTACGTACCTGTTAAGAACATTCAAAGGCACTGAACATATTCACTCAGTTATTTACTGAATGAAGAGACTTTTTAACAGGATATATTATGTAGATCAAACAGGGTAAATGCATGACATAACACTAGAAATTATAAAATGGGGCACAAAAGAGAGGAATCAAAGTTATTTTAACCAGCAGATCATGCTTAAACTATTTGTCATTTTGATGAAATAAGTAAAATGCATCATGAGCTGATTTCATTCTGTTTTTGAGAAATCGTTAAAGCTTCAAACGTCCTTAATAACTCAGTTCTTTGCAAATAAGCCTCAGGGAAATGTAAATACATTCACAGTCTATGAAAGAAAATGAAAACTGCCACTGAGTAATGTACTTCACCAAAAAATAGTGTTTCTGAGCCAAAGTGCAAAAGAATACAAGCAATCCAACAACAGAACAAATTTGCAACACACCATTTGCTTGGGACATGAATCTCAGGTGTCAAGGCAGGAAAGGTCAACGAATTCAATCAGCTGCTATACCAGGTGAAAATTATTTAATTCATTTACTAGACATCGCTGTTGCAGAATTTATGAGACCCGGTTTTATTTATAACATAAAAGGAAAAAGAATGGATGAGGATAAAAAAAACAGGTGCAAAACAGAAGCAATCATCAGGATGTTGACGAAACAGAAGAGGAAAGAAACATAATTTACACATTTGCAGGCAAGCAGTAAGTGCCATATTAATTATTAGTCCAGCGGAATCAGTGATTAGGGCGATCATGTCTTCGCCACTCGAAGGTCTTCTGAATATCGTCCAAGAACCATCATCTCCATGAATGGAACAACCTGCAACAGAGAAATACACCATCAAGCATAATCTACAACTCCAACAGAAAACAATGGAACAATCCATCTGCACAATAATGCAAAAGAACAACACTGCTATGAAGCACAAATTACAGCACCATTGTAAAACTGCAAAACGTACCAACTCAACTGTGATCAATGATCACTCTTATCACGCCACAGCATCATGCACTTACTATGTGTAGTGAGAACACCTCCGAGATATTCTTAGCAATGCAACACTGAGCAAAGTCAACAAAGCAGTCACTCCTGAGTGACATTGAATAAACCACAACCTGACATAAATTATGTTATGTTTCTTTAAACCAGGGGTGCGCAACCTTTTCGTTAATTTCGGCCGCATTACAGGTTCATATTCTCATCACGGCCGCATGGGCGGCGATTCCGGGGTCGAGGGGAATAAGACTCCCACCTTTATCAGTGGAGGGACATACTGTACAGTTTTCCCTCGCCCAAATTTTGAAGAAACACCAAAAAGGTTCACACATTTTGTGCGCGTGAGCGCGAAAAAATTTTCACTTCTTTTTTGACCAGATCAGTTCAAAAGTGTCCCGTGTCCCTTCCACCTGTCATACAAGATCGCCACCAGCGCACGACCGAAAAGATATCTGCTACTATTATTTAAGAGTAGGGCTATAATAGCATAGAGGTGAGGAATTTATTGTCACTTAAGGAACAATTTATATTCTTCATGGAATAGAATTCCACAGTTTCCTATTTATGAATTAATCTACACACGGCCGCCAAAACATTATCATTAACTCAACTGTTCACGGCCGCCAATTCTCCCTCTCACGGCCGCAGGTTGCGCACCGCTGCTTTAAACCATACCAAAAGCTGTATTATAATGAGGTTGCAAGACAATGAGATCAAAATGAACTATATTTGGGATTCATGTGTCCAACTGAACTATGTCAGAATTCATGTTACAAAAAACATTGTTAAATGGAAGTGATTGGGTATCAGTTTACCCCCCCCCCCCCAAAAAAAAAACCCCAATACATTTCAAGCACTAGGTCTTGAAATTGTCACTGGTATTCATAGTAACTGTAATAGCAAGATCCCAATTTCCAGAGATTTCAGCTTTAACTTATACCAATATTTTGCACTTCTGGTTTTCATTTTTACCTTGGCTAAAAGGTGAAAACAAGCAGGCACCCAGAGGCCCAGGTGCCTGTCAAAAGTGTAGCACCCAGGCTGTCTAACAAATACCCAAAAACTGGCAAAAGAAGCAAGAATATTTTAGGCAGAACTTTAGTTACAGGTTCACAGCTTAATAATGCGCAGTTATTGTGGCCTGTGAACAGTGTGAAGCCATGGGGTGGCAGGTATATATATAAAAATAAATATTTTCGTTTAATATCAATTCGAACTGATAAACCGCAGACGATTAATGTATCGGCTTGCTGTTGACAGTTGTCGATCAGTCAAGCATACAGTATAAACAACTTCTTTTTAGTTTATTCTCCAGGAATCAATAGAAATGATCTAATCTAATGACTTCTATGGAACTGTTGACAGAACAAACTGAATGAGCAGCGAATTCCCACGCTTCAGACGAGTGACCTAGAAATGCAACACTGTTTGCGTTCAGAGCACATGAAGAGTCAGAGCATCCATTGATCAAGTGAAGTATCTATTTATGTGAAGGGTGAGCATGGAACAGAGAGATAGGTCGACTGGTGATTAATGTGAAGTGTAAGGCATAATTGGAGATGGGATTCTTCTTTACTCAATATGCAGCCAGTGCAATGAATGCAATATGGGCATAATTTGCTGAAATGTAGGGAATCTTTGTTGCAGCCCTGGTACGAGAGTTTTGAACATATGTAGTTTATGCGGATTTTCCTTTTTGATACCAATGAGAAGTGAGTTACAGTAGTTAAGTCTGCTAAAAACCAAAGTAATAGCAAGGTGAAATGACAGAATGAGGGAAAGAGATCTAATTCTACGAACATCCTGTATGTTAAATAAAGCTGATCTGCATAATGCCGAAATAAGGTTAGAAAACGACATGGTGGATTCAAACACCACGCCCGTCCTATATGTATATGCGCAATTGGTGTGGTTAACAAGGAACCCACCCAACAAAACAGACATAAGCCAATCAAATTTATGGAGATGTTGGTTTGTGCCTAGCAGAAGAAATTCAGTTTCACAAGGATTCAGAATGTTTTATTACTAGCTATCCAAGATTAAACATCACCAACAACAACAACAGAAGTAAGTAGTTGAGACGACTAAGTATTCATGAAGGGCATAATTTGGTATTGTCAGCATACAAGTGGTAATCACTAGAGCTGTTGATACAGTAAGCAGTGAACCAAGTGGAGTGGTACATAATGTAAATACAAAACTTTGAGGTACAGCGCAATCCAAGACCGTGTGCACAGAAATGTCTTAATTTATATGAACTGATTGAGTATGGGATGCGGGACCAGACAGACTGAAAACCAGTGTTCAAGGCAGTGAAGAAGTATGATTAACAGTATCAAAACCAGCAGATAGGTCCAGGAGAATGGGCACTGACTTCCTTTTCCATGGAGATGATTATAATTAGTGCACTGTCGTATCAGTGGGCTGAAAGATATTGTGGCCTAGTAAGGCAACTGCTTACAAACAAACTTTGAATTGCCGGTAGGCCTAAATGCAGATAATGACCCACATGCGAGCTGTTGGACAATTAATGATGAAACGATGGATACTAGGATACCATCTAAGAATAGAGTTGGGAATCCGGGCCATACTTTACCAAACTTTCAAAACTGCTGGTATATCATCATTTGCAATAAAAACCGGTGATAATCCACTTTCCAGTAATAATGACAGTGAGAAAGATTTGTTTTTTCTCTCACATACAAAATTACTTTTGTAACACGTATTTCATACAGAATAACTGAGTCCCCCTCCAGCAATACTATATACCAGATAGCATGTTATCAACCTATACAACAGTAAAACAATTGCCAGTTTTCAAAGCAAATATCCATTCTGGGTTCCACCCACTGACGCCTTTGACTGTACAATCCTCAACGAAACTACCAGGTGCTGATAAGCGTTTCTGTTTTATAATATTTGAGGTGCTTTGAGCTTTAAGATATTTTGACTTTTTGTTTTGGCCACAAACCTCATCTTCAGATCCGAGCGCTTCTAAGACCATCTTCTCAATGTTACGCATGATTGCCATTTTCTGATGGGGCTTCAAAGGTCGAACAATTTGACCCACAGCAGCAGCCTGTCACAAAGTCATTACAACAATCTAAAGATGACCATTTATTGTCTTGGCCTAGTAGGCTCTTGTTCTAATACCTACCATAATCTGAAGACCTTGAAAGTGCTGTATCACAACAGATAAGGTATTGACTGATGGTCACTTCAAAGTGAAGCTGCAGTCCAGAAAAGTCCATCTGTGATCCAGAAGGAGGGCTATTAATTACTTTGCTCATTTGTATGTATGTATGCATGCCAGTCATGTACGTATATATGTGTATATATTTCTGCATGTATGCATTCATCTATCTCATCCTTTCTACAGAATCATTTAGGAGCCTTTCAGATACAATGAAACATGGCTAGTTAATAGATCAAGAAATATAAAATTAGGTAGTTGCAAATGTTTGTTGAGTTGTCTGTGGTCACACAGTACGAATGTGTATTTCTAGTAGAAGATTGCTGCTGCAATTCGCTGCCAAGTTTGCTTAGGGCAGACCATTGTGCATCATTACACCAACATTAGATATAAGTTTTCAGATTAGACTGTAGTACATTACCAGTTGGCCATCCTATCTGCTATTTGCCAAAACCTGATTAGTTAAAAATGTTAGACCTCTCTAGTCCATCCTAATCGTTTTTGATACTGATTGACAACATCAAACATATTTGTAAAAGAACTTTGTGTTGAGATACCTGTACCTTATACCAAAATGTGATGGAAGTTGCTGGACCACCGTGTAAGAGCGTTTCGAAATTATGAAACCTGAAAAGTGGAATACAACTAATCATTACAAACATGATTGAAATAATAGTCATCAGGAAATGGATTATAGCTTCATTGTAAAAAGCTTCAACTGTTTCATAATACACAGAAGCTATCTAGAGAATACCATCACAAAAAGTTATCAATTATTAAATACTATTAACTAAATAAAAATGCTCATAAACTGCCAATTGTGAATATGAATTATAGTCAGTCTCTCCTTCTCTATACGAAACTGCTAGCAAAGACCTTCAGCTGCACAAGCATAATTCAATCAATCAATAAACTGAGCATTTATATAGCACCCCTTCACGGAAACTATTCAGAGGTGCTCCCAGCCCAACCCCAGCAAAAGAGAACAGTCTTTAGAGCATTAGAAGCTTAGAAGGAAGCCCATTTCAAATTGTGGGTCCAATGACGGAGAAAGCATGCTGCTGCATAGTAGCGGCGCGTGCGAAAGGAACAGAGAGGTCACCACGGGTACACAGACAAGTTTGTGGTTCTACTAGGACTACAACACTGGTTCTAAGGCTAGTGAGAAGCATATCTGTGCTCTACTTGAATACACAGATACACAATAATTAAGAGTTTTACTGAGTTTTGCCTTTTGAAACAGCGTCCAAAATAAAACCAGTATCACTAGCAAAAACAGAATGTATGCATGCAAGCATGTATGTATCTATGTATCAGTCACTTTATATACACTCAATACACTTATGTAGCTCATACAGGTACTGCCTCTGTTACCCTAAACGATGTCAAAGTCCTCACAAACAAACCTTCAGTAAAAAATAGTGCATGAAACACTAAAAAACTACAAAAGTCAACTACATGTATATCCACAAGAGCATGCTTCTGAAAACATACGCAGACTTGTTGGTGTTCTGTACACAAGGAGAACCCAACCAACCAATTTGCAGCCAGAGCCGACACCATTTTCAGAGTCTCTGCATATATAGACTGACGAATGAATAACATTTAGCAGAAGAAGTCAACAGCATGTGGGTGCTTAACTGTCCAGCAGTCCTTGAAGATCATATTTAAGTAATAATAATCATTGATAATTTATCTCTCAATCCATCGGGTCTGTGCAGGACAGGCATTCATCATCAGCCAGTCAATTGGTCATAACACCCCTTCATGACTGATATTCAATGCCATTACAAAGATTCTCCAGGTCTTTCTGTGGGAGGCTTGACATGTACTGTCCAGTTGCCAAAAGCTTCTCTGAACTGGAGTTACATAAATGTCAGTAGACACTACATTATGAATAATTAACAGTACTCAAGACTAATTAATTATACTAGAAAACGGTAATTAATAGGTAATCCTACCAATAGGAAGGCAGATAAAGAACGTCACCCGGACCAAGAACAGCGTCTTGACCTTTGGCATCACGAAACTTTGGAAAGCGTTTGTAGTCAGGATTTTCAAAATCAACCTATCAGCAGCAAGAATAAGTAAAAACACAAAAAGAAATGCTAGATTGAAGCGAAATTTAAACTGACAAGAACTAAGGAACAAAAAAGAAATGTGCTAGGCTCATTTGTGCGAAATCCATAAAGTAAATTGAAACATCAACTACTGGTCATTTTCCAGGTGTTTAAGCTAAAAAGTGGCCAGTTTGCCTATGGGTACACAAGTTCATAAAAAAACTCAAAGATAATTGTATCGTATCTAGTAATTTATAAGGCGCCTCTCACAGCATAAACTATTCAGAGGCGCCCTCAGCGCAGGAGTCCCGTGGAAACAGAAACGTCTTGAGCGAGTGAGTACCAGTAGATGCCTGTACTGGGTGATTCCCGTCAAGAGCTTAGTTCGTAGTGGAAGGGAAGACCATTCCAGGCACAGCAAAAGCTCAACGTTGGGCCAGAGTGGTCCTAGTATGAGGGACAAAGAGATCAAGACAGCCAGTAGAGCGCAAAGGACGAGCCGAAGTTGCAGAGAGAGGTTGCCGCATAAGGTCGGAGAGGTATTTAGGGGCAAGTCCTAGCTGGGACTTTGAAACCAGAAGGAGGATCTTATACTGGATACGTGAAGTAATCGGGAGCCAGTGTAGGATTTCAGTCATATATGTGGAGATATGAGCAAAGTGAGGAAGACGTGCTATGAGCCTAGCAGCAGCATTTAAGACTGACTGGAGGGGGGAGAGGCATAGCATGAGGAGACCGAGGAGAAGCGAGTTACAGTAATCAACCTGAGAGCAAATGAATGCATGCACAATGGAGGTAAAGACCGTAGGTATAGTGGATCGCCTGATAGCATTCGTCTCAATTGGAAGAAGCAGGAGCGAGTCAGAGTCGAGATGTGTTCAGCAAAGGTGAGGGAGGAGTCAAGAGTGACACCCAGATCGCGCACACTTGAGGAGCAGGTATAAGAGGGAAACTTGAGGGCCAGCAGTAAATAATCAAGCTTATTTAGCTGTTGCTTAGTCCCAAACCAAATCAACTGGGTCTTGACGGAATATAAACAAAGTCAGTTAGCTAACATCCAAAGGTGCAAGTCATGGGAAAGTGCATCAACGGAGGAAACATTGAAAAGTTGATCAGCTGGTGGACCGTGGACACACGCTTGTGCGTCATCCAGCTTGGCAGGAAACATCTTTGAGAATGTTGAATATGTAGAAGGTAATACAATGCATACATGTTCTGTTACAACAATTACCCTTATTAGTTTATTTTATCCACCATTACCAAAGCCTGAACCTGTGCTCACCAATACCACAATCAAAACAAAATTATTTTTATTGTGCTGTGGACTGTCTTCCAGAAACACCTGTCTGCTGAAAAATTTGAATGTTTATGACAGATGCAGCTAAAGAGCTTTTCTCAAAACTTAGTCAGACAAGACAGTTGGTTCACTGGACTGATTTCTAATCATATCGAGTATTTGCCTTTAGATGGAAACCCTCTCAGCTTATCTCAAGTCGAGAGTTCTTACATAGCTAACATAACTTGGAGAGGTACTAAAAAGGTGCTATCTGAATGACAACAGATGTATATGTACATACATCCTATATGGAAATGTATGCAAATGATAACAAAATAATCAATTAATTCTATATGTCTGGTAAACTATGGCCCAGATGCCCAAGTCCATTCTGAGGATACCCGTCGCTCAGTCATTGGATAATTAAATTAATCAATCATCTAACAGACCATATGTCAGACACTATATGCACTGAGACTTAATTCAGGTTAGTCAAGCATTACCTACATGGCCACCATATCTTTCAGCCCACCAGTACAGCAGTGTACTAATTTATACTGAGTCCTTAAGACTCCACTGATCGATAACAACTGTTGACAGCAAGCCGATAACTGCCACCCCAAGGCTAACAGGCCAGGGACATTACAAAGGTGTAAGCCTGTGACTACCAGAGTATTCTCCCTAAAATAATCATGTTTCTTTGGCAAGGTTTCAGTATAAGATTCGTGGTCTGAGTGCCACCCTTCTGGTGGGTTCCTGGGTTTTCAGGCACCTGTTGAGAGGTCTGGCAATGACATTTCTATTTAGAAACAGATTAAAACAAAGTAGTTTGGCCCAAATTTTGCAGCAGAGTTAACTGAAATATGACCATGTCCCTTTTCCTGACATCATATTCTCTACCTCTGTGCGAGACTAGGGCATTATTCTTGATCAAGAGCTAACGCTTCTTAACCATGTAAACAATGTATGTCATATCTGTTACTAGGTGTACATATCTGTCAGATCCATTCTGTGTGATCATCACTTACTACACAGTCTGCTTCTGCGCTGATCCACGCTTTCCTTTCCTCCAGAATCGATTTTGGAAATGCTATATATTCTGGTCTGGACTCCTATCTTACCTTGAAAAATTTTAGTCTGTTCTTGACACTTCTGCTCGCCTGATTGGTGACATCCCGACATTTGGCCATATATCTACCCGTATATGAGATACCATGGACTGGTTGCTCATCCTCAATGCTTCGAATTTAAGATTTGAACTTTCATGCAGAACTGCTTGGTGGGAATTGCCAGATCTTATCTTGGCTCACTGTGTATCTCTACCTCATCTGTTCCTTGCCACAGGTTCATCAGTTCTGCTGATCAAGGTGTTCTTCTTGTCCCACAGGTTTGCTCCTCTACAACTCAGCAAAGAACCTTTGCTTTCAACAGTCCTGTGGCCAGGAAAAAAGTAGAGCTGAGCTAGTCAGCTTATCTCCGTCTTTACAATTTGTCATTTATGCTATTTAACAAGTTCAGAGGCTCAATTAGAAGCATCAAAGCAGCAAGCATTATGATCACATTGTAACGTCTACAGTGCAACTGTAACAGCCTATCCCACAAAACAATATGCTGGTTGGCAAAATGTCCCTTCTGAGGAGAATTCCTTGTTGCTCTCCATTAGCTATGAGCCATGACAGCAACCACCAAAAACTTGAGAACTTTACCCTAGCATACTGCCTTTACCAAACAACTTCTTAAGTTCTCATATAGCTTGTCAGATCCCAATCTGGCTTGCACCATCAAATAATATCAAATGACATACCCTGCAAACACATATCTACGGCTATGTTATAGTATACCATGACAGATGTTTTTATAACACCTTCTATATATCTCTAAACATACTAAACTAATTTGCATCAGATTATTCTGGACTTGTTGGCAATCAGTCAAAACACTGACAAGTGAACTTTTCTCCTCACCTGACACTGTCGGTCGTGTGGATGAAACACCGGATATGGATAGAGGCATTCAAACTGATTTGGTGGAAACAGAATAACTCGTTTGTAGCCCAGAACCTGACCAAAGAAATTCTCTTGCTCATCGTAATGACATGGGGTCACGTTCCCTACAAAGGTTAAATAAATACATGAATAGCAGGGAATAAAGACAACATGACACAAAATGCAAAAAATGAAGAAATTTAGGCTCCAGTTAAATTCCACCACATTTCAACCAAAGATGATATATACCAAACACATATTATCACCCAGACAACTTCAAGTATTGCTACAAACAATATTTGACTGTAAATATTGTCTGCAGTCAAAAGGTGCTATAGAAATATCTACCAGTCTGTTTGCAGTATGAGCTTTGTATATGTGCATACGTATCTGGGTTTTAATAGAGTGCTTTTGTAAGAACCTCTCACAAGCACTGTGCACATGGCTGTCGAAGAGATTTAAAAAGGTTCATGTTAACGAACGAGAATTAATAATGCAACATGTTTCATAGTACTATACAATGTATTTTGAGTGTTGGCCGATATCTACGTTACAATTCTAATTCATCGCATTGAAATACACATTTTTTTATTTGGGCAAAATTAACAGGAACAGTGCTGATCTAATGTTCACAGAGACTGTTCCATAGGGAAGGACCTACGCAGGACAGTGCGCGGTGTGCTCATGCTGGTATGGAAGCGAGGAACTTGTAGATCTCCCCAGGCAGCCGAACAAAGAGACTGATGACTCGACTGCATACCAATCAGCACCAATAACTCTTGTAAACATGTTGAGGAAGAGCCAACCAACAAGGAACAGAACCTTGAAAATGATTCTTTCTTCAATAGGTAGCAAGTGCAGCATATCTCTCATACAATATGAAATATGAATGTTGACAAGTTGGCACTAGACAGGCAGCACAGTTCAGAACAGACTGGAGCTGACAGATTCTGAATTTTGGCAAGCCTGCAAGGATGGAATTGCAGTAGTCCAGGAGTGTCAGCACAAAATAAAGTAGTACAGTCATTGCAGCACTACACAATAGATTGTACCATATTGACTGAATTTGATGCAGCTGGATAGAGACATGACCTGCACACAGGGCCGGATAAACAAATGTGGTGGCCCTGTTCAGTAAAACTGTGGGGGCCCCAGCCTCACAAAATCACAACAAAAGGCCGATTAAGGAGTTTTATTAATCGAATCAACATTCGTCTATTATTAATTCGTGTCTTCTGGTCTAGGAGAGATCCCCCCGGAAATTTTCCCCCCGGAGATTTCTCCCCGGACAATTCCCCCCGGAAATTTCCCCCCTAGGAAAATTCCCCCCGGACATTTCCCCCCAACGATTACTTACCTAGCATAAACATTTCATTTGCTATTTTATATCAACAACAAAAAAACACCAATATGATAAAACATTATTTCAAAACGATTATTGTTGTTAATCTAAGTTAAAATATAAAGGTAAAAACGTAATTGAAAAAGACTACTAGTGTTCATAGCAAATGTTTTAACTGTTAACCCAACAGGCGACTGTGTTCAGAAATTAATGTTCATAGCAATTGCTCTCAAGAAATCGATGATGTTGCGATTCTCAAAGTCTGCCACAAGTTATTAAATATCAATTGATCAAGAGTTTTGGCAAATTTATTAAGCGTTTACTTTAAACATCAAAGTGAATATACGTTAATTAATTAGTAATTAGTAGTTCCGGGAGGAAATATCCGTTTTTTTTATCCTATTCAAACGTCCGGGGGGAAAAAATCCGGGGGAAATGACGGGGGGGAAATCTCTGGGGGGGAATTTCCGGGGGGATCTCTCCGGATCCCGTGTCTTCTTTGTCTTTGTACAATATCAGTTGGTCTTACAATTAACCAGTCTAGTATTAAAGTGTACCAGGGACGTCATTGGGGGCATTTACCCCCTGATTTTTGGAAAAAAAGAAAAAAGGATGTAGAAAAGAAAAGGAGGAAGAAAAAGTAGTAAAAAAATAAAAAAATAAACTCAAATTCGGGGACATCTATTCAGACTCATTTGCAGCATTGGCTTACAGCTTTGCACGTGTAGACTAAATACAAACAAAGGGGCGATCCCAGGCGATTTCTTCCGTGGTGGAGGGGACAAGACCCCATCTGCAACAGTGGGGGGGGGGGACACAGTAGACAGATTTTTAAGAAACACCAAAAAAGGTGAACAAATTTTTTCACTTCTCTTTTGACCAGATCAGTTCAAAGTGTCCCATATACCCCACTTGTAAAACATGATCGCCGCCGCTGAATACAAAACTTAACAAGCTGTTCAAGTTCCCCCCTGAAAAAAATACTCAAATGACATCCTGCCAGGCTGCTCCCCCCCCCTGGAAAAAGCTGAAATGACGTCCCTGAAGTGTACATCTCTTATGGTCTAGCAGTGTTACAGTGACTCGAGGTAAAAGAATATTACAATTGCAGGCCTAGAACAATACAGAAAATAAAAATATACTGTAGAGTGTACACAATAAATTGATGTCATTTTATAATGCGTCACATAGCACTTGAGTTCCGGTCAGGTAATAGGCGTAAGTGTTTTAATAATCCAGTAAAATAGGTCTCACTAGCATATCTGGCTATTTTGAGATGAATCTGCCTGATAATGGAAACTCCAATAGGGGCCAACACATGTACGAAAGTTATGAATTTGTGTATATTAAATGAGTAGTTTCGAATAATTTGTTCTTCTGAGTTTTACTCAGTTGTACTCTTAGACTTAGCAAATAACAATAATTATAAAATATTGAAAAAAAAATTCTTTTTGCATGTGTGGGGGCCCCTAAAGTGTGGGGGCCCCTGTTCGGCCGAACATGTTGAACATGCCTTAATCCGCCTCTGCCTGCACAATGAGTTAACATGGTTAGCCATGGGCAATTCATCATCGCTTAATTGGAGGAGGAAGTTAACATTGAAAGCGGGTGTTTGTTGCCTTGTGATAAGAGAAAGGAATGTTAAACCACACCTTCCTGTGAAATCAGGAGCAGATTTGATGTCAACGGACCCCAGTTGTTGCGTACTTGTTGACTTGTGACCCACTTCCAGTTAAATTGAAGGAAGTCACGGACGATCTGAGGCCCAACTGTATCATTCAGACCTTGTTGGAGATATATTCTACACAAGAAACATGCTAGCTCTACTCAATAAATTTGTAGATATAAAAATTAACACCAGGCAACAACACACAAAAAAAAAAACTTGATGATTTTCGACGAACTGAAAATATCCAGATTAGTAGGTTGATAGTAAGTAAGTAATGTATGCATCCCAAACCTTCTTATATGCCATCAGCAAGTAAGTAAGTAAGTATATTCTTTATTAAACGCTAGCAAACGCACAGCGCTTTACATACAATTTTACACAAAGAGGAAAGAAAAATATAACAGTAATAATGACGTTAGATTATAAATGAAATAATTATAAATGAAATAATAGCAACAGAGCCTAACTGTACAGCATCCTACCCAGGACACCTAGTCGGGTAAGGGAGTCAATCTAGGGAGAACCAGATTATGAGTTAAGTTAAATGTCGGTCACCACAACGTGCCAGGGGCTAAAAACGATTTCCGCATATAAATGCTGGCCTTTTTTAAGAAATGCTGGGTCTTGTTTTGGCATTCTTCCAGTGCCAAAACAAGACCCAGCATTTCTCAGTACATGTTTTGGACAACAGTATGTATGCTACTATTACAATATGAAACCATTGTAAATGAAGCTGAGAAAGACACAGAAAGTGTGTTTTATCTTTGCAGTTTGCGATATTTGTGGAAAAATGAAAAACAAATACAGTATTTTACTAAGACGTATATATGATTTGTGCACATAAATGTCAAACTCTTTCTCAGGAGAAAGTCGTTGTGAAAAGGAGGTAGAGAAACACATAGGGAAGGCAAATGCTGTGCTTGGGAGGCTTGAAAAGATATGGAAGAATAATGAATGCATGCAGTATGAAGACTCATACATGTATATGATGCCATAGTGTTAACTGTATTGCACTTCCTCAATGTTAAATTATTGACCTTATAATCTAATGACTTCTCCAGCACCGTTATAATGCACAAGGCCACAGTCGATGGTCATTTCAAGTGAGATCATAGTAAAGAATCTTAATCTATTGCAGAAGTCCAGTCAAAATCCGAATGATCAGTGACTTCAGAAACCACGCTATGGTAGACAACTGAGTTGAAACAGATGTCACACCTGAATCACATTAAAGAATTTGGCAATGAATTCCAATGATTTGGACAAGCTACCAAGAAGGCCTGAGAACCCATCTGTGGCTGGGTGCAGACCACAACACAAGTCAAATTGCCAGTTGATCAATTGCAATATATTTCCTGATATGATGAATTAAAATGCCTTGTGACAATGAGACAGCTTTTAAAGTGTAACTCAATATGTAACAAGTGAAACAAATTACAAATGCAATATGTGTGCCATATGCTGATATTTGGGAACCCTGGATCAACAACTTGGCAATAAAATACCTGCTTAGATTTGTCTTAATCTACTTAGCCATTCTCTGTGATTACAATTGCAATTAAAAACCCAGAAAGGTTTCAGCATGGAAGCAGTTAAATCTGAAACATCAAAGTCAGCATCAAAGTAATTTTTATTTTAAAAGGTCTTCAAAGGTTGCAAAGAATACATGTATCCAGATATGCATGAATACATACATAAATATATACATAAGACATCAGGGCTCAACCCAGCTCATGTCTACAAGTGTAAAAGATTAAACTAGATACACCGGCACATAATATAGCCAAATAATATTCAAAATTCTTGTTTTATTGCTAAATTTATGCTTTTTACTATTATTATTCAATTAATGAATGAGGTAATTTCCTCCTCCTGTATTGTAATTAAACATTAGCAGTATTTATGAAAATTACCGTTTGTCCTTTTCAAGTGGCTTCTTCATTAAATCGTAAAATTCGCTGAATTTCATTTCTAATCGTTTTGTTGGTGGTTGAAACGACCCACTGCCCTGCAGTTTCTTTTCCGCCTTCTTTTCATCATAATATTTGAAGAGATGATTTGGTGAATTATAGACAGAGAAGTTACCATCTCCAATGTGTTCTCTCAGGTAATCCAGATCCCACTTGTGTGCTGATCCTACGAGATCTGTGTCCGTTATAACTACAGGTTGCTGGACAGGCAGATATCAAAGCTTAGTAATTTCATCCTCATGTAATCTAATCACTAAAGCACTACTGAATTACACAGCGTCTCTACAATCCCTAATTAATACTAACAACCACGATTAACAGCTTTTCTGGGCACTATTAATTATTATCTACGATTTACTTGCAGAAATTTGAATACATTTAAAAATTTACCCAGAATTATTAACTATTTAATAAAAATGTAACCGTTAGATAAATCATTTTGTTGTTTTTGGACACGTCGTGCTTATAGTACATCTCATTGGTCGGGACTCGATTAAGCACTGCCTAGCGGGTAAACGACGAAGTCAAGATGGGAGTACTGCGATGAAGTTTACCCCGTTTGAAATGAGTTCGTCGACCTTCGAGTCAGTAAAGCTGAGACGCAGAATCGGTTCCACAGGAAAATTGTATTTCCTGAGCTGATCTTCCGTCCAACTCTGACCCGCCATCGTCAAAGCTGACAAGAATCACGTTCGTTCTGTCGCTATTTTTAGCCTTTGTTTTGTTTCTGCAATCTTATTTCTTTGTCTTCATCGTCGATACTTTCCGTTTGGGAGAGTGTTGGTATTGTTATGTCATGTCGCCGTCGTCGCCTAAGAATGGTCGTCACTTTGCGATGGTAGGCTATATGAATGGGTCAACATTGTCCAGCATTTCCTATCTCGTATTGCAGCCATTAGTCTGGTTCCAGATAGTCCAATCCATTTTATAATGTTGTCAATCCAGGATATTCTTGGTCTGCCGCGGTTGCGAATCCCTTCTACAAGACCCGTCATCAGGCTGCCTTCGATACTGTGCTTCGATGTTGTTATGTCCTTCGGCTGCCGCATGATGTGTCCAAAGTAGCCTACCTTAGCTTGCGGGTTCGGACGTGGTTCAGCAGTTCGCTTTTTTGTCCTCGCGAGCTTGTATGTTTGTTCGGTGGTCGTCCTTTTTGTCCAGGGAATTCTTAGCAACTTTCTGACGCACTTAATTGTTCTCGAATGCTTGTGTTAGTATTAAATGTTCATAATAATAATTTAATCGTTTATTAAATTCAAATTGACAATATTGCATAATATAGTAGTAACTAGTTACAGATGATAACAAGTTTAACAAGAGTCGTCTGAGTGGAACTGCAGCTGTATGGCAGCCTACAATAATTAAGGCGCCCATCTTTCCTACTGCTCATTTTACAGTCCCCCTAGGGAGTGTAACGAGTGAAAAGGCTGAGTCAAATTATGGGGCTAGCGGGTATCGAACACGCGTCCTTCTGATCTTCGGGCCAACGTGTTACCATTCAACCAGTTAGCGCCCCGTACGTTGCCCGTGTATACATTGGGCTCGTGTGATCTCGTGCTGGTGCCAGTGTCAGTGTAGGAATTCCTTGAAATAGCTTCTATAAGTAATTTTAATTACAGGGTCAATAACACTCACAAAAACGGCTTCTAGTTCAACTTCGTGGGTTTTTGGTTTTTTGCACATGATTGGCTAAACACCACCAGAGTTTGAGACTATCAGTCTCATGAGCGGCGATCCCGGGGAGTTCGAGGGGGACAAGACCCGCACCTTTAACGGGGTGGGGGGCGTGGGGGGGCAGTATACAGTTGTCTCCCACAGTTTGAAGAAACACCAAAACACCTCTTTTTTACCAGATCAGTTCAAAAGTGTTGAGTGTCCCCCTCTGTGAAACAAGATCGCCGCTGCTACTTAGTCTACACGTTCAGAAGGGCCGCAAAATGTTTGCGCCTATAGGGCCCCATTTTCTGTAAACGCGCCTCTGCTCATATTCACGTCCTCATCTGTATTCTTGAAAGAATTCACCACCCTCCTCTCCATTGCGGCAACTATACACCCTATGAATTTCTGATTACACTCAGTGATGGGCAATAGTTAACTAAAAAGTTGCTAACTTTTAGTTTAACTAAATTTTTTTAGTTAAGGATGAAGTTTAACTAAAACAAAATAGTTTAGTTAAAACTATAGTTTAACTAAAAAAATTAGTTGCTAACTAAAAAGTTTAACTAAAAAAATCAGCAATATGCAACTATTTTTCCACAATGAATATTGAACACACCTTTAACAAGACACATTTTAACACTGCATGGTTTTAGCATTAACAGCCTGTGTTTTCAAATTCATACACTAAGTACAGTACGCCTGTAGCCTACTGTATGCTAGAACAGTACACATTGCATAATTTGAAGGTGAAATTATCATTGACGCTCTGCATTATTACAGTTCGCTTAACCTCTGTTATTGTGAAAATGTTTGTCGTAAAAAGTTGGAAAAAGTTGGAAAAAGTTTAACTACTTTTTTTTAGTTTAGTTAACTAATTTTCAAAATCAGTTGCCAACTTTAGTTAAACTATTTTATTTTAGTTGGAAAATAGTTTTAGTTTAACTAAGAAAAAATAGTTTAGTGCCCATCACTGATTACACTGGACATCAAATGTTATGCTTCCTGAAAACTCGTACCTTGTGTAGGCCCCTATTATGGGAATCTGATCACGATCGGGAATGACCTTGAAACTTTTCTGTCACGTATAGGCCTACAGCTAGTTTGGAATCGCCTATTTTGGCGATTCAATCTAGCATTTTTAGTCTACTTATCTTTCCCACAAAGTAAGCTGTTTTGTGTAGTCCAGGCATGCCTGGACACACGCGCGCGCGTGCACACATTCGTTTATAAATGACAGACCACATGGACTTGCACTCGGTGCAAGTTGCACAACGTACAATGGCGATACACTGGTATCAAAAGATACCAGTTTGCCTGGTCGGGCCTTTCTCCGGTCATCTGCCCGTGGTCACTTAATTGTTAGTTCCTTGGATGCGCACTGCTACTGCCCAGTCTCGTAGTTTTGCGGCTGTGGGCCCTTCCAGCTGGAACAGCCTTTCTCAAGGCTTTAGGCTTGTCCTCCTCTCTGTCTCTTCTGTCCAGTTTCGCAAGCGCCTGAAAACATTTCTCTCCGTTAGTGAAGATACAGACCCGGGTCGGGAGCGCCTCTGATTTTTGAGTGGCGGCGCTGACGCTATATAAATTCTCGATTACAAAAATAATAAGGCTTATCCCAAACTTGTTCAGGCATACTTTGTCCAGTCTTGTTGTCAAGACCTTAAATCTCAAGACCAAGACCAAGACCAAAACTTTGAACCTCGAGACCAAGACCAAGACTTTGAACCTCGAGACCAAGACCAAGACCAAGACTTTGAACCTCAAGACCGAGGCCAAGACCCAAGAAATCAGATTCAGTCCAAGACTTCTGTTTCCTTACAAAAAAATTGTCAAGTCAGACTACTCGCTATTTTAATGAAAATGCGAGTCTTTTATTTTATTCAGGCAAATTAACTTTAAATGCAGACTGCAGAGAATTCCGAATTTCGTATTTACAAAAGTCCTTCATGCAAAATGTTATTCCAAATGCCTTTTTGTATTTTATAAAAACGAATTCGCTCAGAATTTTCTGACCAAGGCGTGCCTTGTGGGGCCTCATAAAAATTCCGCCATGTGAAAAATACTTTCCACTGGTGCTGAAGTCGCTGACACACACAGTAGCTTTTCAAGCATTGGATGCAAATGTAAATCGTGAGCCTTTTTGAAATCCTCCCATGGTTTATCAGACCGTCTTGCTTCAGAACAAGTCTCTGCAGGGCTTTCATAGCATATACATAGCATAACTTAGTTGCTGCTGCCGATGGGTTTTCCTGACCAACAAGGCTTGCATTCGTCCGTAGGTATTTGTCGTAGGCTATGATGCAAACAGTCTTGATAAATTTTTAAATTCTTGAGTTTTGTTAAATGACTGTTCATATTGACAGCCGGTCTTGGTCTTGTGAGACCAAGACCAAGACTTTGAACCTCAAGACCAAGACCAAGAGTTTTGGTCTCAAGACCAAGACCAAGACTTTTGAAAACGAACTCGAGTGCACTCGAGACCAAGACCTTGGTTTCAAGGACAACAAGTCTGACTTTGTCACGATGGATGCTGGCAGGACAGGCTACAAAGCAGCTCGCCTACACAGATGCGTTGATATCAGTTTCTATGTGTGTTGATGCACATGTTCTACGGGCATTGATATAGCTTTGCGTATGTAATTAACAATAGCATTTATTGTGTACAGGACAATTAGTTACAGCAGAAATGTTTCTTCAGTGTCGTAACAGCCACGATACATCTGTGGCGTGTGCAACACTGTGAACGCCTAAGCCTCAATGACGCAGCACGACTGCACTTATTAAGATCACACATGAGCTCTAGGCCTACTTCAGTTGTAAAATTGATGATTAAGATAAACCTTGCATGGACTCCTCACATTTTGCTGTCCAACATGTGTTGTTGATCTAAGAGCTTGACTTAGAGGTACTCGAAGTCAACACCGTTCGCACTTCGCAGTCCCGATGATATTGCGAGTACAGTATATATATGAAGAAGGATCACTTGGCGGGCTGTTACTTATGTTTGACAGAGGCGGCGATCCCGGGGCAAGACCCTCACCTTTAACAGTGGGGGGGGGGGCACAGTATAAGTTGTCCCCCCGAATTTTGAAGAAACACCAAAAAGTCAAAATTGTAATTGTTTGACCTCTTTTTTGACCAGATCAGTTCAAAACTCTTTTTTGACCAGATCAGTTCAAAAGTGTGCCTCCCACCTGTCCAACAAGATCGTCGCCTCTGCTGTCTGACCATTGTCTCTGGCTTCTCTGCTAAAAGTAAGAAATCTATTGAATACCCCAATCTGCCTTCAGCCAGGAGACCTGCAGAGCCGCATGACGAAAGTTTACCTGTACCGAAGTCATCAGAGTCATCAAGCATAGCTAAGGCAACGAAGATGCTGCAATGCATGAGTTTTCAGCGACATGTGTTGTACTTGATGGTTTTGTATGCTTGAAGCACCTTGTTAACCAGCTGGAATTAGTTCAGTGCTCTGTAGTTACCAAGAAAATTCTCAACAACATCCTTGAATGCCTTCCTTGCAATTTTCTCTGACCCCACTGGTAGATCTTCGTAGCGCTTATCATTGATGACATGTATGATTGTTAACAGCTGGACCAAGGAAAATGCCTTCCTTATTCTTCAAATCAGTTATTCTTGGAAATACCGCTACAATAGAATTAGTAAGATAAGATAATAATATAATAATAAGATAATTAATAATAGTAGTAGCAATAGTAATAGTAACAGCAGCAACAGTAGCGGTAGTAGTAGTGGTAGTAGTAAAATTAGCAGCGGCGTCGGCAGGCTTAAAAAATTGGACGCACGCCTCCCGTTTCCTCCCATCCACACCCGTCCCCTGTCTGCCACTCGTAGTCATACAATGAAAATGACTCACAGTGACTCATAAAAGTACAGTATAACACATGCATAATTATGATATCATTAAATAAATCATTATTTGCGATATTATTTATACATACTCAGGGGCGTAACTTTGGTATAAAAAGTGGGGGTACCAACTTCTTACCTACACGAAGCAAGGCGGAGATTGCGATATCTGGGAAGGCACAATAATAAAATATTCATGGGCATCGTTCAGAAAGTGAGGGTACGGTATCCCCCAGTCCAAAGAGGGGGTACGGGTACCCCTTGTGCCCACCACAAATTACGCCTATGTACATACTGTATGGTAAACCAAAATTACACAGTGAAATTGTCAAAAATATCGATGCAATGCCTAATCCTCGTGTGGATTTGATTTGGTGGGTGGACGCACGTGCGTCCAGTGTGTCACGCTGCCGGTGCCCCTGAATATTAGTAATCTTGGTAGTGATAGCCGTAGTTAGGTCAATACAAGAAAGTGTACCCCTTTTACCCACCACAAATTACGCCTATGTACATACTGTATGGTAAACCAAAATTACACAGTGAAATTGTCAAAAATATCGATGCAATGCCTAATCCTCGTGTGGATTTGATTTGGTGGGTGGACGCACGTGCGTCCAGTGTGTCACGCTGCCGGTGCCCCTGAATATTAGTAATCTTGGTAGTGATAGCCGTAGTCAGGTCAATACAAGAAAGTTACTAGTCCACCATTACATCACTCTGTCCGAAAGTCACTTTACTGGTTTAAAATACCTGTACAAATAGAATACGAAATCCACTCTCCTACAACACACTCCAATCTCCCAGCCCTCCTGTCTTCGTCAGTTATTGACAATCCAACCACTTCGCTCAACCTCGGGACTAATACTTTTTCGCTCTTCCGTCACCTCATCGCTAACATTTGGAAATCGCTCCATAATAGCCACAGTTGTGCCGCCTCTCTGAAATAAACTCCAGCCAGAATTACAACAAATATTGAGATCTGATCTTTCTTACGAACTCGACCAGAAACCTCACCTCTTGTTATCTGTCCACACCCCGCCAGTATGCCCACATGGAGCCCATGTTCATTCATTCATTCATTCATTCATTCAGAGGACTTATATAGCGCCCCTCCAAGATACCTACTCAGAGGCACTCACAGCCCAACTCCGGCGATAAAGAAAAGTTTTCAGATGCTTGTAAAAGGTGTATGCAGAGTCCCTAGCTAAAAGAACACGCAGATCAGAAGAAAGGTTATTCTAGGTGGTCGCCTCAACCTCTGAAAAGGCATGATGTTGCGTCTTTGAATTTTGCGCAAAGGGAACAAGAAGGTCACCTCGAGATGAAGAACAAAATTTCCGGGGCCAGCCAAACCTGAGGTTGGGCAAGTGGCACCGCCAGACCCTAAATGGCACCGCCAGACCCAGACCAAAGTCGCACATTCATTGCGCTGGGATGCCTGTGAAACAGAAAGCCAGTGGATCATGCTACGCATATAATGCAAGACATAGTCACATTTTGAAATGCTTCCAACAAGCCTATAGCAGCTGCTCGCAGCATGCGCTCAAGCTGCGCAATGCGTCGGAAGGGGAGGGCAACGCAGATGGCACTGCAGCTGTAGTCAACCCTATTAGAAACAAATGCTTGAACAAAGGCAAGTGCGGCATTGGGTGAAAGTGAACGGGAGATGATGACACGCAGTTGTCGCCACTTAAACAACAAGCACGGCATAAAAGAAATATAGGACCCATACTCCCATATGGGACTCATCTAGAACCCATATCGGTCCATATAACGCCTATGAAAATGCTGGCAGGACTGCAGGTCTTTCACTGAAACGGAAAACACGTACTGCCCGTTCAAAAATCCTCTGCCCTCACCTCTTATCGCCACTTCAAATCTGACTGTCTGCCTGCCTGACTGTTTGGTTCTTCATCTGAAACCGATTTTTATTCTATACTTGCCTGTTAATTTTGTTTTGACTGAGCGCCTGTGAATGAACTGGTTCCTGCAACTTGGCTTTCTTGGAGCGCTCTAGAAATCTTGAAATTACGACTACGATTGAATATATTTGAGAAAATTCTTTCTTAAAGCTAGTAGCACATGTACATTCGGTAGCCTATACGAGGATCTAACATGGTAGGCCTATGACGCCAATTCAAGGGAGCAGCACAGATGAAGAATCTCACCCAAAGAATTTATTTATCCAAATTATCAGAATGTAGATGACTGCAGATTAGATATGGTCGCTATAGAAAAACCCGTGCATAGGACCTACATAAGTTAAAGTCAAGCTATCTTGCCGTACGTTATCTCATCCTACGTAATGTAGATGTAAACCTGTAGTAGTATCCAACCAACGGCTGCCAGTCCTTGACGTCGATCTTACTCTACTTTTTAGAGAATATATTAGTTTTACTCATTCTTGTTGTCAAGACCTTAAACCTCAAGACTAAGACCAAGACCAAGACTTTGAACCTCAAGACCAAGACCTTGAACCTTGAACCTCGAGACCAAGACCAAGACCAAGACTTTGAACCTCGAGACCAAGACCAAGACTTTGAACCTCGAGACCAAGACCGAGACCAAGACCCAAAAAAATCACATTCAGGCCAAGACTTCTTTTCCTTAAAAAAATGTGTCAAGTCGGACTATACTCGCTATTTGAATGAAAACGTGATAGTCTTTTATTTTATTCAAGCAAATTAACTTTAAATGCAGACTGCAGAGAATTCCGAATTCGTATTTACAAAAGTCCTTCATGTAAAATGTTGTACCAAATGCCTTTTGTATTTTATAAAAACCAATTCGCTCAGAAGTTTCTGACCAAGACGTGCCTTGTGGGGCCTGATAAAAATTTCGCTATGTGAAAACATACTTTTCACAGGTGCTGAAGTCGCTGGCACACACCGTAGCTTTTCAAGCACTGGATTTAAATGTACAAATCGTGTCTTTCTGAAATGTACAAATCGTGTCTTTCTGAAATTCTCCCATGGTTTATCTGGCTCAGAAAATGTCTCGGCAGGGCTTCCATATACAGCATAACTTAGTTAGGCCTACTGCTGCCAATGAGGTTTCCTAACCAACAAGACTTGTAACCGTCCGTAGGTATTTGTCGTAGGCCATGATGTAAGCAAGCTTCATAAATTTTTTAATTCTTTAGTTTTGTGAAATGACTTCATATTGACAGCCGGTCTTGGTCTTGGTCTTGCGAGACCAAGACCAAGACTTTGAATACCAAGACCAAGACCAAGACTTTGAACTTCAAGACCAAGACCAAGACCAAGACTTTGAACTTCAAGACCAAGACCAAAACCAAGACTTTTGGTCTCAAGACCAAGACCAAGACTTTTAAAAACGAACTCGAGTGCACTCGAGACCAAGACCTTGGTCTCGAGGACAACAAGTCTGGTTTAACTATCGGTCCTCTGTGCCTGCAGCGCTGCCAATGATAGATGCGAGACGCCACATACGGTCCATCCCATAATATTAAGTGGCGTCGCAATGCCTTTCTAATCAGTGATCGCGGCACTAAAAGATGGCGGTGCAATAAAGCGATTTTCTGTGGCGGGTGTCAATCGAGATAAATAGACCCTCCATATAATACGACGTATAGATGCTATTACTGGTTGTGAGGTGCATGAATCAAGGCCTACAGAGAAAACCTCGTTGCATGATAATCCTCGTTGCTAAATCTGCCCCAGATTGGCTTCATATAGCGTAGGCGTCTCATGTACAAATCAAAATGAAGACGGATCGACGCAGATTTAATTTGACGAGCGTCGCAAGGTGGCCACCGAACCCAGAAATCAAGAAACATATACGGGCGGCCACGAGTCAGCTGCCTTTATATAGCGCACGTTTAAGCCAACCAACGATGATATATAGGCGTACTTGAGCAGGCCGTTCAATGCACTAATTCAGCTGGAAATATATAAACGACTTCGAATTACGAAAATTACGTCCGACCATAAATATTATTTCCGAATACTAGGCGCCGAATAGTGCAGGAATTCATATAGCTCAAGAATAGACGCCTTTCTTCGATTGGACGGCGATTCCTAGTGGACCAATAAATTAGAACAACAGCCGAGAGAGTCGGATTGCTTAGCATGCAATCTTCACATCGAATGTAAGACAAGTACTTGTTCTCTACAGCAGCGGCAAAACGTTAAGACAGTTAAGTAGAGAGGCTATTAATACTTACAAACGCCTCTGATGAATGAAGTGGCGCTATATTCATTTGATAGGCCTATTTATAATTGTAGTCAGTTGTGTATCTCCTGAGTCGTACTGAATTATATCATATGCTACACTCGGCAGCACAGTCGCGACCTTTGTCCTCTGTTGCCCATCCACTCAGACCACTCTAATTCTACTCGCTTCAAGACAGATGCGCTTTCACTTTACTCAGATTACGAACTGCTCTTAGAACATTTTCAGCATCTCCTCCTCGTCCTCCGCCTCCTCTTCCTCCGCCTCCTCCTCTTCCTCTTCCTCCTCCTCCTCCAACGCTTCCTTTTTCTATCTCTTGGACAATGAACACCACAAAAGTCCAAACACGGATAAACCCTATTTTCACAATTTCTCTCGATGAAATTTAGGAAACTAGTTCAACTAAAGTTTTTGAGCTTCCTATCATAAGTCAATCCGCCTTAGCAATCACAGAATACCGGTATCTCAAACTATTAGGCCCTACTTAAAAGGCCCAATAGGACCCAAACACGAAGAACCCTATTTGTACACATTTGTTTACTATAAGTGTCGGGTCGCTTATTCAACTCTAATGCTCTTAAAGCATTGATTAATTCAGTGATCAATAAAGAATAATTATTAAATTCTAGGTGACCTACAGCATTTCTCATTAAATAGCTGCCCTCAAAGGCAGTATGTGACGCCATTTCGGAATTATTTTTAAATGTTGGAATGCCTTTAGTGATTAAAAGCGATCAATGAACAAGCAAAATCTAGTCATATGTGTGAGACTAAGCAAAGGATAGGCAAATGCATTCACCATTTTGTTGAGCAGTTAGTGGATCGTATCAGTCAAGGCGGATGTGAAGATCGACAGCTGCTGGTATGTGTTCGCCGGTCGTTGAAACCAACGCTCGTCGTAGGCTACTCGTAACACGATCGGTCGTCCGCAGACGCATCGATTAACGCTTCAGTTCTAACCGTCTTTCTTGATATTTCCACGCAAACGACTTATCAACAATAAACTATGTTTTACATTATTCAGTTCAAATTGTGTTAACGGGGTGCTCGATAGTGTAGTGGGGGTTAGCGTGCTAGATTGTCAATCTGCCAGGGCAGAAATTTGGTTCGAGATTTCTGCTTCACGTATATACACCCCCTAGCCAACTCAGCTATAATGAGCACACTGACCGTACAGTCGAACACTGTCGGTGGGAAGATGAGACGGCGAGGGAGAGGATTGGCAATTTTGCCCTCACATGCTGAGACTATGAAAATGAAGTTGCTAACATTTCATATCTATTGCTGCTTCAGAAAGAGTATGTTTATGTTTATGTTTTCAAATTCTGTTTAAAACGTTATGCAGATGTGCAGATCTTCACGTGTAACATAGACGTATAGCAGTGTGTTGTTGATCTGGGCTAACACGGACATGTGCCTCGAACTCGCCTTCTAAGAGCCTTATAGGGGAATGCGATGAACTGTAAATAACCTTATGCATAGCATAGGCCTACCGTAGCCAGGATGGGTGTCATGGATTTTATGGTTTTGCAATTTTTAATATAGTTTCTCGAAATTTATACGTTTATTATGCTTTATAGGCTATATTATGTACTCAGTATACACCTGGCATCTTTTGACTGTTTCGTAAATGAATTGGACTTTGAAATCGACAAGAACAGTAATTATTAGACCTACTCCGTTTTGACAAACCTTTCCGATCGTCTGCTTACGTTGAGAGGCAGTTACGAGCTTAGAATGGGGGATGAATGCTATCAACACAAACGCATTTCATGCCAACATCGGCTCAGACCGTTGCTCGCGATTTTTTAAAGTATTTTGTAGAAAGAACTAGTAAAAATTCTGAACACCGGACGAACTCGATCTGTATTTACAACCGTTTTCTGGGCGTTTGAACTTTACACTGCGTCACATCACAGAGATATTGCTGTGGTCTCGTACGGGCCGACCTTTTCGACCTCGGTGTTGCAGTTCCGTATCATCTGTAGCCGTCACTCTTCTACTACTCATTTCGGGTGAAGTCGAGAGCAACCCAGGCCCAGCTTTCCACAGACTCTTGGTCAAGAACCTGTCATCGAGACCAGAGTCCATTAACTTCGGCAGTTTCAGCTAGGCCTATTCGTTAATATACCATCGTTCATGACCTGATCAAAGATGAACAGCTGGGCATCCTATAGCACCGTGTGAGACGTGCTTCTGTGGTGACACACTGCATGGACTGCGTCAAGCGAGACATTGCTACGGAAGGGTTCTCTCTGCTCCACGTTCAGCGTCGCGGATCCTCAGATCTCTGCGTATATAGCTAGTGGTGGCCTCGCTGTCATCTACTAGTCCTCACTTAACATCACGGTCATATCAACGACGACCTAGTCGATATCTTCACCATAGTCCTATGGCCTTCGTCAATGTGTCGATGTTCCGTCTCGAGAGAAAACCTTCTTGATGTTCTAGCTTCTGATGATCTTCAGGTCAGTGACTCTGGTCTCGTATCGGATCACAAGCGTCTAATGTGTAAAGTAAAGACCTCCTGTCATCGCCAACCTCTGAGGCACGTATATATAGACATCAAAGCTGTAAATCCTGCCCAGTTCAGTCGATTGCTTAATGATTCAAAACTGTTCACACTTGAAGAGGACAGACAGCGTGACGGTAACGCCTGACAAAATTAATAAACTCATAAACCATTCTAGGAGCTCTTATTAGCGCAACCAGCTTGAAAGTTCTCAGAATCCTCGAGACCGATGGCGCCGCATCTCCCAGCGACTTCTGCATTCAAAAGATTCTGTCGACTGACAACGCTCTGAATGAGAGAACCAGAAACTATGTTCTGACTTCGCCTCCTTTTTCATTAACAAACTCAACAAACTGAAATGTAAATATTCTCAGTGCACTGCTAATCTTAGATGGAGCGACCTACTACTTGACTCTGACTTCTCTGGTGCTGCTGCCTTAAATTACATACCATCTCTAACAACCTTTAAAGTATTGTCTCTTCTCAATCATACAGTCCTTAAATTCTGCCCGATGGACTTCTTACCTACGTCACATACTATTTCTTGCTCTGATGTTTTATCCCACCTTATTGCTCATTTGGTTAACATGTCTTCCGCTGAAGGCTGGTTTCCATCATATTTTAAATGTTTCTTACTCACGCCTGTATTAAGAAACAGCATGTTAAACTTTAGACCCTCTCCAACCTTAATAACATTTCAAAGATTCTTAAACGTCTCTTCCTTACACGGATCAAGAAACATATTACTTCATCTCCTAATATCAGTCCTTACCAATCAGCTTATCGTGAAGGTTACTCCACTGAAACTGTTCTCTCCTTTACGCTGGGCAACATCGTCTCATCCAGTGGTACCTAACATGCATGCCTCTCAGTATGCGCTGACCTTATAGTGCTGGTTTCGACACTGTCGACCACCAGCTACTGTTATCTAGACTCAGTAAAAGTCTCGGTGTCTCTGGTACTGCCTTAAACTGGCAAGCTTCTTACCTCTTCAATTGGTCTCAGCAAGTGGATATTCGAACTGCTTGGTCTGAATCTTCTTTCTGCCTTCTGGCATCTCACAGGGATCTGTTCTCGGCCACCTATTAATTATTTACAATATTCACCTATCAGCTGCATAGCCAATCACTTTGGAGTCCAGTTACAGCAGTATGCTGATGATACTCGGCTTTTAATTGCTCTGTTACCAACGGATCAGTCCGGCAGAGTAGCACTTGCCTCTCTTCAGTGCATGTATGGTTCTGCTTCAACGCTTTCGCTATAAACCCAGATAAGTCTGAGGCAATCATGTTTGACTTAGGCCAACGACTGTGCTATTCCATTCTCATTCTAGCGTTGACCTTGCTGGCACTGTTGTTCCAATATCAAAGACTGTCAGAACACTTGGGGTGATTCTGGACAGTATATAATCTCATCTTCCAATCTCACGTAGCCAATCTTGTTTCTATTATATCTGAGCAATACGTCACATAAGGTCTGCTCTTACCAAGGAAATGTTCTCTTGTTTGCTCGCGCCTCGATCATGCGAACTCTGTGTTTGCATGCATATGAAATCGAAGTCAACAGGCTCCAACGCATCCAAAATTCTCTGGCTCACATAGTTCTTCTCATTCAAACCCATCAACTCTGCTTGGTCTGCATTGGCTTACTGTAGAATTCAGAATAAGATTTATACTGACTTGTCTTACCTATAAAATCCTCATAACGAGCAATCCTGCCTATACCTTCAACTACTATACTCTCTCCTTACATTCTGCCACGCAGTCTGCGATCTTTGGGTGTGGGGTTTTTGTTGAGCCTCGATGTAGCACTGTTATGGGCTCTCATGCATTCTATTTTGCTGCCCCTATGGAATGGAACTGACTAACAGTGTTTGTCCAAAGTTCGAGCTCTTTCATTAAGAAACGCCTCAAAACTTACTAGTTTCTGATTCCACACGCAATGAGTGGTCTACAGTCTCACTTGGTGTCCCGCAGGATTCCATCTTAGGGTCCCTACTTATGTTTTCTATATCGCCGAGTTAAGCCAGCTCCTTTCTTATTTGGGAGTTACCGTTCATCACTTTGCAGCTTATGGCATCATACACGCTGACGGCCTGTGAATAAGCTGATGGCCTGTGAATAAGCTGATGGCCTGTGAATAAGCAACTTAGCTTTTTTGGGCGCTGTAGAAGTCTCGAGATTACGATTACGATCTAGTGGTCATTTCTTTAGTGGAGAAAATGCTTTAGAATATATTTTAGAAATTACTTTTAAAATGTTTCAGAAATTACTTTAAAATGTTTTAGAGAATGCTTTAGAAAATGCTTTAGAAAATGCTTTAGAAAATGCTTTAGGAAATGCTCTGCGCCGCTTGGATGTCATTTGGCTTGGTAGCCATGGGCATATCTGTTGATCTGCATGCCTAAGTTTCAGCATCGCTTCCCCGGTATTTCTCTTTCTACTAATGTGCTTGATTTCAGTGTCACCTTGGACTAAGAATTGACCTTCTCAGACCATCTTCAAAGATTATACTTAACGTACTTTTACTACCTGAGTCAAAACTAAAATCTTTTGATTATTATGATTATTACAACCGTCCCAACACAATTTTCAATGTCAAAAGACACTTAATTATTTAGGTAAGGTCCTTGATCATTATTTATTTTAATTGTTTTTCTGTGGAAAGTTTTTCTATGCAAAAACGTCATTTTGCTCCTCCCCCAAGAAAATTTGTCCTCCAGAAAAAATTGGCTCCCGAAAATAAAATTCCTGCGGACGCCCATGCCTGAGCCAGATTCGCAACTCAACTTACAACTCAAGCTGCCATGACTCTCAATAGTGCCTTCATTATGCACTAGGACTGGTGATGGCAATGCTCTTTCCCGAATTAACCAGCTGCAATCCTAAACTCTTCTACCCAGCTGATTAACGGATACATAGGTTTGGGCATGTATTCAGTTTCATGTGCGAGGAAAAGAAAAGGTTTCCTATATAGCCAAATGCATTGAGTTTTAATCTTAATTTAATGGTCAAGCGTAGCTCCCTTGAGTTTTGAGGGCTGGCTGTGCATCAACTCAAGAGCGGTGTCTCCGTGTTATCCATTACTGGCCGAAGATCCCTAATTAGCACTGCTGCGTAGGATGACCTCATTGTTTATCTGACTCGGATTTCAACAGTTCAGCATAGAAGCTTGGCTGTGGTTGGTCCAAAATCCTGCCTGTTAATTATGCCATAAGCACTGTTGTAAGCTGTGATGCGGTGTGTCATCCTTCGGTGATTTATAATAAACGAATATACATGTATATGTACTTGAAAACCATTCAGCTTGGTTCTGATTTAATGTTGTTAGAACGGAATCGCCTTTGATGAGTCTATTGTGAAGAGGCAATGCTATTACAAATACCAGAAAAACAGGAAAAGACAATTTGTTTTTGAGTGAAAGGCAAGCTATATACAGCCAGAATTGTCTAGAAAAAGATTTTGTTCCAATATGGCCTGACAATGGAATGTAAGCAGGTCAGGATAAGATTTCAGTATGGTCACACTTAGTGCTAAAGAGTGACAGACGGAAAAGAGAGAAACAAGGAGAGATGCAACACAGACAGATATGATGTTACAGAAGACAGAGAACAGAATGAGGCAGAAAGAGAAGGAACAGGTGGAGATGGAAATAAAGCCTATAGATTTCGTTCTTAATTGACGAGTAGAATCAGGCCAGAGTCTTCGAGAACTGTAAACTGTCTAGTCCAACCATTCTTCTCCTCCTCCATCGGATTAGTCTATCGGTAGAGGTTCCTCGTATCGTTGACCTGAGGGTCGGTGCTTTCAAGGAACTGGCGATGTTTGTCTATGAAGCTGGTCAGCGTCTCACAGTCAGCGATCATATCATCTGCTGCAGTCTTCCAATCCCATACGACTTTTGCGTCGAACGATTCGAGGTCCTGTAGAAGCTCGTCTGACTGCGGCTCTTTCCGGATCTCCTCCATCACGGCATCCCTTTCCATGTGGTACGCAGGCATCACGTCCAGTTTCTCGAGACGGCGTCCCTCGATCGCGTCCATGGTCTTCAGCGCAATGGCTTTCATAAGGAGACTGGATTCGTCGCCACTGTCTGTCGGAGGCAAGGCCAGAATGATCCACTGCATCAGATCGTGCATGCAGGTCATCATCTCTTCCATCTCCGCAGCAATCTCGTCGATGAACACCTTCGTCTTTCCGTCGACCTTTTCCAGGCGTTTGCGGTGACATGCGAGTTGTTGGATGAGCGTCGGAATAGTGATGTCGTGGGCAGTCGCTGCTTTCGCCGCCGCAGATTGTCTTTCCTCAGCTAGAAAACTCGCCATGCTCTGTAGATGATCGGACGTAGTGGAGTCGTTGCTGCTGTTCCTCGCTCGTTTAGCTCGTCTCTTGTCGGCGTCGCCATCATCGTCCGTTCCACGTGATCGTCGTCTCCTTGTTCCTTCCATATCACAGATTACTGGACTTCAGCGGATGTTGACTGAATTAAAATGTTGAACTTCGGTAAAATCGAATTACTTGATAGAATATTAATCGAAGTTGATATTCATAGTTATCATAAACCGTCTGAGATCTGAGTGTTACAATTCGGTTGCTACTGGTTACGTACGTCTACCTTTGTACTCGACGCTTTGTGAAAGCTCATTCGAAGGCAAAATTATTTTAGAAATGATGAAACTATGCAGTGACGTCATTACATCAGGCCTACTCCTTCTATTAATCCTCGTTGGACCCACTGCGTCTTCAAGCATATCGTCATACGTTGCCCCGCTGACCCTTTCCGCTATTTCGATATAAGTGGGCAAGTGAGTTGTGAATAGGAAGGCCAGAAGTCATAGAGATTTTAAAGGTAGATTGGTAGACCCAAAAACTTTGAGAAGAAAAAGAAGAAAGCGTGACTAATAGTGTAGGCCTAAATGCCGCCTAATACGCTTGAGGATAGAATGGCAAGACTGGTTGGTAGTCATTGGGCAAATTCTTGTAGGCTATTTTCGCTCACTATTGCGTTAATTACGTGATCGATCTGTGGCTCATGTAGACAGAGTCTTGGAGAGACAGACTGTCACTCTGTCACTCAGACCATCTGAGCTTAGAAAGAACAAAGTAGCCTATAAGACGTGGATCGAGCAAGAGGGCCAACTGCATGGATCCTTTCGTGTGGTCGCTAAAAGACACCGTGTGTGAGTAATTAAGTAGTACTAAGTGAAACAATTAAAGACACGTTGAAAGGCATTGCGCTAAGAGACACGTTGCGTGAGTAAGTAAGTAGGCCTAGTACTAAGTGAAACAATTTAAGATTTATTTAAGATGCTGGAATTTCCTTGAGGTTTCGGGAAAACTTTCTATTTCGCTAATATCTGAACTAGGCCTAATATGTCGTAACTTCTGGTTTTTTTTACAGCACAGACCATTGGAAGAGCTGACTTTAGCGATTCATCTTGTGTTCACATAAGCCTACATCTGTATTAGACGCGATGATTGACTGTATAAGTTAAATGGTGCTCGGAATTAAGTGGATATGTATTTGATTGTATATACATACACTCAGCATCAATGCTCATAGGATCCATGTCTAACTGTCTATTGGCTATTAGTGGCTATTGACCTTAGAACGGAGCTGAGAGTTCTAAATATTTACATCTCCATGAATAGATCCAAGTGACTATACACTGCAAGGGGCCGATTACAGCAGCACACCGAACCGTAGCGATAATAGTAGATCTGTAGCGACGTGCTATTGGAAGGACAGATGATGTTTATATTGGCGAAATAGGCTATTCACCATTCCAGAGACTTCGTACATTTACTTTAAAAGTATTATTTAGCAGAGATATTGCTGATGGACATCAATTTTGGTCGCAAGTCAACATAGAAGGCATAATTTGTGGATCCCATGTGGATGTGCTAGCTTTGTGATATTACCAGTACATTTCGGCCCGCCAACGCATTTTTTCCGGCCCACACAATTCTTCAGAAGATTAAAAAATCACAATATTCAGACCGCGAGAAGTTTCTTCGTTTTACTCACGTGGCGCTGCTTTCTTACTTACTATTCCAGTCTCGTCTTTCAAAATAGATCTATGAATTAGGCCTAACCCTGTCAAAGTACAGTTAAATAGCCTAAGTAATCTTTTTTCATGTTAGTCGTTATCAATTGTTTAAAAAATTTATCAGGCCCTTCACATTTTTTACGTTTAATGTGGCCCAATGCAAAATGTTTGCCCTGATCTAAATGAATCGATATTTGCAACGATCCTACACTCACGTTTAGAGTTCCATCCTCATCGTGCTTGCATCGTGCTTGCAACTATATATATATATATGTATATATATATATATATATATATATATATATATATAATCGCTTTCAACACACACACACACACACACATATATATATATATATATATATCGATTTATTTAGATCAGAGGTGGGCAAACATTTTGCATAAATAATATAATTAGCCAATTATAGGCCTACTCACAAATCTGTGCCTAAGCTAAGATTTCTGTGAATGGAAAACAAGTAAGTATATTTCTCAGCAGTCGAGTCAAAGGTTAAGACGAGTCGACTTAAAGAGGGTGCAACAGGGTTTTTGGGATTCTAACTTGTGCATCCATGGCCAGACAGACAATCTGTGGAAAGAGCGAAACTCTGATTGAATCGCTTTCAAAGAAATTGCTTTTCCATAAATAACATTGTGTAGGCATTGCAGTATTTCCGAGTTATCTTAACAATCTTCGAACTTCTCGTTAAATTCAATCAACAAATTTAATTTTGTCAAATTACGCTGAACGGAAAATCGAATCACCGTGAAAGATCGAAGAGAAGGCAAAGAGCTGCTATTCGTTGACGAGGGGTTTGAGACACAACAACACATGTAGCTGTAGAGCACAACAAATATAATATAGTAATTGCAGTAGTAATCGCAAATTCATAAAACACCACTTCAAGAGAAACTCATCATATATATATACGATTCTGCATCCTCAAAACAAAAAAACACAGTGGAATAGATTGGTTTCAAGCGCATACGAAAAGTTGCAGAGAAGTCCATGAAGTTCACGTCACAGGTTGCTAGGCAACTTATTCCAGCAAGATGGACCCACATCACCCACCATAGGAATAATTTTATTCGTGACCATGGAAGATCGTGCCGGCGAGGCAACCAGGTCACCTTGCGAAGCAGGGCAGAGAAATTTACGGCCAGGGATGTAAAGGCATAGCGAGATAATCTCATGTTGAGTTAAGGGGAGCATGGGCTACAAGAAGACCGATAAGTATTATAAGAACTTAAAATGAACGGTTTTTTGCATTGATAACGAGTGCATTTTCTCCCACACGAAACACGTATGCATGCAAGCATATGTCTTCCACATGTATGCAGATATAATAATAATAATAATAATAATAATAATAATAATAATAATAATAATAATAATAATAATAATAATAATAATAATAATAATAATATCTTTTCTTTAATTAAGCGCCTGCTAACCGCACTGCGCTGTATACAGTGAACATACATATAGTAGAAACGGCAGCCACGCAGGGCGCCTTACATACATGTATACAGTAGAAGCACATGATAACAGTTTTACAGGAGTCGAATACAACTGTTTTTAACGGCAGCCACGCAGGGCGCCAATCACGGCCTAACACTAATTTTACTACCGCCGCCATCTAGCGAGTAGAAGGCTGAGTAAACCTTATGGAGGGCTACGGGATTCGATCTTGGTACCTTCTGTACTTCATGCCAGTGTGTTATCCATTACTAAATACTACTATATATAATTTCGTTTATTATAAATCAAAGTTGATAAACCGCAACTTCTTACAGAAAGAATATGCTACAGTAAAAAAACATTAGTCTAGATTAGTCTACAAAAGGTAAAATAGTATTTAGTTCCTGGAACATGTCGGAACAAAACTCTAGGTATAAAGTGGTGATTGTCCTTGCATGGAAGTTCGAAATCATGGGGTATTGGGCGTAGGCCATTAGGCCATGGGTCCTAGGTACAATATCTGGAAATATATAGAGCGAAGAACATGGCAGGGGTTACGTATAACCGCCTGTAAGAGTCTGCTGTCGGCTTCATCCATCATTTGGTCCAAGTCGGGTTGTTGCATCGAGATAAAGTCCATTCTCTGCATTCTTCGTATGAAACGCCGTAATCTGTCGTAATCACTCAACAAGGCAAGACCACGCCATGCTGGAGAGGCATAGAGTAGTTTCCCAATTATTGTAGCACGGGACATTTCGTGAATTGCATTAGAGGGAAGTCCATGGGCACGTAAGGTTCTTATAGCATGCAAAGAGATGGAGCAAGTGGCGATTAGCTCACTAACATGCGCTGTGGCTCTGAGGTCGTCTGTGATGGTAACACCAAGGATCTTCATTTTGGTTACTCTGTCGATTCCAAGTTGTTGAGGAGGACAATTGTGTGTATGCATACATGTATCCATGAATGAATGTGTGTATGTAGGTATGCCTCTATGTATGAACGTATGTGTGTATGCATGTAAGTGTATGTAAGTATGCATGTGTGTATGCATGCATGTATGAATGCATGTATGAATGCAGGTATGAATGTATGCATGTATGAATGTACAGTATGTATGTATATATGCAAATTAGGCATGTATGTATGTATGTATGTATGTATGTATGCATGTATATATGCATGCATGTATGAATGTATGTATGCATGCATGCATGTATGAATGTATGTATGCATGCATGCATGTATGTATGTATGAATGTATGTATGCATGTATGTATGTTTGAATGAATGCATGCATGTATGTGGCATCTGTTGCATGGCTATTAGTCATCTGGATACGTAGGCAATACCTTTGAAACGGAATTCTATACTCATGGGTTACTGTAATAACGCCGTTATTATTTTGCATGGGCGCCATCTGTCGTCCATAACGTGCGATTAGGATCCGTTCAACGTGGCCCCCTATCGACGACGCCGGCAATCATTCAGCCCAAGCGACGTCCAATGCCATCAAAACAGGATTTGTAAAATTTGGCGTTTCGTGTCGGGCGGAAGCAATTTGTCGGGCAAAAAGCATTCCTGGTGAGAGTCCCGATGGATCGAACGACGCACCCAGGGTTCCAATGGACGACACCGCCACGCCCCTTCCTTCTCCTACTCCTCCCCCACCACCACCGCCCGTTGCCACCCGTCCTAACAGCAGCCGTCGTAGTATTACGACGCCAGAAATGCACAGGCAATTAGGTTGGTCGGTGTAAATGGTGCGCTTGGGGCTGTTGGCAATTCCGTTCTCGTTCGACGGCCCGTCTGATACCCGGCCTCACTTATATGCGGAATGAGGAAGGAGGGACTGTTGGTTGACGCCGTTTCATCCTTATAACACGCAAAGGGAGGAAAAGAGGAGGAGAAAGAATAAGCGGAGGAAGAAGAAGAGAAAGAAGAGAAGTAGGAGTAGAACAAGAGATTGGTGTGTCGAAAGAATAGTTGCTGTACAAGCGCTCGTCGAGGAGAATAAAATATACGGCGTCAAAGGATTTGGGGCACTTGACGCATGCGCGCTACTCTGCTGTCGGCCGATTCCAACGACACGCCTGTCTCTCTAGCTGTGTCTCTCCGCCTATGTTTCTCTGTCTGTTTGTCTCTGTTTGTCTCTGTCTTTCTCGTGGGTCGAGTTGGACGATTGCAGGAGAGACTGGGTCGTCGTCGTTAGTCGTCTGATGCGAATCGTCGTAACTGGACTGTGCAGGTAATATGAAGGGGGCGAACGAATGCCACCACACCCTCCTCCGCCTCGGAGCAACGAATACTCTCATCTTTCTTCTCCTTCTTTCCGGAAGCTGGCAAATCGACGTAAGTCTCTTCTTACGTAACTGTGCCATTTAGATTCACTTTATGAGGAACAATCACAGGTCTAGCGACCGTTTTAAAACCAGATGAGCTGTTTGTAGGCTATGCGTGCATCAAGTCACTTTATGTAGCGCCTTTTAGGTAGGCCCTACCTCATGAGCGACGACGGGCAACGAGGTCCGCAGCAGACGAACCCAACACAGAGCGTGCAGTCTCTCGCATAAGGTCGAACGTCCCTCAACCACGAGGTCTGCAGAACGTCTCTGCAGTAAAATGGTCAGCGCCAGTCAGTGGATTCTTGGCATTTCAAACTGGAGCTTGGCACTGTTCGGCCAGTAACCAAAACTCCTCAATGAGCATTTAAGAGTCAATTCAAAAACAACTGTAAAAGAGATAAATAACTATAATAACACATACTTTCATAGGCGTAGACTCTGGGAGGGGGGGGGGGTAGCCGAGGCACATGCCCAACAATAATTGAGATAGACTGTACACCCAATGCAAAAGTGTAGAATGAATAATCAAATCCCCCAATATTTTGGACAAGTTTACGCCAGTGAATACTTTGTTACAGCAATGGTCCAAGAGAATGACAGAACGATCGAACAAAGTCCGAAATTAACCAACTAACAGTTCTAACTAATCACTCTATTTTGGACACGTGTGCGTGACGTAATGATCTGGTTATTTATAAAGCGCCATTTACGACCTCTTTAGCGAATTAAGTGGTAGGTGCAAATGTATATCTAAACTGTCTGTGATGGAACAGTATGCAATTTCATTGAAGGGGTTTTCACATGGGTCGTATGAACCCGTGGATTCGGTCAGGTTGAGTTGGGTCAGAAGTTTTGGGAAGTTTGATAGGTCGGGTCGAGTCAGGAATGTTGTATAATGAATACTTCAGGTCTCTGCTTCAATCTGCTATAGAAAACAATTTTCATCGATGACCTATCAGCTTACCAGGTTCTTGTGTTTACTCTTCTTTGTAAACTTGTCTTCAACCGTCCTCAATCGGAGGATTGGCCGAACCATGGACAATTTTGCTCCATGCACTTCGGTTTCTTATATATTACTCAATCATCGGTCGAACTATATTCAGTCCACAACTTCATATTATCAATCCATTTTATTTTAGGTCTTCCTTGAGCTCGTGATGTAGGAACTGTGCCAAGTTTAAGCCTTGGATAATCTCCTTCTCCAGAGGATCTCCACTTTTTCGCAGCAAACTAATTTGTAGCCAATTATTCTATGAAGATAATGCAAATTTGAATAAATGTCGGTTTTTATTTTGGTTCAACACTAACCTCTACTAAATGAATGCATCTGATTGGTTATGATCCGAATTTATGTGGTAATGCTGGGTCAAGTCGGGCTAGGTCCGGGACTTTAAACTTGACCCACGGACAACTGTGAGTCTAATATGTTCGCGTCTACCGTCAGTACCGTGAGGCATAGAGCATGTTGATGTTCACGCAATCTGTGATTGGCATAATTGCAATTGTTGGGGGGGGGGAAGGTGGAGAAAGTTTGGCAGACTTAACTAACTGATATTAGTATTTAAGATACAGAAAGGGATTTGAAAATGACTAGATGTAAGGATTTCTGCAGCTGATGCATTCGAAGGTTCGTCTATTCTTCGATAAATAGCGAAGTGGGTCAGATATTCGTCATCTGTTGACACGACTTTCTCTAAGACTCAACAGCGGAAGTTACTTCAACAGGATAGAAGACGCGATCTTCACATTCCCAAGCTCCAGAGTTTATACGTTTCTTCGGACGGCATCATGGAAAGGGGGATAGAGTAATGGTAACAATCACGGCCAGGAGAGCAATAAATCGCGATTCGATACCCGTAACCCCCTCTAGGGCGGCGCCTTGCATGGCTGCCAAACCGTATGTTAATTAAGATCTTGATTATTGTACTGTCACGTTTCAATGTAATCTTACTGCGTGCTTGTCAGTTTGAATAAATAAAGACGATTATTAAGATTATTATGCCGCGTGTGCTGCGGATGCCAGGGACCCTTGGATACCCTGAGGCAACGGAGAAGACCAGGCAGTCGATCTAGGACCACATGGGCTATATAGTCTATGGCACGGAAGAAGGCTCAGAGCAGAACCTGAGCCTGGCGTCCCATCGATGACACGGCTACGCTCAGATGAGTTCGTCACCCAATAGAAACTCACCAGAGTTGCTCTAGTTCGAGTCTATATAAACTTACTCGCTACCTTCACTTATTTCAGATCATAAGTCAGTTGAATGCCTAATCGCCTCCTCAACTCTTTAAATTCACACCACACTTTGTTGTTGTCTACCGCCCCCTCCCTTTCACAATTTGATTCTTCCTTGAATTTCAATGACTGCTTGAGTACCTGGTAAAACTGAGGACTGCAATGTGGACATATAAACTCTGGGCAACGTTTAATCAAACTTCCTCGATCAGAGGCGCCTTTACAGAAAACGGAGCCCTAGGCGCAAAACAATTGTGGTGGCCTTCTGAATTTCTAGACTGATCTTCTGAGATTCTGGTGGTGTTTAGACTGCCATGAGCAAAAACCACGAAGTTGAAGTGTAAAAAAAGAAAATAGGTGATATTTAAAATAATTAATAATTCAAAAATGTTATTTTCATTATTGAAAAAAATATTTCTATTCGTTTGGAGGCTGTCCGAGATTTGGGGGTCCTAGGCGCGCGCCTAGGACCCCCAACGTAAACGCGCCTCTGTCCTCGATCTCTTTTCTGGGTTCGATCTCACACAGCATTTCTCTCCAACTCAAGACATCTCCTTATAACTGTTCTCCTGTTGCAAATAAATATGTTTCTTTCTGAGGCATATTTATCTGACGACGCTGTCATATCGACTCAGGTTTCTTTCAACCTTAAGCCGCCCTTAAATGACTTTTTCATCAGTTACTGTCCTTGCAAGGCTCCTAACGTTTCCATCTTCATGACCGACATCCTTGCCTTCCGCTGTGGTTGTGCGCAGCACAGAAAGCAATCAAACTAGCTGCCAATCTAAAGGCAACGATATCTGAAACCCTGGATAAGCTCATTCCCGCTAAGTCTACGAGACCTGAAGCAAGCCATTCCCAGCTCTAGTAGGCTACAACTGAGATATTGCCGATAGGCCTACTCGCAGCGCTACATTTGTCTTCCCATCTCCTCAAATTTAGACGGAAAAATGTCTTATTTTCCGTTAAATTGTCTCAGTGACTAATTCCATCTACTTATCTCGTTTAGTGTCTGAATGCTCCTCTTCTCCAAGTTTGTTAGCCTACAGCAGGCACTGAATAAGATCCTATACACAGTGACAAATGTAATACATTTCCTGACTCTTCATCAGACTCTTCCCTTGCACAGATATTTCCTACTTTTCTCTTGTAAGATTTCGGACTCATCTTTCCAAAGTACCCTCTTTCAAATGCCTCTTGTAGCCCCAGATCTCCTCCACTGGTTCTTAGCTTCCTCCAAATTTGACTAAGACACGTATTATTGTTTTCTTATCCTAACATTTGCCTGCTTGTCTTCAAGGCATTACATGGAGCGGCACCAGATTATATCAGGACGTACATGTACTGCGTGGAATTCGCATTATCGGGAGTCTGTGTTGCAATTTCAGATTAC